>NMRB01000283.1:130609-145920 GCA_002633025.1 Notospermus geniculatus
CGCCGCGGTTTCCGCCCACATACAGGGGTCACACCTCCCGCGTGAAACGCTGCGGGAGGCGTGCATTTTTTCGGGGCAAGCACACTGGATAACTACAAAAGTTATTTCGGGCGGCGAGCGCGCGTCATTTTTTGCCGCGCGTCTTTGGTGTGACCCATTTATTGAAAATCCATTGAACTTATTTTCCTGGCGGTGAACGCGCGTCGTTTTTCGCCGTCGCGGCCTGCGGCACGGTTTTGGTGTGAAGGGGCCTTTAAGGCTAGGGATACACTGAACGCGATTTACCCATCGCGCGCGTTGTTTCTTTGTTATTTCATGCCGCAATGCCTCCGAAACAAAGAGATTCGTGCGAAAATAGCGCGCGATGGGGTAAATCGCGTTCAGTGTATCCCTAGGCTTAGGCCTCAACCCGCTGTCGCGTTTTTCCGCCGCGGTTTCATCACTGCCCGACAAATCCTTTGTTATTTTCTCGGTCCGCTGCCTTTTAACAAAGCATTTTCTGCCGGCGTTTTCCCGCTGCGTGAAAACGCGTCAGTGGGTTCGGGCTTATCATAGGTGTAGCTAATAAGGATACATAACATATATAACGGGTTTTTGATTTGACCTACTTTTCAAGGTGACAGAGGTCAAAGTTCGACAAGAGTGACGAACCTGCCACAGTTTCTCATTATTTCACCGAGCAACTTCATATCTTGCATAAACATGCATTGGAAGGGTACCTTAAAAAATACCAAGTTTCGGCCCGATTGGACATCCAGTATGGCCGCCAGGTGGCGTAACCTGAAAATCAAGTAGGTGCTATTACTCAGGAACGGCTTGACGCAGAGTGCTCAAATTTGATATTTACCTCCATCTAGATGACCTTTACATGCATGTCAAATTTCGGCCTGATTTGACTTCAAACATGGCCACCAGGTGGCATAACCCAAAAATCATCAAAGTGCTGTAACTCAGGAACGCCTTAACCCAAAGCACTCCAATGTGCTATGTGGCCCCCTGCAGATGACCTTTATGTCCATGTGAAGTTTCGGCCCGATCGGACATCCAATATGGCCACAAGGTGGCGTAACCCGAAAATCATCAAAGTGCTGTAACTGAGGAACGACTTGACCCAAAGCGCTCCAATGTGCTAAGTGGTCCCCTGCAGATGACCTTCATGTGCATGTGAAGTTCCAGCTCGATCGGACATCCAATATGGCCGCCAGGTGGCATAACCCAAAAATCATCAGTCTTTTCTGGGAATGACTTGACCCAGATTCTCAACTGATATGTACCTCCCTCTGTCATTAGACTATTATGTCCAACCCAGTGAGCACATGGTCCATGGACCATTTCATTCAATGTTAGGAATATTTTGTTATTGCCTTTCGCCTGGGAAAATGACAGGCCAGCGCGAAATTCTGGCGTAAAAACGCGGCAGTGGGTTCAGGCCATATGGGCGGTATGCTCGGGTCGGACTTTGCCTGAAGTACATTTTTCTCAATGCATCAAGCATGGGGAAAGTCTTAACTTCAGCTAAACATTAGGCTAAAGTCCGACCATAGCATACGGACCTTAGATTACCTTCACACTTTTGAGGGTGAACTTTTCTAATGGACAGGTACACTTATCCCTTTACCTACTTGGCAGTCCTCCGCCTCGAAGGGTATTAACGTCAGCACCATCGTCGTTGATCCTCAATCCGGCCACAGAGCCTTCCACGTCAAGTTCTCCGCTATGTTTGTAGGCAATGTAAAGTACGGAAGCAAATTCCGAAGCGAGTTCGTTGCTTTGCTTTCCCGACCTCCGAATCCATTTTTCATTTTCAAGATCACAGCCGACAATTTGTTCTTTATTAGACAGTATGTACTCGATTTCCAAAATTATATCTTGATGGGTTTTAAATCCTCTCAGACATTCTGGCACAACGTCGTCCGTCATCACGAAAATCACCACCATCCCTTTGTAGCCATTCTTTTTATAATAGCTGTGCCATCGACTGGTGATGCCTTGGATGTACCAAGTAAGAGGATCCATCCTATCAATACGCTCACATACCCATACACGAGATCTAGATCTCTTCACGTAGGTTTTTCCAACTTTTAATGTCAATCGTTTCCCATTCAGATCTTTCCTTGTAATCTCACTGAACCTGCGCGATTTTGTAATCTTGCTTTCAATCATATCAGAAAGAGAGTGAGTGAATTGAGAGAAATAAGACTTTTCCATCCTCATGCAATCGAGGTACAATTTATCGCGGATCGTGGAATTGTCAAGTTTCACACTTTCCCCCAACACATAGGCGATTGAACCGTCGCCACCTTCGACAGTAACACCACAATTCGATAAACCATCCTGAACCCTCCTTCTAATATCGGCAGAAACGTTTTTGAATCTCTCTGGAATTTTGAAATCAGTCTCTAGCATCACACCATTAAAGCCCTCTTCACATAACTTCAGGTATATATTCTCCAGATCGCCTTCGTTCGAAGAAAAACCAAACCGAGTCGGTTTGCTGTTCCACCACCACCCGACCTGATTAATCACTTCAGTGACGATGAAGCCGACAAAGCTATTGTATGAATCGATGGCATAATGGTACTTCCCATCACGATAGGCCCTGCTGTCTTCACACTCCAGTTCCTTGTCTTGGACGTCGATCAAGCAATGGGACAGATACTGAAGATTTTTACGTGCCTCACCACCATCCGCCATTTTTCAATATCTCGTCTAGACCAACCGTGTACAAATGGCGCGGTTCCGTGAGAAATACGTGGCCTGCTTGTTTAGGCCTATCCTACAGAAATCAATCACGTTATTCATTTCTGATTCTAGTAAACTACAATGACGTATATTCTACCATTATTGCACAGCCATACTGACTGCATTTGCGAAAGAATCGATATAATACCGCTATTCTGCACAGATGTTCAATATTGTCCCACAAAAACGGCTGTTTTTAGTTATTACAGGATGCAGCATCTGCCAGTTTTTCCGTATGTTAGTTTTTTGCACATTATTGTTCCGATCGACCCAAAGGAATCAGAACCAGTCAGTGTTGGTTCAGGCCTAGGGCGGCTTGGCGATATGAGTAGGCCTATTGACTTGGTTGGACTATGTCTGTATTGGGTTTGACTATCTCTTAATATTAAAAAAAAACAAAATACATGATATTCCAGACCAATGATCACAACACATTCCACTAAATATATCGATTGAAGATACTCAAATACATGTAGAATGCGTCGAAAAGTTCCTGTTTTCTGGGCTTATTTGACAGATTTTGATAAAAAATGTGCATCTTTTCAACGGCAACCGTTTTTATGCTCCTGACTCTAAAGAGTCTGGAGCATTATGTTTTCGCCTCTGTTCCGTCACGCTAAGTGCGATGCCTCGGCTCCAGGTACGCAAATTGTATGCGCCAAGCATGTGCGAATATGCGTTATGGCCACCTGGGTAAGGAAAGCCAGTGCGACTTCGCGAAAGTTTTGGCGCATTTTTCGAGAACTACACTGTTTGCGATATTCTAATGATATTCGCTGTTTAGAAAACAAATTAGGCTATCAATTTGCGTGGTTCTCTGCCCGATATCGCTTGCATGATCAGAAATGAAGGCGGTCAGCTTGCTGTAGGCCTATTCCTTGCGCCATTTCAACCCCAAGGTTGATGAGCAGCCTATTCACATGATGGATGTAAACAGACATCGCTGCTGACGAAATATAGGCCTCCCGTATATGCCGAGGCCTGATCAATAAATTAGTATATCGCGCATGCGCAGTATGCCTGAAATCGTCAGCCCTTTCCAGTGGTGTTGTAGGAACGTAAACCCACTGGGGACGAGTTTGAGGCCTATCCATGTCATGATGTGTATCATATGGCCCGCCATCACAGATCGTTAAGATTGGCGAATGGCCCACTTCTATCGTCTTCTATCGTCACATGGCATGCATGCAGATAATAACCTTCACTGATTTGTTGTGCCTTGACGGAATTCTGCTTTTCTCCAGCCCACTGGAGTCTTTGCTGAATGACACTCTCACTTTTGGCCTAGTGTCTGCGAGTGAAACTTTTGCGTTGCGGTTACTGTAGCCTATGGCACGCCAAATCGGAATTTATTCAACACTGAGAAATAGGCCTAGGGCACATTTCGTAACCGCTGGGGCTATTGACCTGAAACTTGGTACATATATACCCCTAGGTCATATGACCTATGACACCAAGTTTCGGTCCGATTCGATTCTTGGCTTGGCCTCCAGGTGGCCAAAACCAAAAACACAAAAAGTGGAATAACTCCTNTGATATGACAATATTCTCGTCACATACATATTCACCTG
Source organism: Notospermus geniculatus (assembly GCA_002633025.1). Classification (NCBI taxonomy): domain Eukaryota; kingdom Metazoa; phylum Nemertea; class Pilidiophora; order Heteronemertea; family Lineidae; genus Notospermus; species Notospermus geniculatus. The sequence goes on from NMRB01000283.1 coordinate 134,923, forward strand.
CGTTGGCAGAACCAATGAGGTACCGGCAAACCTAATCCGCGACGCGGCGCTGACTATCAACTCGGTCATAACTGCGTCATTGAAAGTGAGGCTAACGTACGTTATTTTCCAATTAATTCTGAATAGCACACCCTGTTTCTAGGCCATATATAACTAAAACATTGCGCTCAATTTCTGATTTTAATTTTCTATCATTAAGTACAGAAGTGCTAAAATATATCTTATGGCTTTTGAGCACAAATCTCTGCGGGAACATGATGAATTTAATCGATATACTTGACCATTTTAGCGTAAACGACCGGCGAATGGTCGACGTCATGGGTTGTGAATGACGCAGTTTTTGTAACGTCAGAATGACGCACGACGCCTGATGACGTTCAACAATCGCAAAGGCATGCGCACCTGCGTTTTAACCGAGTTGATGATCAGCGCCTCCTTTTGTTTGCCGGTACCCCATTGTAGTCAGTAAACTCATTTCCATGTTCACTTGAGCCTCAAAAGTTTGCAATTTCACGCCAACAGAGTTACACCGTGCGCGCCGCCGACGTGACATGACGTCGTCCTTTCACGCAGTGGTCCCCAACCAACGTCATGGATCTGTAGAATAAAAATCATTTCTCCAAGCTTTGATATCATGCCTCTACCTTTACCATTTCAAATTATCAAGTTTGATATATCAAAATCTCATGATATTTTGAACACCCGGACACTTGAGGCTGAGAATTTCAACATAGTTCAGTCCTTGGATAAGTAGGCATGAACTAAGACTTGTTTCATGTTGCTCAGTTGACAGTATGGCAAGTTATCTGAAAATATCAAATTCGTGATATCGATATCACCATGACCCCAACATCTCACATCAAAAGTAGCCAGCCCATTCAATTCCTAAGGTATGAAAACCTAAGGGTAGAACTTATTTCCATTGCTGTAGGTGTTGAAGGAGCCGAGTTATGCCATCAGATAAAAACGTGACAGACAAAATATCAAGTCCGATATGTTGATTACATTATGATGGAGGCATCTGAGATTGAAGATTATTGGCTCATTGGATTGCCCAGGTTCACAAACCTAGGGGTAGGATTTGTTTCCAAGGCTGTAGCTGTTCAAGGAGATGAGGTATGAAGGTGTGACGGACCGGACACACAAACACACACAGACACACGCACACACGCACACACACCCACACACACACACACACACACAGACACACACATAGTCGCATCTGGTGTATCGTGAGGACCTGTACTGAAACATCCATACCGAGGACATCACTTTCCACCCAGATCTTGGGGCATTGTTCCTGTGTCGTGTGTGTTACCACTTATTCCTTCACTTGAATGCAACCAAACAACAAACTGCATGGCAGTCAGGAGCATATGCTACGCTTTGCGTTGCTCTTGTTATCTATTTATTTAGCACGCGATTCCAGTGGAGGACTTTTAGTATAACATGCAGTGGGTCTTCCTTATCCCATCTTGACTACCAAGGGTTGTGACATCGCTCCGCCCTTCGACTATGCTGCGTACGAAGTATGAATACTACAGACACATGGTAGGCCATGATGTCCTATCCTGGTCATGAAAATGTAAATATCATTTCTGTGCAGATTTTGCCGGGTTGGGCCCATTTTTCGCTCACCATCTATCCTCACGGTGAGGATACATACATGTAACATGTAACGGGTTTTTGATTTGACCTACTTTTCAAGGCCACAGAGGTCAAAGTTCAAAATTTTGTCATTTGATGGCACCTTTTGTGGCTATTTGACATAATATCTTCTAACTTGGTGTGATCAGGTGTCTGGGTCCCCTCGGCACCTGCAACTCAAGGCTTGCCCGGGAACATTTCGATTTAACATTTGTCATTTGTTCTTCTGGTACATTCACCCAGGTGAGCACATGGTCCATGGACCATTTCATTCACCCTAGTTTGACTGGACTATTAACTTTACACAAGCACCTCCTCTGGACCCCTCACATAAATATTATTGCATTGAAAATTTCTCGGGTGATCGGCATACTAAACAACATCAAACTCGAATATACACTTATCACGATTTATCACTCCTTTATCATCACATTTATATTATCAATTATTATCATGGGGTTATGATTGTACTGGTGTTTTCAGAGTACAAAAAAGGCCATTCGTATTCTTACCAGTCGCCCTAATACTTAACTCACACTGAACCTTTATTCAAGCAGCTGAAGATCTTAAAACTGTCGGACCTCCATTCTCTCACCCAAGCGAAATTCCTTTACAAATTTTTCCATGACATTTTACCTTCCTATTTCTCATTGAAGTTTTTCACCCCACTCAACCAAACTCACCCATTCAACAAGAAATCAAGGAAAGCTAACAATCCCTCACTGCCATTATAACTTTGCCAAATTAACTCCCAGATATAGTGCTGTCCTACAGTTATTCATCTCGCTCCCAAAATGTGTATCCGACAAAAGTTTTGCTCAGTCTCTAGGGTTTTTATCTAACTATTAGGCCTACAAGAATATGTCGCAGTTACGTTCGAGCCCACCCGGGTCCCCAAGTTTGGGGAAGATAGTCCTCGGGTTGGAGAGTGGCGCGGTGGCGCCGGCTTTCGTTTCCCCTAATTGTATGGGGTACATTGTGAAAAGAAAAGGGATGCAACTCATTGTCACGACAGGTGGCGCTCGTACCTCGCACTGACCTGTCACCGCGCGCTCAAGGCATCATGGTAAATTTTGTGACTACTTGTTGCATTTTCAAGATGGCAGTCGATTCCCCAGTTCATCATCAGTGTCAGGATATCATCTTCTTCTTCTCAACAATGTCATGTCTGTGACAATTTCTCATCAGAAATGAAATATCAGTCAATTATTTGCAAAGTTTGCAAGAAATAAGCCTCATTTCGCTATTTTCCTAGGATTTACGTTCGTGGCGCACTAGATCACGTGATTACCCAGTTCCAGTTGTGATTTGGCTCGCGTATTTAGAAACTAACAAATTTTGGTGTGATGCGCCGCGCGTGGACACAGGTTGGTGCGTGCATACCGAGCGCCGCCTAGCGCCGACCTGTGAGACACAATAGGATTCCACTAAGAAGTCGTATCTTGTTTGATAACACTGAGGTATGCGGAACATTAGAAAAAGTTACACCTTTATGATCCGAACTTCCCAGCACATTGATAAGCCAGATTTGCATTGTGATTGTGATTGGAAGTCGGCCTCTTTTGGTGACACAATCTACGTCCCTGTGCCACAGCTTGGACGTCACTTGCTGACACGGTCTACGTTCTTGTGCCACAACTTGGAAGTCAGCGTCCCTTGGTGACACGATCTACGTCTCTGTGCCACAACTGGAAGACAACGTATCTTTGGCGGCACCATTTATGTTCCTGTGCCACAACTTGGAAGACAAGGTCACTTGGTGAAACGAGCAACGTTCCTTTGCCACAGCTCGGAAGTCAGCGTACCCTCTTATCCAAATGGCAGTTCTTAAAGGGACTAGGAATTTTTTTTCAAGTTTCGCTTATTACAAAATGCTAGTCATTCATGATACTTTCCCACCGTCAATTCACTTTTTCAACAAGAAAAGGACATCGGAGCGATGTCAATGGTTTCCGATGAGAAGCTTACTACTCTAGAGCTAATTTACTGTGACCTTGACCTCTGACCTTGAGAAGTATTGCGTAACTGGAACAGGCATGCCTGGTTAAACTTATAGGAGATGGTTAATTCAGTCTTCTAATTAGTTTACTCCTGAAATTCTGAGCAGATTTGCACTTTAGAATTGTTTGACCTTGACCTTGGCCTCTGACCTTCAAGGTCATTGCGTAATCTGAAAGCTCATCCTTGATAACCTAGGCGTAGATGAAGGCCTTAGGCTTCCACCATCACCAGGTTCTGTCTTATTTGTGATGGTCGGCTGTGACCTTGACCTCTGACCATGAGAAGTATTGCATAACTGGAACAGGATCCCTGATTAAACCTATNTGGCCTCGGAGACAAGTTATTCAAGAAACAAAAGTGTGACAGACAAAATCTCAACTTTTGATATATCAATTTCACCATGAACCAGGTATCGGAGACCGGAAGTTTTCATTCCATCTTGTAGCTCAGGTCATGTTACCTGGGGATAGGTCACATCAGGTCTGTAACTCTTGCAGGAACAAAGTTACAGGTGTGACAGACTGAACAGACAGACACACACACACACACACACACATAGACACACACACACCCACACAGACAGACACCATGACCAAACACAATATGGTTTCCGATCTTGAGATCGGAAACCATAATTAGGTGTTAATTACTGGCACCCAGACAAATCAGTTATCACCACACCATGGAGCAGTCAGTATTTGAGCAATTGCTCAGCAGATGTCTCCCATGGTCATTTGCATGAGTCACTGCGAACCCAAAGCCACCCAAACACATGCAAAAACCAACAATAAACTGCTGAATCCAGCATGTGTGCAGTTTGTGTCTTCATATATCAACAGAATGTTATGTAATCTTTTCAAAACATCCCTAATCAGTGCTCACTTGAGCGTGATTAAGCCTGCCACTTTTACTCAACCAAAAGGCCTTCTGATAAATCAGCCAAAATACATAGTTCTAAAATCAGCAACATACATTCCTATTTTTGTATAAACGCCAGGTACAACCCGAGTTAAGGCGTTAGGAGTTGTAAAAAAATAAGTACGGGGTGATACATGTATTGTCTAATTTTAAAAACACATCAATGATGCATTACAAATTTCTAGAGGTCATTTTTCTTGGCCAGGTGGTGATTTAGAGGAAGAAGAAATAAAATGTTATGACTGCTCCATACAATACATACAGCGACAGCATTGGGCTTGTACTGCTATTGTGTTGATTAGGTTCCCAGTGATGTAGGCAAATGACCATGGGAGACACCTGCTGAGCAATTGCTCAGATACTGACTGCTCCATGGTGTGGTGATAACTGATTTGTCTGGGTGTCAGTAATTAACACCTAATTGAAAAAGTGAATTGACGGTGGGAATTTATCATGAATGACTAGCATTTTGTAATAACCGAAACTTGAAAAAATTTTCCTAGTCCCTTTAATGTAACGTGAGATGGGGATCTTTATCGAAACAACAAGCATGGGCGAATCTAATGAATTTCAAGTTCATATTCTGTCGATTTTCGTTGTTCTTCCGACCAGATCCTTGTGAACCTATTTTTGTATAAACGCCAGGTACAACTTCAGATTGACCCGAGTTAAGGCGTTAGGAGTTGTAAAAAAATAAGTACGGGGTGATAGTTGCACATTATTATATCAGAATTCTTGCACTATAGGCTACATTTTGCACTGAAATTGGTATTTTGACATAATGACGTTATTGTCTGTTCTAGAGTGTCGGATTGTAAAGTTCCAGCCTGAAGAAGACCCCGGTTGGGGTCGAAAATTCTCAAACACTCTGGAAATTGCCTTTTTATTTATCATGACGTTATTGTTGAGTGTGAAAAGTTAGTTTTTAGGCGTTAGCTTGTCTTTTCATAGATGATAATTGTTAGTAATTTTCATTTCTGCGACATGAATCCTGATCTTTATAATAATTCTTGAGTGTACAATGAAGACATTAAATTTGAAACGTCCGTGCCAGATGCAGTTGTCAACTTTGATACCACTGAAATGGCTGTGGTTTCGTGTTCAAATGGTGATTTCAACTTCCCGGTCACAGTCATTTTTCAACGTTGTTTGAATTCTTTGAATAATTATTCTCTGCACCATGGTCAGAGGAGCAGTGTGGTCTAGTGGTGAAGGTCTTTGACTTGCGATCGAAAGGTTGTGGGTTCGAGCCCCGTCACTGCCATGTCTGTTTGGAGCCTTAAGCAAGTTTCTTTACCTCGATTGCTTCGTCCTTCTGATGAGACGTAAAACCGAGGTCTCGTGTGCCATCCGTGAAATGGTGCACGTAAAAGATCCTGTAGCATCTTTCGAAGAAGAGTAGCTGCGTTAGCGGCGGTGCTGACAGATAATAGTCTGAAAAGCTCAAAATGAGCGCTTCGTAGCTGCTCCTTGAGTACTCCTGAAAGGTTTCTGTGAAGACCGCGCTTTGAGCAGGGAAACCTGGAAAGGCGCGAATAATACTCATACCATACCATACCATACCATTCCTTCAAGTGAGGAAAACCTAAAATGTGAATATAAACAATTCTTTGTTTTCTCATATTTTCAAAATGACTTCTTGTAATGCACTGTATTGAAATATACTTCAATTATATTAGCATCCACGAATTTGATTGTGATTTTGTTGATTTCATTCGATGAAACCATAGCAATCGGTGGATCGACCAAGGTAAGTCCACAGTATGAGGTATGCCGCAGTATTCCTCCCCTGGCGGCGGAATCAGGAACAAACGTGGTAAAACTGGTGTCCTGTCCAACCCATACATAGCCAGTGGTTACACCTAGTCTGGACTGATACTACGTCAAACCTTAGCTGACAAAAATGGCCGCAATCCCTCTTCATCACTTGAGAAGTTCAACGCGCTGTCACAGCGTGACTAACCCTTTATCAAGTAAGATACCATGCTTCAACTGTGTAGACTTAAAGGAGCACGGTATTGCCACTTTTTCTCGACAGCCGGCGCCACTGTGCCACTCTCCAACGCAGGGACCAACGACGTATTGGCGAGTTGACTCAATTTCCTCCGTACATTTTGTAATGCATTTTTGTAGTTCGTATTACTGCCGATAGGTGGCTCCCTCTACGTCGGCAGTCAAATAACGCATTTGAGATCCAACACCGTGCTCCTTTAACACGTTCGAGTTGACAGGACTAGCGGCTCGCGATAAAAATCTTGCTGCACCACAACGCATACGTAGTCCGTCTGTCGCCGGCTTTCGTACGGTACCTAACACGTCGACATTGTTTTAGATGTCTGATTCCAGTACTTCAACATTTTCCTGGGATGTGTAGCTAATTACGAGATGTTCGTCTGCAACATCACAATGGGATGAAGCCTCGTCTTCAACTCCTTCTGACACTAAAATATCACTACCGATAGTGTCCACAGCTTCTGATGCGTTACTGTTGTAATCCGGTGTGTGTGCGGTCTGCGATTCGACGGTAATATCTTGGGCAGGTGTGGCTGTTTCCACGGCTTCTTGAACAGCGCCGAAGTCAGTAGATCCTACAGCCCGCTCTGCTTCGTTCCCTTCAATGTCATTTGCATCGTCAACTTCTGTTATAGCGTCCAAAATTTCAGTCGGAACCCCCGGGTCAGATGTCGGTTCACCGGAATAAATCGGTACTTCTGTGGTCGGTGGCCCGCACTTATGTCGAGCGGGATCCCGGTAAGCGAAGTACACGACTGCAGCACCGTGCTGTATGGTCCAAGGCGTGACCAACACATCTCTCTGATCGACCACTAAATCCAGTCCAAACTGCTTTCCAGCGCCTTCCTCGGCAGCGGGCCTTTCTATCGCCTCGACGATCCTTTGCGCCAGGTCTTGGGTGATGTATTCGTAGGGGTACCCTACCTGGTACCCGTCTAAGAACGTGGGTATGACGTCTTCAGTGATGGCGAGGAGGGAAACCAAGGTGGTGCATCCCGGTTCCCTGCAGCAGTGAAGCTGTTCCCGTCGCTCTGTTAGACCGTGCTGTGACCAGGTCTCGAATTTCATTCGATCAAACACCAGCCTGTTCCCTTCATCTGTGTAGGTACTACCGAATTTGACAGGCAGGTCTGTGGAGTCAAGTTGCCGATCTTCAAAGTACTCCTCAATGCGACGTCCTACTCGTTCAAGTACACGATCGATGTAGGACTTCAGTAGTGCTTCTCCTAACGTCAAGACGTTGTGGAACAGTTGCAGATCAGTTGCAGGCGAGTCGAAACGAAACACTGCGTAGAGAACAACAGCGTCGAATTTCTCCGGGTTAGACGCACTATCTTTTCGGATGGGAATCTCGTGGCCGCAGTAGACCTCCTCCAAACCATGCTTCAGATCACTGGCAACTTCTTCAGGCGTTCTTTGGTAGCATTTCGGCAGCATTCCCTGGGTGATGCTGCAGAACAACTCCATAACCCCGTCGCGTTTCGCTTTGCACCGCAGCATCCATTTATTCAGAACGTCCTGCTTGTTCCAAGTACGAATATCAGCCGGGTCGAACCGGTTACGCCGAATTCTGGAAGCGTACGCGAGGTCTATCGAGAAATGCTCCACTCGGTGGCCTTTCCGCCTCTCGTGGTGTAGTATCCTCTGATTAATCCTCCTTGAAAAAATATCAACCGATGTTTTCACGAACGAGTCGTACGTCTTGTAGGACTCGTCGAGGTCTGCGATGTCGAGGAGGGATGCGTCCAGCTGAGCCATCTCGTGAAGAAAAGCGATTTCCTTTAAGTCTCAAAGACTCTGTCCGTATTACTTTCCTGATGTTATTGGCGCAGTGCTTTCGGTATTGTCAACGAGGGCGATTCTCAGCTTGATCAGCGAGAAGTCCGAAACATACCGGTATCTAGAAAGGTAGGTCGTAGACAATGTTTGTCAGTACATGGTATATTTATATGTGCTTAGTAATAAGTGGCACTCATCTGCCAAACAAGTACACTGCACGTCTGGTTAGTTCTGTACACAAGCCTTTGACAACGAGGAAAGCATTGTGCCGATACTAGGGCTTTGCATTCCACAGGATTTGAAAACNATAAGGGCCTCCATTTCATAAACCTGGTGCTTGCCGCAGTGGTGTTTTCCTATGAAAACCAGGGAAAACCATGCATTGTCAATGTCAGGCCTCGGCACACACAGTAGGCCTAGTACTAGTAGGCCTAGCCTTGCCATGGCCATCACCATCAGCAGCAGCAGGTCACAACAGTGCATCAGTGAAGTATCAGCCTAGGGGCTATGAAGATAGATAGTAGGCCTAGATAGGCCTAGCCTGTAGAGCCAGGCCCACACTACACACAGTTTTCACTGCCTCTCACTCACTCATCAATCCATCATGTCACTCTCCACCCACCACAGGCATAGGCCTAGGCCTACAGTACAGGCATGGTAGGCCTAGGGGGGGTCATGTCTTGAGGAGGTTAGCTACAGATAGAGGGGGCCAGCAGCAGTTAAGACAGTGAGAGTGCATGCATTGTTTTGTTCGCTGCTGGATGCGCATTGCACGTCTGCATGCATGTGTGTGTAGGCCTATCGGCCTCGTGTGTACGTCGTGTGTGTGGAGACCTTAATTTTCAACCGTCCTTCTGCATGCATGATAAACCGCTCTTATGTCATGTTCCTTCTATCAACCACAGATTGAAGTATACCAAACCTGAATGCGGGAATATGTAATTAATTAGACCCCTACTCGAGTATTCATAATTGCGCCCATCATCAGTTTCGTCGTGGAAAAGATGCCCAAAGTAATGAAAGTCACGAAGCAGCTGCCGCTGCAGTGCATGTATGCGGAAGTGAAAAACCGCGCTAAGACGAGCCCCTTTCTGCTACGCGCCAATGACGTCATCGTGGCGTGCTGCCATCTATTAATAAGACATGGTATAAGTCGCGAATTTCTGGCGATGGGGACGGGGCTAGCACCGATCGAAAACAACAATTGCACAAAATTTGAACACTAGGACGCTAAAACAACGTTATGTGTTCAGAACACTAGAAGGTGTTCTACTAGCATAAACAGAAGGTGTTCTTCACACGTCGTGTTCTAAAAATCATGCTTGTCTGTTCTAGATCGCAACGCTTAAAGTGTTCAAAACATGAACAGTTGGTGTTCTATTTCCAAAACAGAACACCCGGACGCGTTCATTATCTGTTTCCTTTGTGTGTTCTAAAGGTAAACGCATATTTTTACAGTGAACTGCAGTTCTGTCATAAATGAGGTTATAGAATATTTTGATACGCAAGATACAAACGTGTACTGTGTAATGTTAGACGCCTCCAAGGCTTTTGATAAAGTACATTTTATCAAACTTTTTCGCCTTTTGCTACGGAAGGGACTGTGCCCATTGGTAGCACGGTTTCTTGCGGTGTTATATACAAACCAGAGGATAAGGGTTAAGTGGGGAAATCATATGTCTGATGAATTCACAGCAAACTAGAGCTGGCAAATGCCAGCAGACCTAGCTGAGCGTTGATGTTTTACATTGTGTGATGGATGGAACTGGCAAAAGCCAAAGGACTGGTGTAAAACTATAGACCACCTGGACTTAACACTCTCAGGCGACGATTATAACTTTTAGTTGCATACATGTAATGAGAAACTGACAAGACAAGCAAGACTGAAGGTTCAATGATACTCCGCTTACGCGTTACTCCTACAGCCAATTCAGCATCAGATTTTCCTGCGGGGGCTATCACTAGTATCAGTCATTCCCGTGGATGTGCCACAGGAGATATAATCAAGAGGCCCATGAAACTGCTGCCCAGCTGATATTTTAGGCTCAGGGTTGATATAAGAAATGTAGTGGCAAGAGGAATGGTAGTGGGTGATGTCAAACTTCATCCACCAAATGTGTATGGTTAGATGGGATAAGACTGCCAAAAAGAGACACGAGAGAGACAGGCATACAATTTATTGTGAATGAATTACTTTTACTTTTTGTTACGGAAAACATACGGTATGCATAGACAACAACAACAACCCAATTATTTAATGTCTGCTGTGTGGCGGTGGAGAGCAGGTGAGTAACTGGAAAAAATCACTGGCTCAAGGACTGGCTTAGCCTCTTGAGCCACCAATTTGAGCCACTTTTGGCTCAGCCTGAGCCAAAAGACCCCCTTCAGAGGCCTCAATTGGCTCACCTGTTCAAAAATGGCTCAAAGTGGCTCATCGTGCTCATCCTGAGCCAAATTGTATGACTTTGATATTCAAATTTTGATCCCCATTTGGGATTCCTTTTCGTCAGCTCAGATGATTCTTTAAATTGAAGGCAGTTCCTTTCACCTCCTTACTACAGAAGCATCAGCACTGAATGTTGGGTGCTTGGCTTGGCAGCCAGCAACTAACCTGAAGTGAAATTGAAATGGTGAAAATAA
>NMRB01000283.1:156373-168034 GCA_002633025.1 Notospermus geniculatus
GGGGGGGGGGGGTATGTCTACAGTATATTGGACAACAAAGGTGCTCATAAACGGATTTGAGGTGCCGTATTACCTGTGGGTACGACTTACACGATCGGTAAACGATCAACAAATAGTGAATATCTCTAGGTAAAAGTTAGGAAATACCAAGTAATACTGACGTGTTGACCTAAGTGTCAGACGTTGACCTAAGTGGTGACGTCATCACGAGATACCTCCGATTATTCCCGAGGCTCGACAGAGATGAGCCGAGGGTCGTCGGAAGACTTTGAGACTTACCCAAACCGAAGGACACCAAATAATCCCTCCGGATTATCTTCCCATCCTTATCCACAAAGTTATCAGGGTCAAAACTCTGGGGGTTTGGCCAGATATCCTTGTTGGTATGCATTTTACAAAGGTTTGAGAAAACCATAGTATCTGCGGGAACGAGGTAGTCCCCGATTTTGACATCTTGGATACAACGGTGGGCGAGCACAATGGGAACGAAATTGGAAAACCTGAAGACAAAATAAATTGAGTTTAGATCATACTTCCAGCTGTCAAACATCTGATGTCCCTTGACCGAACACAGTCGATGTACGGCAGAGAACGAAATATATGGTTGTCGCCGTCTGTTCAAACTGACCTCTGCTCCTAATTTGCATATTTTAATGGCGTACAGAATCTGGACCGAGGCTGCCTCGACAGTTCGGGCCATAGAATTTGGGGTATGGTGAGACGAGTTTGCGGTCACAACGCCAATGTTAATTTGTATAAAATGCTTTGCCAATCTCTGATTAGAAGTCGTTTGGAATATGGTTCAATCATTTATCTCACACCTCAAGTAAATTTCCGTGGATGCCATTGGCCAAATCCCATCACATGACCTCCGAGAATTTCGATATGTCCCCCTCTGACGTCACCAAACGTGGGACATATCACGATATGTCCCACGTTTATATCGCGATATGTCCCATGTTTGGTGACTTCAGAGGGAGACATATCGAAATGCCCCACGGCTGGGAAAACTATATTCTTTTATTCACAAACCCTTTCTCTGCACCATCCCTATAATGGACTTTCGGTGTGAGATAAAAAATGTTGCCCTCAATGTCGGGAGACATAGCGAATGTCCCCCCGCTGGGACGATATGTCTCCCTTCGCCTCGGGAGACATATCGTCCCAGCGGGGGGACATTCGCTATGTCTCCCGACATTGAGGGCAACATTTTTATAATCTCGTACCTCAAGTAAAATTCCGTGAACGTGATTGGCTCATTTACGTCATGTGACCTTGTGTCATTTCGATGTGTCCCCCGCGGGCGGTCATATCGCGATATGTTGCCCGCTACCATGGCTACGTAATGGCCGCCACTTTTTGTACTCTCTCGGTTCGCAAGTTCGAACGGCCATAGAACTATGCAGTCTCTTCAAACGGAAAAATACCACTCACATTCTCATTTCTTGGCAGTAATCAGTAGCCTTGATGCAAAATGGTCAACTCAAAACGCCCCAAACTCCTTGCCGGGGCAGCTGGATCTCGCATTGAACACACAGTCCAGTGGAATGCAACGCTCAGCATGTGACGCTGCGTCGCGTATCTCACTGGAGTACACGTAAATAGGCCTACGTCACGTCATTTCTTGTCCTTTCTAATTTTTCATGAAAGAAAGTCCTTTTCAATCAACTCGACTTTCGGTACGACATAAAAAAATGTTGCCCTCAATGTCGGGTGACATACCTCATGTCCCCCCTTTGGGATGATATGTCGTCTCCAGACATACGGTCGTATCATCCCAGCGGGACATTCGGTATGTCACCCGACATTTCGGGCAACGTACATTTTTATAATGACCCACATAAGACATGACCTCGATGCTATTGAACGTGTCCAGAGGAGAGTCACGCGCCACATTCTTGGCCCCAATGTTCCCAATGTAAATAGACTACAAATTTTATCATTGTTACCTTTGTCTTTTCGACGTGAGATCAAGGACCTTATTTTTATGTATGATTGTTTTAATGGCAACCTTGATTTTAACTGTGACAATTATATCTGTCATTTAACTAGGAGGGAGGATGACCTTTTGGTACGGCAGCCACGTTTTAACACTGAAACTTTTGCTGCCTCTTATTTTATTCGTATTCCTAAACTTTGGAATTCTCTTCCTCTTACAATTCGTCAAGCTCGCCCACGGGATCATTTTAATTGCCTAGTTAATAAGTTTTACCTAGATAAATTGAACATTATTGATGTTGACAACATGTGTACGTTTATCACCTTTTGTAGATGTCACACCTGTCGACAATAATTCTCGTGTTCGTGACCACTTTCTAAGGTCAGTTTGACCTGCGTGGTTCTCCCGTGTATACATTGTGCCATTTTAGCTCACCTCTGTGAGGTGAGCTTCTCTCATGGTGTGTTGTCCGTCGTCCGTCGTCGTTAACAGGGGTGGCACGTTTCTAAACCGCTTGGGTTAGAAACTTGAAATTTGGTGTACAGGTAGCCTATGGTAAAAACTATAGCCGTGGTTACACCTATCCAAAATCCCCGGGGTTTTTGAGACACGGGGTTTTTCCGAACCAGAAAAAAACACGGCGTTGACACGGCGAGCGGTTACACTACTTAAAATGCGATTGGTAATAAGTTCCGTATCCCGGCGATAGGGGCACTGCATGTAGGCAACTCTGCATAATTAAGTGGCTGCTGGAGGCGTGAATAGCCTATACGCATGCGCTTCACTCATCAATTTGCATCGCCGTCTGTCGGGGTGCGTGGAACTAGAAATAGACACGGGGATTTTGCGGTTACACTACATAGAATCTCCGTGCTTAAAATAGCCCTGGCGTTGCCCCTTCGAGATCGCTGGGGCTAATAAGCACGGGGATTTCAGACACGGGTCTACTTAGACCCGGCGATTTACAGGTGTAACCGCAAAATCCCCGGGGAAAGCACGGAGATTTATGTAGTGTAACCACAGCTTATCTCCGGACCGAAACTTAAGCCGAATGGGTCAATGTCGTCCTGGGTATACCTTATGTTTACCCAGGATCATCCTGGGTAATCCTTTTCTTTACCCAGGACGGCCCTGGGTAAACATAAGGATCCTTAACTTTACCCAGATTGGAGTTCCCGAGTGGTGTAGTGAGGTTGATATTCAGCGAAAATCATGAAATGAAGGGTGGCCTCGAACTAGGCCTATAGCTCCTAAGTCCTTGATAATTTACTATCGGTCCCTTTTGAAAAGTTGTAGGGATTGGTCTTGTCTTCCTATTGCAAACCCCGGAGGAGGTATAGCGGTAATTTTCAGCCCTTTTTAGCAATGATCCTACTGCATGTTCTCTGCCGAAAGAGACGCACGTACAGCATGATTCGGCGGGAACTCCCAAGCTGGGTAAAGTTAAGGATCCTTATGTTTACCCAGGTGATCCTGGGTAAAGAAAATGATTACCCAGGATAATCCTGGGTAAACATAAGGTATACCCAGGACGACATTGACCCATTCAGCGAAACTTAACGCTGCCAGTTTTACACTCTGGCCTGTAGGGGGCGCTTTGTAAAAACCTTCTTTTGACCATATCTCCTGAACGCTGCTAGCTAGAACCACGAAACGTTTATGGTGGGTTACTCTGATGAGGCAACATCCCATAAATCCCGGGTTTTTTATTTGACCCACTTTTCAAGGTCGCGGTGGTCAAAGGTCTAAATTCCAGTGTTTGTTGGCACGTTTCTCAACCGCTAGGCTTAGAAGCTTGAAACTTGGTGTACAGGTACCGTATGGTAAAAACAATCTCTGGACGGAAACTTAGCATTGCCTGTTTTACACTCTGGCCTGTAGGGGGCGCTTTGTGAAAACCTTCTTTTGCCCCTATCTCCTGAATGCTGCTAGCTAGAACCATGAAACTTTTATGGTGAATTCCTCTGATGAGACTACATCACATAAATCCTGGGCTTTTGATTTGGCCCACTTTTCAAGGTCACAGAGGTCAAAGGTCAAAATCCACTGTTTGGTGGCACATTCCGTGGCTATTTGACATAGAGGGTTTTGATTTCGTGTGAAGATATATCTAGGCACCGTCTACAAGTGCACCAAATTTCGACCCAATCGGACTTCAAATATGGCCGCTAGGAAGCCATCTTGAAAAAATGGTCCATGGACCATGTGCTCACTGGGTTGGATGTAATAGTCTAATGATAGAGGGAGGTACATATCAGTTATGAGCAATCTGGGTCAAGTCATTCCCAGGTAGGACTTTGATGATTTTTGGGTTATGCCACCTGGCGGCCATATTGGATGTCTGATTGGGCTGGAACTTCACATGCACATAAAGGTCATCTGCAGGGGGCCACATAGCACATTGGAGCGCTTTAGGCCAAGTTGTTCCTGAGTTACAGCACTTTGATGATTTTCGGGTTACGCCACCTGGCGGCCATAATGGATATCCGATCGGGCCGAAACTTCACATGGAAATAAAGGTCATCTGCAGGGGGCCATATAGCACATTGGAGCACTTTGGGTTAAGGCGTTCCTGAGTTACAGCACTTTGATGATTTTTGGGTTATGCCACCTGGTGGCCATGTTTGAAGTTAAATCAGGCCGAAATATGACATGCATGTAAAAATCATCTAGATGGAGGTAAATATCAAATTTGAGCGCTCTGCATCAAGCCGTTCCCGAGTAATAGCACTTACTTGATTTTCAGGTTACGCCACCTGGTGGCCATACTGGATGTCCAATCGGGCCGAAACTTGGTATTTTTAAGGAACCCCTCCAATGCATGTTTATGCAAGATATGAAGTCGCTCGGTGAAAGAATGACAAACTGTGGCAGGTTCGTCACTTTTGTCGAACTTTGACCTCTGTGACCTTGAAAAGTACGTCAAATCAAAAACCCGTAATATATGTTATGTATCCTTACTAGCTACACCTCTGATAAAAATTTGGAGATGATCTAGTCATTAGTTCAGGAGTTATTGCACTTTTTGTGTTTTTGGTTTCCGCCACCTGGTGGCCAAACTGAGAGTCGAATGGAACCGAAACTTGGTGTCGTGGGTCATCTGACCTAGGGGTATATATGTACCAAGTTTCAGATCAATAGCTCCAGCGGTTACGAAACGTGCCCTGCTAACGGACGACGACGGACCACGACGACGGACGCATCACCATTGTAACTTTGACCACCCATATCTCATTAGTAGGAGTAAGTTGGATGTTATAACCTTGCCAAATCATGAATCTAGGTACATGTACCTTCTAAACGTATGGCAAATTTCGGTTAGAATGGACGTCAAATATTCATGTAGGTGCCAGTGAGCCATCTTGAAAACTTTACTTCGGGCCATATCTAATCATAGTAAAGGTTAAGATGGTTTTATGTTGCCTAAATCTACATGTATGTAAGTATCCTCTACATTTATGCTAAGATTTCAGTTCCAACATGTTTCAAATATGGCCACCAGGTGGCCATCTTGAAAAATAGAATTTTTGACATCTGCGGCCAACACAGGAAAGCGGTTTGCTCACACCACTAACTCCTTCTGACGATCTTCGACTGAGTTTATGTCATTGATTAAATTATTGCTGCTCAGATGAAATAATTTGGTGTGTTCAGCTTTATATTGTCTCTACTGATTCTTCATCATTCACCATGAGTGTCCCAGTTTTACTTTACCACAGAGACTTATCACAGAGGTAAGCACAATGGCCCTGGCCATTTCATTGTTTTAGTTTTGTTTGCATTATTTTATGTTTATGTAACAGTGTCTAGTGGTCCGGATTGACCAACACCAAAACTCGAGTATAATGTATATAGAACTGTGTGTATCTATATAATAATGCTGGAAGTCGGCTCAATAAAGTCACACTTAGAAGCTTTGTTTTGCCTCGAAATTCGCCATGGTGATAGAGGATACCATATCCTGATACAACGGGTGGTTTAATTTGCGAAGAGGACTTTGTTCTGGTAGCATTAGCAATTTTACTTTTTAACGTGTTGTTCGATTGCTTCCTAAATTCCCCCTACCGCACACCGTGTTGCACCAATTCCAACCGTGCCGTGCATTCCAGCCTCGGCCAAACTCAGAATCGCCGATTGCCACGGGTTCTTGCTAGTTGTATATAATAGTGTTGACTGTACAGAACTTGATGTTGACAGTCTGATGCACCGTGAGGCCTCTGACCCACACCTTATGTTGACAGCATATATACAAACATTGTAACATGACCAAGTAATTAAGTAATTAAGTACACAAAGCATGTCAACCCCCAAAGTCACCAGCTCTAATCTCACAATGAAATGTGACATACAACACACACACATGATTCAGCACAGCACAAGCAAAGACACAATGAGCATAAAACAAAGCAGCCTAATCCCTTCAAGACAACACTTAAAGAGGAACTACCCTTTACATTTATATTATCCTTGTTCTTTTAAGAACAAGTTACATTAAAATGTACATTAAAATGTACATGATGTATATACGAATAAATTAAATTAAATTAAATTTACTGCGCATGCCCACATCAGAGGCATTATTCCTACCGTAGTGTTTCCATAAGAACGCTCTCGGTATAAGGCATGGATGGACGGTCGGACATCCGGACACTACGATCAGGACCGATGACGTCATCAATCTCCTGGTGGACTTTTTTCTGTAGAAAAATAAACAAGAGGCCCATGGGCCTGGCGCTCAGCTGACAGTTGACTTGAGATGTAGTTGTAGGTGTAATGAAGCATGCTAAAGGAGAGGTGGAACTGTAAACTGACTGGGTCCAATGGATTTTATTACCGGTATAAAAAACAAAGAGAATGACACCTTGGCTCAACTGGTCTTTAAGTAGGTCACTAGGTCATGGAAGTAGGTCAGTTCAGACCTACACTTTATTAGCTTTAGTTTGATACCAAACATGGCTACCTTGGCTCAACTGGTCTTTAGGTAGGTCACTAGGTCATGGAAGTAGGTCACTTTAAACCTACACTTCATTACCTTTAGTTTGATACCAAACATGGCTACCTTGGCTCAACTGGTCTATAGGTAGGTCACTAGGTCATGGAAGTAGGTCAGTTCAAACCTACACTTCATTACCATCAGTTTGATATCAAACATGACTACCATGGCTCAACTGGTCTTTAATAAGTAGGTCACTTTAAACCTACACTTCATTACCTTTAGTTTGATACCAAACATGGCTACCTTGGCTCAACTGGTCTTTAAGTAGGTCACTAGGTCATGGGAGTACGTCAGTTCAAACATACACTTCATTACCTTTAGTTTAATTCCAAACATGACTACCTTGGCTCAACTGGTCTTTAAGTAGGACACTAGGTCATGGAAGTAGGTCTCAGTTCAAACCTACACTTCATTTAGTTTGATAATAACAAACATAACTACCTTGGCTCAACTGGGCTTTAAGTAGTCCGGTATACTAACTCTCCGCCGGACTCGAAATCACGGACCCTCGCATCAGATGGGAAGGGGTTAATAGGCCTATATCACTTATGAGTCGAGATGGATGTTGTATTAGACCTACTTGGTGACAATGGGTTAATACCAGATAGGCCTGCAATACGTGGTGAAGTGAGATAGATATCTTTTGAGACGCATTGGGTGGGAAGGAGTTAATATGGGAACCAATCCATAACTGACGTCACTAATGGTGGATGAAGTGAGAAAGGGCATATGGCTGATCTGGCGATGCTGTCCACCATTCAATAGTAGCTTGCCATTCAATACAACAGGGTGTTTTGACCGTCTCTGACAGTTCAACATGAACTTCCTTGAGGAAGGATAAGCCGTGGCCGGGACAGAATTCGTCTCTTCTCGGTTTATCAAATGAAAACAAATAAGACAAAATCCATAATAACTGTCGCCGTGTCGCATTGTGGAGAGCGATGTGTCCTGAACTTCACCTGATGAAACCACGAGTTCCCTGTCCCTTCGTCGTTGATGGTCCCAATCAAACTAAAGACATGTCATGCTATTGAAATGTGTAAAATATAAGGAATTTTTATTGTCATACGCAACAAAAACAGCCAGAGTCGGAGACTCGAAATGACGAATGAGAAGCCGATTAGAGATCGAGCAGTGAAACGCGAGGGGCCGACGATAGGCCTCATTCGGCTGATAGCACCAAAATTATCATATCCCTTCGTCATTAATGGTCCGAATCAGACTAAATATGTATCAAATAATTTAAATATGTGAAATTTTAACAATTTCTAAGGCAGCACACTATGAAAGCAGCCCGAGTCGAAGACTTGGAATGACCTGCATGAAGCCGAGATCGCTGTTGTCGGTTCGATCATTGTGATTTTTTTCCAATATATATCGTAATATTTTGAACCCACTCGTGTCGTTTTGATGAAAAATAATTTCAGTTATTGTTTGATGGTACTCTAAAATACCACTCACGTATGATTTCATAAGGCGATTGTCTATGATCATTCGGATTTTATGCGATGATCCTAGGTATATTTCATCTCGATTCACTTTGTGCAAGCACTACGACATTTCCCATGATTCCTCATTCCATGAACAAAAGAGCATCCAACATGGCAAAGTAACTGGCGCGGGAAATTTAAATAGTGCTGTTTTCTATTTTGTCACCTATCGCCCCCTGGAGAACAAATTTCGAATTAATTTCCATTGCACTTGGTGTACCAAAAATCAAGCTTCATACCCTATCAATTTCAGTTTGATATACATGTATTGCCTCTGGACCGAGTTATTGGGGTTTTCCATTTTACGGAAAATGCCCCCTGGAGAGCAGAATGTAGGTCAGATCGCAAAAATTTTTGGTCCTGTTTCCTAGGGCCTACCCCTCCACCGACTTTCATGGCCCTGGGCCTTGCGGTTGCAAAACGTGCCAGTTTAACGGACGCTACACAGACAGACACACACACACACATCCGGACGCCACTCAGTATACATATGACTAGCTATGGTCTACATATGGTCAGCTGAGCTAAAAACAGTCGGTCCGATGGACCGAAAATTCGATACAAAATCGAAAGAAAGCTGAAGGCCTACATTATTGTATGAGATTTTTCCGTCAGGGCGGAAGTCATAGCATTATTGGCCCTGGTAATTATGGAAGAGGCCATCTCAAGCTACTCATGTTCCTCACTTGGATGGGGTCTTTTACTTGCCCTTGCAAAGGAACAAGGTACAAGGCACCACGGCTTACTGTCCATGCGACGGACTGATTTATCTCATATGGAGCAGGCTGGATTCGAACCCGGGACCCGCCACTTGCTGGCCGGACGTGATAACAACTAGGCTATCCAGGCTCAAGGAAGGAGAGCTGTCAGATAGTTCTAATCATAAGTAGGCCTACATACCTGTATCTCAGGGTAGAGCATCATGTATTTTAAGGCCCACCTCAACGTTGTGGCGGTGGTCTCTGTCCCAGCAATGAACAGATCGAACAACAGTTGGCAGAGCTGTTGATCTGTAAAATAAAGATGGTAAGAAAATGTTGGTCTTACAGTATACTGCAGATTGGAAGAAACACCAGAAATTATATACATGTACATGTATTGGACTTTCGCATCCTCGTTTTTAGACTGGTTCCCGTTTTTACCGCTCCACTCCCGCGGCGCTCGCTCCATAACACAACATAACTAGCGTGTTCGAAACACCGGCCTGGCACGACAGCGTAATTATTTACCAGAAGTTCTCTAAGCCTGTCGCGCCAGGCGCTACTAACCCTCCCCCTGAGCCGGTTACTTCGGGAAGTATCCCAGCATGCAGAGCGTGATGTCATTTCCGAATGTAGATGCACACAGCCCTCGCATACATCGATCCATACATCGGCGTGCAAAAGAAATAAAACGCTGCCGTGTAACACACGAGTAAAGTGCCATGGGGGACAATCAGCCAATCAGAGCGCGTCCGCCATGACACTTTACTCGTGTCTAACATCAAACTCCTCACAGCGCCACCTGTCTCCATTCTTCCTACCTAGTGACACTGCCACCAGATCCCTACTTTTCCATCTTGTCCAAACAAGGCTATCGACTCCGTATGAACTCCGTCTTTAGCCTTGTCCGAATCGTGTCATCTTTTCCGTTAATGCATAAATTATTAATGAACCTAACCCCTACTTGACCCCGCCTCCGAGCAATCTGAACTTGCGAAACAAATTACGGTTGGACACTTTCTTTGCTCTTCACGCTCGAATTTGTAACACGGATTTTGATTGGCGCGTCGATTTTCCTTCGCGCCCCGATGATTGGCTGAGGCTGTCACCACCTCAGAAACGGGAAATGTGGTGGATTCGAACCAGGCTAGATGACCGTCAGGACAGATAGACTGGTGAGAACCAGATGTACTTTTCCGGCGGATGATCGTAGTTCCAATACATTCCAAATGGAATTGAAATGTTTCATGGGCACGTACAAGAAACGTTTCGTCGACCTAATTTTATCTGATTGGTAAACAGAAGCACGTGAACAAAGGACGCCCTCTGATTGGTTAAAAGTGTGAGAAAGTGAGAGCCTAATCACATTCCATGCCTGTAAAGTTCCGCGAACAAACTACTTACTAGTATTCTGATCATGTACAGCGATTATTCGTCTCAAATCTTACATTTCCACGTTTGGTAAATGTAGGCCTATACTGTTTTATATAATTTGACTTTATTGACTTTCATTTGAGATTTGCGGTGTCAAATGTACGCGCACTACATTCCAGCCAGGTGGAAAGCAATGAGGCAGCTGGTGCTAGCGGCATAAGCGGCCAGTCCAAAAGTAGGCCGCGCATGCTCGGTAGGAACTAGTTTGGTCTAACATGACAGCGTTCTTTTATTGGCCTCAAATGCGCGTGTCTGAGAAAGCGCTAGTGCCTGATCGGTGGAAGTAATCGAACACGCTAAACATAAATTTTACTCAGTAATAACCTTTCGTTTACATGATGAGGTTACGTCTATATTACAAAGTGGCTCCACGTGGAACGGACAGCAGCGCCGCGGAAGTGTAGCGGCAAAGATGGGAACCAGTTTATCATCTATACTATAATGGGCGTTGTGGCCGCGAAAAAGGAGGTGGATTTTGTTTCAAGCTGTGGTCTCGGAAATGCGTTGAATGTTGGAAACTAATGACTTAGTAGGTGTGGATCATATTGTAGATTTCCCTCGACGGATTCTTTTTTTAAATTTTACCCCCTTTTTGGTAAAAAATGCCTTTTTGTGCCACAATTTGAACACAGGAGAGTGCCACACAGCTACTTGATAGTGTAGCCACCTAAACTACGTCCGTCCGTACCAACTGGAGTTGATCGCATCGTATACAAGTGTGTAGTGTAGCAATGTGTACATGTGTTCGGTCAACGAAGAAACAAGGGCCTTTCTCACGCCTCCTCAAAAACTACGCATTGACGGCAGACAACACCTTTTGGGAATGTTTACGTATTATGTGGGGAGTGTTTTAAACCTACTTTTAGGCCAGAAAGTGAAGCGGGCTTGGCAGAATCAATGGTTTTTCTGCACTAATAGAGCGGCGCATCCGCCATCATCTTTTTTTGTATTGCGCTGTAAACCATGCGCACCAATTCCGTGTGAGCCGCGAAACACCCTACACCTGTCTTCGGCCATCGTCTCATCGCCACATCATTATTGCATGGACGGTATCAGGACACATTCCCTTCGGACAATTGTCCATGACTTCTGCCCCCCCCC
>NMRB01000283.1:172675-182982 GCA_002633025.1 Notospermus geniculatus
CCCCCCCCCCCCGCAGGCTATGCCCCTGAGGACAGACGCAAGCAAATGCATAAAACCATCATGGCGCCCGCTGGTCTATATTTAGCTCGGGGAAGCCCCTGTAGGCAAAATAGCAATTGTATCACCGTTCACTGCCCGTTTCAGGCATTTAGCTTGCATGGGTTTTAGGCAGCAGTAAGCTGTTTGCCTTCTTTCATTCACCTGAGCTAAAGCCAACTTTGATTTCAAGCAAAAATCTATGTTTTTCTGAAATTCACTCATGATTTACGAGATAATGCCTAAGTTGTGGGAGCCGCCATCTTGTCAAAATGTCACCTGACCCAATTTTGTAGAATGACGTCACTAGCCGGGAATCCGGCTTAGATCATTTGCTTTCACCGGTCTTCGAATGCAAGCTCCCAGAAGACCGGGTACCAGTCTAAGGTCAGACCACGTCACGTGACTCCAAGGTCAATTCGGGTTCATTTCCCGTCCACGGCCCGACACACAACATTTTCGGGGCGCTCAAAAACAATGTTATGGAACTAAAATAGACTTCATATTTCACACACATACGTACAGACATACACTTTAACAAATAAAAATGGTTGGTTTTCGACGAAGTCAGCCACGAAATGTTGGCACACTACTGTAGAATGATCAGTGCTGCCCTCTAACGGTAAAGGCCAGTTCCGTACCAGTGGTCGGGGGAGGTCGAATCACTGTTGTAATAGCTAAACCTTAGACAGCAGTCCAGTGCCTCAGATAGTACAATATAGAGCTATTCCGTCTATTGGCCATGGTGTCACCCCATCACGGGTTGGGATTAGGCCTACAAACAACCATCGGTAATGTTATAATTCTTACCTGCAAACTTGAGAGAGAACATCTTCGAAATTTCTGGTGGAAGATTTTTCGGTTTCCGTAGCAACTTGATCACCAGTAGTCCCAGTGTGAATAGGCCTAGTGCACAGGTGGCAGCTGATGCCAAAGAAATCGGGAGTTCGAACAGCGCCATCGTGTATTCTTCTCCGTCTAACCTGGCAAATCTCAAATCGGTTTTGATTAGAACATTCGCGATTGGCCTTATATACAGTACAAGTCTGCGGGGTCAAAATATAGGCCGTAGGTGAAGTAGGACTAGGTGTTTTTAAAAACTAAAATCTGTGTCATTAGGGAGGTTCCGCTACGTCTCCGAATTACGAAATACGAATATGCTTTGACTATGACGTCATCACTTTGACATATTATGACGCTGGGTCTCTTTCGTGACGTCTTGCAAGTTCGTTGCGTCTTGACGAGGTTCAAGGACGGAGGAGGTGGGTAGTTTACGAATTACGAGTTGCTAAATTCCCTCCAGAGCAAAGGAACACAGAGGTTCCTAAAATTCAACACCATCCGCGGACCTGTTCTAACATGGAAACTGGAACAAAATTCGTGAAGTTTTATAGGTACATGTATATCCTTCTACAACAGACCAGGGTGCCACAAAAGCTCAAAATCGTCGCCTTTTTTTAGACTGGGGGAATGAAATTTTACGGGAAAATGGACTCCTACAATGACGTCAGCAATAAAATGGCAGCCACAGGAAAACCGAAGCCTTCTATATACTCTGTAGCTCTAGCGGTGGCTTTGCGAACCAAAATGATATTGTTTATGTTTTCGGCCAAGCACGCTCAACCTCTGACCAGGACCTAGATTTTACTTTTTACACTGAAGAAAACAACAACAACAACAACAACAACAACAACGGAGTATTGACTTTATTTCTTGTTTGTCTATTGCAAATAATACAGGCTTCATAATACTATTCATGTACCCGGTACACGTGTACATTTGAGTAAAAAACACAATGATTGCCAGTCTCATGTCAACTGAGAGATACGCAGCCTTCTTGGTCAGAGAACGTGGCGGCATTTCCGCATTTAAAGGGCCACGATATTGCCAATTTTTGTCGATAGCCGGCGCCACCATCTGTGTTTGCATCATTGTCCAATACCGTAGTTTTGCCTTTCGCTCCAGTGTTTGGAGAATGTATGATTACAATACAATGCATACGTGGATACCGAAGGAACGAAACCATGCTTATCGAGATTCTAAGGGGCATATTCCTATCTGACTACAATCCATTTTAGTCTAGTCAAAAAGGGGGCTTAGCGTGCACCTTTGGAAATATATTTTTCGTGGACATCATTAGATAGCAAAATATGCGTAGAAAGTGGTTTGCTATGTTAACAGTTGCATAAATTGTCCCACGTGCACTTTTTATGCAAGTTATTGATAGGACATCACAGAAATTTCAAATCTCAATTTTAGGGGTAGGGGAAATGATAATGACTCGTACTCAGTAACCGTAAGGGTTATGGCAATAAATTATACATCAAATTAAAGGTATTGAAATGCTCTTTCAGATGATGTATACCTTATGCAAATGTTTTCCAAAACTAGGTCACTAGAGGTCAAAAGGTCACAAATTTTGGGCACTTCTTAAAATCCGACATAGGTGTATTTCAGTGGGCATTGTTGCATGAAAATCCAAAATTAGGCTTATTTGCACCCCTCCTAATCAAGAGTAGGCTTTCTTTTGCACATTTCATCAACCCATATTCAAGAACTTTGCAAGTGGGCCTTTCTGTAATAAACGAAAGAAGGTCATATTTCCTGACGTTATATAGTAGAGTCCAGATATGGTTTGACCCTGAACAAATTGCTCCAAAAGGTTTTTTGATGGTTTCTGGTTCTCTGAGCCATGCTTTTTAACATACTAAAAGTTGACGCCCGATGGGTACCTGGAAAGGGGTCAAATTTTGGAAATTCAATATGGCCGCAATGTGAAATTTCAATGTACACAAAACTTTTTCTGCTTCATTTTAGACCACATAAATGTATTACCAATAGATACAAATATGCCCATTGTCAATCTAATAGACAGGTTTTCATGTCAGTGGGGGTCTCTGTGACGTACAATGACGTTTATGACATCATAATATAGTCGATTAGCAAGTCCCAGGGATTTTTCGGTTCAGAATGACCTTATGTTATACCAAAAATAGATAAAGACCAATTTGCAGACAGAACAAAAGTCAATTTATGACATGAGTTCCTTAATTCAAATTGGTAAATGCCCAATCTAATTATTGTCTTTACTGACGAATCCTCCTCCTCCCATTGATCTTCATCGGCAGCTGAGTCCTGAATTAGAGGCAGCATTATGACATGGTCCACAGGCAGGGGAGTGCACGGGAGGCCATATCTTCTGCAAGTACACCGTGGTGTCTGACAGCCTGCAGAACAGTTACGAAGTATCATTTGTTGAAGTTTTTTAGGAGCTGGATCCCCCTGCATGGCAACCATGACAACAGGTCCAAGACAGTTGTTCTCAATTCTCCAGCCCCAATCAGTCGGACATATCCCATCGTCTTTACCATCCATACCATTGTCTGATAGTAAGCCCGAGGAGAATGATTCTCACATGCGGAAACAGTTGGAGGAAGTTTTTTTCAGGAGATACAAATGTCTTTGATATTGCAACCTTCTTTGTCAACTTTTCATGGCGCAAGGACGGAAGGGATTTCCTGATTTCCCACCAAACAAATCCACCATGGCCTGGCATCCAACTGTTTGCATCTGCTTCTTCGATTTGCCAGGAGAACTGAAATCTCTGGCACAGTTTTGCAGAACAGAATCAGGTTTTCTAAGTCTCTGGAGAGCTTCGTGCTTAAATTGTCTGATCGGAAGTAATGCCCCTGACTTGGCACCTCAACATGATACAGGAGCAGAACAAGGAGGTCAGTATTCTCACCAACTAGCGTATAGTAGGGTCTTTTGGGAGTGTTCTTGCTAGAGCCAGCAATAAGCAGAGAATGGTGGACCTTATCGCTGAAAGTCTGGAAGAAAGAAGGATGTGAGGTGGTAAAAGCAAATGGTGACGCTGATGTAGACATTGGGCCGATTAAATAAAAACTTAATGCAATAGATTACATAAAATTACATAAAATCTACTGTCTAGTATGTCTAGAATAATTTGCGTGGTTGGCAAGTTCCCATGGACGCCGGATCAGACATACTAATGGTGTGCAGTATGAACAAGCACTGCCCAACATTGTGCAAAACAATGCATACACAACAGTTCCACAAGTTTTTTAAAGCACGACTGTATGTGTTAGGTATTGAATCTCGCTATGGTCGACGTAACCTTTGACCTTTAGGCAACCTCGTTTATAGGTCTACAGACGCAGTCAATGTACACGGTATACCATAGCACTAATTCATGGTGGCGAGGGTTATCATGATCTTTGTGTCAATGCATGCTCGACAAGACTGTTCAAATCTATCTATTTGAATTATCTAAGTTACCAATTATTCATTGAGGCTGTTGCTACACATAAAATAATGAGTTGAAGGATGTTTAAGGAACCCGAGGCGGAGGGTCTTGGTTGCGACACCAAACCCGCAAGGGTGGAGCTAAAATGTAGTCCAAACCCGAGGCGCTTCACCGAGGGTTTGGACTACATTTTAATATCTACATTTTAATTTCTATTCTAAAATACCTCAAACTAAACATTCATAAAATTTAGGTTCTGTGCAATTTGATTGCAAATAGGCCTAAGATATCAGGGGGAGGACGCTCCGTCAATGACGCGACATCAGTGAATCACGCACTGTGTGTACAAACCTGTACATCGTGCCTATATCTCGTACATCTGTGTGCAGCGCTAACAGTAAGCTGCAGGAGTCGAAATGAAATAGCAGGGTGCTTTCTTCAACGGACTATCCGCAGGAAATTTACCTGATGGTACAAAACGTCGTTATGATAGGCCACTGATAGAGTATCCATCTGGCCGACATTCGCTGCACTACCTCGCTGAATGCTCGAAGCGAGAAATGTTGGACGCCAGACGCCATTTTGGAAACACTGAGCGGGGGTCTTGGTTGTGTCACCCAGACCGCTGCATTCAGAATGAGGCTAATGCATTATCCATTTGAAACATACGCATGAGATACCAAGGTATCTTAGAATACCTCACCTGATGGAAGGGTTAATCACGCTATAACAGCGCTTTGAATTTCTCAAGTGATGAAAAGTATGGCGGCCATTTTAGTCCGCTAAGGTTTCGACATGGTTGGTATCCGACCAGCCTCGGCGTCACCAATTTTAAGAAGTGCCCAAAATTTGTGACCTTTTGACCTATAGTGACCTAGTTTTGGAAAAAATTTGCATAAGGTATACATCATCTGAAAGAGCCTTTAAATACCTTTAATTTGATGTATAATTTATTGCCATAACCCTTACGGTTAGTGAGTACGAGTTATTTTTATTTCCCCTACCCCTCAAATTGAGATTTGAAATTTCTGTGATGTCCTATCAATAACTTGCATAAAAAGTGCACGTGGGACAATTTATGCAGCTGTTAACATACATGTAGCAAACCACTTTCTACGCATCTTTTGCTATCTAACGATGTCCACGAAAAATATATTTCCAAAGGTGCACGCTAAGCCCCCTTTTTGACTAGACTATTTATAGTGTCTGCGGTGAGCCGTTTCAAAGTTCCCTGTACATTGATTACTTCTAAATGACAGCCATGTTGGATTAACAGCTAAGACGTTGCCATAGCAACTAGTCTCGCGCAACCAGCCCCTCGGTTATACTCCGAGGTCGCCAGACCGAGGGTCTGGCACAGGACGCAATTTCCATTGAATTTTCTTATTCCGAAAATTCAAAATAAGGGGAGCTTCGCTGATTGGCTAGTCACTACCAATGCGTCATGGATCTCAAAAGTTGGTGACGTAGGCTGCAGGAGGAATAATGGCTGCGCCCAGAACGGCCAGATCACTCGAAGCGTGAAAATTAGCGAGATGAATCGCCTCATCTGTGTTGTCAAGTCAATTTATAGTGTCTTTCATTGGAATTCCGACAGGTATGTATATAATTTTTCGATTGAGGACGAAATTGTGGTATAAAAAGTGCGGTAGGGCTAACAGCAAGGGCTACAAAATACTCGCAAGCTGCATGCTTTTTGCATTGATTGTGCATTGTGTTCTACGTCATCGGCGGTAGACTGTCGGCCATGATGGTTTTACAAGTCAAAGTAACCATCTGGACCAGACTCTAAAATTGGAAATTTATTGGAAATTGCAAGAGTCTGGTGGCACGAGACTACCATAGCAACCCGAAACCATGCTTATCGAGATTCTAAGGGGTATATTCTTATCTGACTATAATACATTTGTAGGGTCTGCGGTGAGCCATTTCAAAGTTCCCAGTACATTGACATACCTAAAACTGCAGCCATATTGGTTTTATGCTAATTACTGGCAAACTGGCAATTTCTGTGAGTGGCAACAATTTTATTAAATTATGTTAGCCAATGGTGATGGTGATAATTTTATGAAGTCAAATCGTAGTTACCAGGTGGTGACCACGAAAGTCAAAATCTAGGCTCTTTTCTGGTTTTGTCTCTTAGTCTAATAGGGACGTTTAGACGACAGGCAAAAATCCACATGCGATTCGATCGAATCCGATTGTGGTTCAAAACTCTTGCGTGTAAACGCTAACCAATGCGGTCAAATGTGGATTTAAAATGGCCCCGAATCCACATTGGACCACATTCAAATCTCGTCTAAATGCAAATGAGATCCGTGCGGGTCGATCGGATCCAAATCGGATCGAATCTGAATGTGGTTTTTTGGCTTGTCGTCTAAACGGCCCTAATAGCTCTGTCGATGATTTTTGAACAGACTTTATCCGAACGTGACCAACTCCACACGCGTTCTTCATTACCATAACAAAGGGCTTGCGGGGAAAGTTGCGGACTTTCTCACAAATTTTCACGAGCGATTTCTTTTTTGTGCGTGGATCGATGGTCAATCTGATTTAGAATATGATCTGAAAAAAACTTCTTTAAGGCCGTTCCAGCCCCGATTTTTGAATTTCAGAGGAAAACAGCAAAAATTATTCAATTTTCTGTTTTGGCCTTTTTCAGGCCACTAATTAAGCAATTGCTAAATTTTTGAAAAATCGGGCCTGGAACGACCATAGAACTCGCAATGCTGCATCCATCACTACCTAAAATCCGGTCATTTCTTTTGGAGCCAGCTGTACCCGTTATCGCCTCTGAAAACTTCATCTGGGACTTGCATTGTTCATGAATAAAGTTACATAATCAGTTAATTATTGTGCAGTTTTTCAATTCGGAGATCTGAAACAATACATAAACTCACAAATTTCGTTGGAAAAATAAACTACGGTCGTAACACATTCCTGCGATTAAAGGGGCTGGGCAGAAATGAAGGGTTGTTACAAGTTCGGCATAATTCTAAAACTACATGTACTGTTTCGATTTGCTTGAAACTTGCACAGATGATGCTTTGTACTGAATGATTGACAGCTATGATGACACAAAAACAAAAACTCCCCACCTCGGACATCCAACAGGCTAAGCCCACCTGTGACCCATGCTCACGGAAAGGACCTAAGAGGGGTCGGAAATGTGAACTTTGCATCTCCTTACCATCCCAGTCCCACATCACCAGCTCATCCACCGGGAAGTCCCATCAACTCCGCCTGATCGAGGAGCCCCGCGGATTGTGACAGTAAGAACGTTGTCTACTGTATCACCTGTACCAGATGCCCTACAGTCAACCAGTACGTCGGACAGACCATGTGTTTCCGGAGAAGGATGAACAACCACAAATCCAACATCCGGCGGGGGATAGAGGATGACCGTGACTGCTCATTACTCTATACCCATTTTAAACTGCCAGGACATTCTATCAAGGACCTGATGTTCACCATTCTGGAGACATGTCCAGATGAGACGACCCTCCTCAGTACAGAGTTGAAATGGATGTGGACCCTTAAAACTATCACCCCCTCAGGCCTCAACACTAGGTCCTGAGTTTCTGATAACCTCGCAGCTTCCCCTTAGTGTCAGAGCCAAAAACATTTGGCATGGGGCCCCAGATGGGGTCCTTTCACCCCCTCTTTTCTTTTAATAGGGTCGTTGCTTTGGAAGACTGTAGCTCAGGCCGGGGGACAGGGGTCCTTTTTCTAGGCCTTGTCTTCCATTGCTCTTCTCCTATTTTGTTCGCTGGTCAGTGCTTTGCAACCCCTCTTTTCCCATTAGTAGACCCTTTTCCTTGGAGGACAGGGTTCCTCTTTTTTAGGCCTTTGTCTTCGTCCATGGTCTGTTTCTAAATTTTCGTTGGTCAGGTTTTGTAGGTGCTGTTCACCTAGGCTTTCTTTCTTTACTGTTGCCCCTTCATTTCTTATTATCTCTTTCTTCATTTCTTTTTCTAGGCCTAATTTTTTATCACTTCCTCATTCATTTGTTTAATATAAATTACTCTTACTATAGTCTTGGGGTATTGTACTGTTAGTATAATTATACTGTTAGTTTAATTCCTCCAAGCTACAATGTATATTATACACCCTTCCTTTCAGCCTATTCAAGCCTTACATTCACTAATTACATTTCTGTTAGGTTGAGCAACCACTTTTTGGGGCTTGTATTCTTTCCTTAATTGCTGTCACGTCCTGTTTGGATGGGATACTTCTAATCTACATTTGGGTTTCAGCTCAGTCTGTTCTAGAGTTTCGGATTGTAAATTTCCAGCCTGAAGAAGACCCCGGTTGGGGTCGAAAATTCGCAAACACTCTGGAAATTGCCTTTTTATTTACCACAAAAACAACTGCATTACTCTTTACTAATTAGGGAGACAATGCCTGATTTCAGAGGCCTAGAAAGACAAGGAATAGTCATTATTTCACCGCAGAATATCACATGGGTCTGTGTCACATATAATGCTAACAAGTTTGTGTGATATCTGTTAACTATTTTAATTATTTTGTAACAAAAAATGGTATTTTAGTTTTTTCGTTCACATGCCCTACAATTGCAAGTTGAGCAAGCTTTTACAAAACCATTCAACCGATGTGAAACTGACCACAGGCCTGGGAACCAGTGATGTCACCGAAAATAACCCAATGGAACTGTGCATTGATAGCAGAAAATGCACACTTCACATGAATCACCTCAGGTTGGAATGTTGTTGGTCAAATGTATTCCTGTTCATATTGCAAGCATTACATCGTGGCATAATGGTACATTCAATAGATCTCAAACCAAGGGACATGACATGGAATCAACAGTTGAATGGCTGGACAAATGACCCTCATGTCATGCGTCCTAACAACATTCAAACCAAAGGTAATTCATGTGAAATGTAATCTCAGTGTATAGTTTGATTGGGTTATTCTGGATGAATCAGTGGTTCCGAGGCCTGTGGTCAGTTTTCACATTGGTTTGAATGGCTTTGTAAAAGCTTGCTCAACTTGCAAAGGTCAGGCATTTGAAAATCTAAAATACATTTTTTGTAGAAAATAATTAAAATAATTAACTCATATCACACAAGCTTGTTAGCATTTTAAGTGACATAGGCCCATGTGAAATTCTGCGGTGAAATAATGACTATTCCTCGTCTCTCTAGGCCTCTGAAATCTGGCATTGTCTGCCTAATTAGTAAAGAGCAATGCAATTGTTTTTGTGTCATCATAGTTGTTAATCGTTCAGTACAAAGCATCATCTGTGCAAGTTTCAAGCAAATCGAAACAGTAGTTTTAGAATTATGAAGAACTTGTAACAACCCTTCATTTCTGCCCAGCCCCTTTCAAACGGACTTCAATTGGATGCGTTTACTATCTCCACCGCCACGTTAAGGAGCCCGGTGGTGTAGTGGTTCGGGCCTCCGACTAGCGATCAGACGGTCCCGGGTTCGAATCCCACTTTGGACAAGTCTCTTTGCCTCACTGGCCTCTCTCCACCCAGGGCCGACCGAATCAAAACTCCGATAGCACCAGTGTGGCTATTCAAATCTTGGGATACGCTGGGGAAGAAGTTCCGGTACGTCACACTCGAGCAGACGATGCATCAGAAAATCGTCGCTTACTCCTTCAGTTTAAAATGTTATGAACTTTAATAACCTCATATAACAATGTCGAGTTATGGCCCTTCCATTATGATTGCCTTTATCGCGAACTTATTGCGAATTCGAGTCTATTTCACACAAAATACACGCATAACCCCATGTTCACATGCATTTTGCCATTTTGCAAGGGTTCGCCGTGGATCAGGGACGGATTCCTTCAGCATGGCATCAACACGGTAAATTCTGATTATTTTTCAATCATTTCCATGCGTCGAAATATGTCCAGTGTGGAGAAATATCAAGAAATGTACCCAGCTGGAGTACGCTGGGGCAGACCACCGAATTTTCATGGTGTACGCTGGGGCAGACGGTATTAGTATTGAATACAATACACCTGT
>NMRB01000283.1:199918-216843 GCA_002633025.1 Notospermus geniculatus
AGCAACGTCTTTTGTGTCATTTTTCCTGTAGAAAGATGTACAGGGCCCAGTTCCTGAAACAGTGTTAAATTTAACGTGGCGTTAGGGATAACGCCACGTTAGCCAGCGATAGCTAACGTGGCGCTAGATAGTGGTTCCAGAGACAGCGTTAGCACCAGCGATAACTAACGCCAGCTAACGCCATGTTTAACGCTGGTTGCTAGGGATATGTTTTCTTGACACTGTAAATTCAAGATGGCAGCCACTGAAGCAACCATGTCAAGTGTGTCAAGAAAAACAGGGAGAAACCACCAAATTTAAGTTATCCTGAGTCAGTTTCTTGAGTGCAGCATGCAGCAGAGGATTTTCTGACAGTGAGGGGCAAGTTTGGGGCCAATATGTGAAAAATAGACAATCTTCCAAAGTTAGAGGCAGTCAGCCAACTTGTGAACATTTCCTATTTCATTTTCAGTCTCTAAAATAGTTAATGCCATTATATTGAAATAAAATACACATAATTGCCATAAAATGCAACATTTAGGGCCATCTAAGAAAGGAATATGGAAGTTAGCGCTCACTATCGCTGGCTGGAGGTGGGTCACACAGGCGTTAACTTTAACGCTGACTTATCGCCCACTTAGCGCTATTGTCAAACTACCGCTCTTTCTGGAACCCGCTTAGCGCCACGCTAATATTAACATGGCGCTAACTAGGATTTAACGCCACGCTAAGGGCTATCGCTGAGTTAGCGTTGTTTCAGGAACTGGGCCCAGGTCATTTTCTCATGACGCAACGTCAACACCTAAAATGACGTCAGTGACGTCGTTTCGGTACAATCGCTCGCAGCGCCGACCTGTCGGTGAGCGGGTTCCCCATTGGCACACATTGTTGGAGGCGCGAAAACGACGTCACTTAATGGCTGCGCCATCTATCACCGTGCGAAGAACTAATGAAAACACGGGGATTTCGAAAAGCACGGCGAGATTGCCGTGTCTCAAAAACCCGTGTTTTTCAGACACGGGTTTCTCGAAGCCCGCAATTCGTAGGTGTGACCGCAAAAAAAACGGGGATTTTATGTAGTGTAACGGCGGCTAATACTTCTATATGGCAATTTGGCGTGTTTGTTCTTAACCCTTTCGCGCCCAAACTCGCTGATCGGCGAGTGTGGCCTGTACCACACACCCTTGTACATTCAAACTGACGTAGATTCGTAACCAGTGGACCGATCGATGTTCTCTTTGTGACTACCCCCCCCCCCCAATACGCGATTTTGCTCTGATTGAAGGAACGTGGCTAAAATTGCGTTTTAACGTTCGTCCCGGGGTCCAGATTGACAGACTCCAAAGTGCAAATCTGACATGTTGCGACAAAATGGCCATATCTCCGGAACGGAAGCAGCCACGACGACGCGACAAGCGCCAAAAGAAAGAGAAGAAAAAAGTTAGCATTTCGACCTATTTTCAGACGCGTAGGAGCAATGGTTATCGAGATATAGACGTTTAAAGATTGGAAACCCGACGAAAAATTAGGCAGAACGCGACTATTTCCGCACAACTTGCATCTTCGGCTCTGGCCTGTTTCTCTCACAGACATTTTGGAAGAAGCAAACCTGCATGAGGTCGTGGCCCATTTAGTTGCCTCCAGAATGAGTGCCTTATCGCCAGTTTTGGTTGCAATTTTAGGGAGCTAGGCGCGTTTTTGTAGAGACATCAGAGATTCATGTTACGAAATGTGCACTTTTCAACATCGTCCGGGCCCAAAAGGGTTATGATATGGCTAAGTGGGATTGCTGATGATTCCTACCACTATGCCGTCAATCCAAGTGGGTAGCCTACATTGCCATTGGCACTATTTTACGTTCGAGTATCAGTCAACTGATACATGGATTTGCAACGTTTCTACGTCACAAATGACCCCCAGATTTTTCGTACATTCATCAGAACTGATGCCACTTTCAAACAACAACACCTGAAAAACGTGACGTACCTGAGACCACGCAGACAACAGCTACAAGGAGCACTACGAGAAAGGTCCTCATGGTTGGTTTTTAACTGAAATATAAAGACATCGTAAAAAGAAAAGGGGAAGGGATAGCTAACCACAAAATAATGAACACACAAAATTGAAAAATCGATATCTTTTCTAACCTAAAGTAATCTATTACACCATTAAGTTTATTACTTCAGTATAAACCCTGCTCCGTATATTCTGATATAAAACTAGCCGTGGTTACACTACATAAATCCCCGTGCTTTCCCTGGGGATTTTGCGGTTACACCTATAAATCGCCGAGTCTAAATAGACCCGTGTCTGAAATCCCCGTGCTTATTAGCCCCAGCGAGCTCCAAGGGGCAACGCCGGGGCTTTTTGGATTTTATGTAGTGTAACCGCGAAATCCCCGTGTTTATTTGTAGTTCCAAGCACCCGGTGACAGACGGCGATGCAAATCGACGAGTCATGCGCGTGCGTATAGGATATTTCACGCCTCCAGCACCCACTTGATGACGGAGAGTTGCCTACATGCAGTGCCCCTATCGCCGGGTTACGGAACTTATTACTAATCACATTTTTATTAGTGTAACCGCTCGCCGTGTCAACGCCGTGTTTTTTCTGGTTCGGAAAAAACCACGTGTCTCAAAAAGCACAGGGGTTTTGGATAGGTGTAACCAGGGCTGTTGTGAGTTTGGGTTAGCAGTAGGAATGTTATTAATTAACTTTTAATTAGACCCTAAAATTTCATCTTCGGGGCGAAATTCTGACTCTTGGCTACCGACTGCGCTGTTCCGGATTATAACATTGACAAAGCAGTCTTCAGGTGCCAAGGGAGTTTTCGCCGCATAAATTATTTTAATCAGTTACCTACCGGTAACTTTAATATCCAAAAATTAGAGCACAAAAGGCGACACACAAAATGATATAATAACAGGAGTCGTCCTCCAGAAAATTTCGCAACTTTTCGACCCCAACCGGGGTCTTAGCTGGCACTTATCAGTAGAACTACCAAAAGTGTAATGAACTGGATCCCTATACGTATAACTTAACTCTTTGACGCCCGGCCATTATTGGAAAAAACTACTACAGTGTAGTATCTTTTTGCAGGGGGGTCCGACATGGGTCTAGCAATTCTGCTCCGTGCATGATTTCGAAGGAATTTTTTAACAGTGAATAGAACAGACCACGCTCGTTA
Organism: Notospermus geniculatus; assembly: GCA_002633025.1. Taxonomy (NCBI): domain Eukaryota; kingdom Metazoa; phylum Nemertea; class Pilidiophora; order Heteronemertea; family Lineidae; genus Notospermus; species Notospermus geniculatus. Next base: position 203,085 of record NMRB01000283.1, read on the forward strand.
TTTCATTCCTCAATAGGGTTATTTCACTGAAGACGCGCGCTAAGACGCCGCGCGGTAAGACCAACCCTCTTCGACCACCTTATTGAATAGGACAACATTGATTGGCTCTCGCGGACCTAACAATGTCAACGACTCGCCCCGCCTCCTCTACAATAGAGAGGATGCGCAGCTTTCCGACTCCGACTTCAACTATACGAGAATGAATTCCAGTCCGCTGTAGACATCCTTGATAAAAACGATTTGATAGACGTTTGCAAATCGTAAAATGCCATAACTTTGTGGCTGAATAATTTTGACTCGTAATCGGAAGTGCGCATAAATCGCAAATATCGAAGTCGTCATAGTCGTGTCTCAAAGTCGTAACGACTAGGATTACGACTTCAATATTCATTATTTATCCGCACTTCCGATTTATAAGGCCAATTTTTTCTGCCTTCAATTTATGGTGTTTGACGAATTGAAAACTTATATCACATCGTTTTTATCAAGGATGTCCATAGCGGACTGCAATTCATTCTCGTAGTTGAAGTCGGAGTCGGTGTCGGAAAGCTGCGCATCCTCTCTAATGACTATGAATGACCAGCGCCAGAAGGGCTGTGCGAGCGAATGGTAAACAAAGTCACTGTACAATATTAAACTCACGCTGGCATATAGAGTCTACCACATCAAGCGACCACAGTCGGTTATTATTGAATCACCTTTTGAGTTGTAATAAGGTGGGCTTCGTGTGGGCTGTTAAACAATTAATGGAACAATAAATGCGAGGCGCGCGTGGCGCGCGCGCTGCTCGTTAATTACGNCATATCATATATCATATCATATATCATATCATATATCATATCATATATCATATCATATCATATCATATCATATCATATCATATCATATCATAAAATTTTGAAAACTGATGCTGCAGCCCACACGGACAACCCTCAGTTATTGACCAGCGTATTTAAGGACCATCCATCGGTACAAAATACGTTCTATTCAATCCTTGCGATTTTGAGTCAAATCCACGGTCTGTTATTCAAATCTGCATTTCTCAACCAACATGAAATATATGCTCTGTCGTCTCTCTGCTGGGATCTGGGTGCAATGTACCCCAGACTTTTCCCGGATAGTTCAATTACACCGAAAATGCATATTTTGATTTTTCATGTACCAGAGTTCGCTGCCAAATGGAAGACGGTCGGTATGTTCACAGAGTCCGGCTTTGAATCTGTGCACAAGGTGGTAAACGAAAAATCAAGACAATTTTGCCAGGTCCGGTGTTCTACAGATAAGGCCTCTCTTATATTTCGCGAACACTTCATTCGTCCGACGACTTCAAGAGACCAAATTGCCCCTGCTAAAAAGCGAAAATGTGTCCTTGGTTGTGGAGGGAGATACGTTAAGGGGTTCTGCAGGGTCTTCAATGCCAAACAGCCAACATAGGCTCGAAATTCTGAGCACCGTTACCATACTCAGCTGCATGTGAAGTTTCATGTTGTCCAAGTATCGCAACCAATACTTGTCGTATCTGGTGCTGAGCTCAGAACAATATATATAAATATATTACTTGTCATGTGAGTGGGGAACGGTTCTTGGTGATGGCAGATAGAATGATGATGAAACATTGGTCCGTCTTTTATCTATTTATTAATTTCCATAGTACAGGTTGGAAGCTGTGTCTACCTCGATGGGGACATCTCCCAACAAGAAGGTTTGCGTTGACCTTTCTTCATGTCGTTCAGAGGCACTTTCGAATGCCTGCACCTGATTTTGCGGGAACGATCCAGGGGGGCCATGTCTAGCTATCATTTCTTGCACATCAATGAACACGGTTCCTATCTTCCCAGTTAGCACGGTCTGTGTGCCAACAGTGGATATTGTTCGGTGTTGGGGTGGTTTTAACGACACTTTTTTCTTTCCTCGTTTTGGGTTAAGTATGCTATCCGATAACTCCGAGTCGGATGTTGAGTCAATGATTACTGTTAGAAAGAAGAGCGGGAAAAGATGAAATCAATTTTATTATTCAAATGCGTTATAAAAAATAGTCTCCATTTCACCATGGTGAATGGTAATTGCGAACGGTAAAGGAAGGTTTACCATGGGGGCAGTGAATATTATACAACGATAAACTGTCCTTTCAGTACCGTTTGAAATTACTTGGTGAAATGGAGATTTTAAGTGACGAATCCTTTGAGGTTTACATGAGGCGAATAATCACTGTAAATGCCGAGAATAAGATACGTGTCCCATGGGCTTATAAAATTACTTAATGTATGATATATTGCTCGTATCTGTATATATGCCAGGTACATTGTACAGTCTTTCAAATAAGTAAATGGACAGCGTGTTTTTCAAATATCTCCGAGATAAAACAAGATAATTGGATGCGGTTTTCAACATAGTGTGGTATACTTACCTGGTCATATATCTCATGTATTTGGGTCAACCTAATTTTAAGCCTTTGTTATGTANTTACTGGCACGTGACCGCTCGCTCATTGTTTTGGAGTAATCGCACGACGTCGTAACTCAAGTCAGGTCGACTGCGATTGGATTACGCCCGTCAGGATCATGATTCGTCGTGGCGCAAAAGTTCAACATGTTGAACTCTTGCGATCTGTGATCTTTTTGGTCGGCGACTGATCCCGATCGTCCCAAGTGAGTCGCAACTGCAGTCATGTCGCACCATATCGGCGACTGATTTGTTCCACGCTGTCGTGCCTCAGACGCAAAGTGATCCAGAAAAGTCAGCCTGCGGCTGTTCTGTGCCATCGCAAGGCCGACCTGATCCGCAGGTTGAACCTATTCAACTTCTGTGTCATCCCGACGGGCGTAATCCTTTCGCAGGCGACCTGAACACGGTTACGATTCCCTGCGCGAGTGATGCTGCTTGTTCCACGATGATCGTACACATTTTCGTTTTTGTGACCTGACCATGATTGCGACTCTTGATACCGACTGTTCCGTCGTAGCGCAGGCAATCGCAGTGTGACCTGACATCCGCATTAGGCAAACGCCCGTCCAGTCGTGCCTGCGCCCTACTTTACATGACGTCAGTCATCATTTTTCCACGCAGACAGCGGTGCTATGTCACCCTTAGTCCGGGGTAGAAGTCTTGTCATCATACGCGTAGTCCGTACCCACCAAGTGATTAAGGTTACCTATTTCCACTGCCTTGGTTGCTCCTCTTTTCGCCATCTCTTCACTTTCCCGCGTTCAGTTTAAAAGGCAATGGCCGATATCATGAATATGGACCAGTGTACAGAAAGTAGAGCTTACGGTCGGAGTATGTTGCAGTCTCAACCGAGCTTCCACCTCTTTCGGCACTACCGTGACTTTCCAAGCGTTGCTAGCAGTGAGGGGACATATGAAGTAAGACTGTATAATGCATTAGCTAATATCTTTCAACCCCAAACTAGTGCCATGCTTATCGATGGAACTGCCTTGAAACAGACGGGAACAAAAAATCTTTTGAATTTATCCTATAGAGGCTATGCACGTGACGTCATCAGCCAGCGTGACGCCATGTTGGATGGAACTGCGCAGCGCTTTTGACGGTTTTTACCTGCGCAGTTCCATCCAGCGTGGCGTCATACCCATTGATGACGTCATTTGATGACGTCAGTGCATAGCCTCTATAACACCTCCTAACACTTTGTCCTGCAATATGAGGCTACATAATGAGCGCCGGCCAGTTCCGGGTCCGTTCTTTCCATTTTTATATGCAACCAATTTCATGTGGTGCGCGCGTCATCAGCGAACTATTTTTAGACACGGGATTCCGAGCATTCACGTTCAGGCCCCGATAGGGGCGCAGTGGTATGAATTCCCGGTCTAACAGTCGTGGGATAGTGCCTATTGGCATTTGGCTTATACCGATAGGCATTGATAGGGCTATCGGAGTTTCGATTCGGTCGGCCCAGGAGTACGAACGTTTCGTCCATGTTCAACACAAACCGAAATGCAATTTCAAAGCGTTCAATTGAATCATTGACTTCGTTACGGAATGCTTCTACACGATCAGCGGCATCTGCAGGGATTTCTGACGTATTCTTAGTGACTTTCCTAAGACTGACGCATTTCCTCTTCTTGAAGGTTTGTAACCATCCAGTTGAAGCTTGGAATTGGCGGAACACAGGTCTTGACTCCGAAATTTCTTCTTTCTGGCATCTTGACTAATCAAGGCCTCCGGTCACTCCGCCCTTCGAACTATGCTCCCTTCACCCTTGACGACCACCGTTTGTCATCCTGCTCGCAGACAGGTCGTTCCATGTACCGCACCCCCCCCCCCCCACACTGTCAATGATAAANCCAATGTTTTGTGAATAAAACATGCATTAACGTATTAGATTATTCTTCATTTTGAGATTTTCATCGATCCAAACCTCACAATGTTCCTATCTTCGTCATAAACCGCGCTTTCAGTAACGTTTGGCTGCTTCAGCCGCCACGCTCATGGGCGGCAAATGCGAGCGATAAATGCTACGGTGGTCGGCAAGGGTGGATGGAGCGATAGTAGGAGTGACAGGAAGCCTTGGTTGGGCAAGATGCTTTCTGGTCGTCGTCAAGAGCTTCCCACCAGGTCTGGAAAATGGCAAGGGCTTTTTCTCGCAAGTCGTTTACAGCCACCGGAAGACGTCGGTCTCTCTGCCCTTCCAACCAAGCGTGGAGTTGTTCCTGCACATCTGTCCACATCCCCCGTTTCCTTTTGACTTTGCGAGAGCTTGAATGATTGGCATCAGCGTGTCGCTCAAGCTCGGCTAGATTCCAGCGTCGCATTGTTTCAGGGGCGATTTCATGGTGCCTTGCGAATTCGGACATGCTTCGCACAGCTCCGTTCATCAAGGCTTCTTCTAGGTCTCGGAGCAGTTGCAACTTCTCTCTAACCGAGTAGCTGCGTTTCCTTTGGGGTAGGCCTACTTCTTCTACTGGACGATCCATCGCATCGCTTGGTCGTGGTGGAATGCTTTTCCTCAAGTTCACGAGGCCTTTTATCGTAAAGAATTACCAAACCAAAAATTCATTGCATCACTCAATAGAAAACGATCAGCGTTCCTTTTCTGAAATACCCTGTATGATGCCACAAACAGACAAAATAGTATAGGGTCAGTTTCACCCTAGGCCTTTAACCAACCATTCTTTCCACCACGGGGTTGTGATTGGACTAGCGCTTTCTGCCATTCATCACAGCACAATACTTGTCACGTTTTATTCACTCCCATTTCGATGGTGGGAGTGCTTATGAACAACATAATGAACCGGTGGTTTAAACTGGAGCTTACTGTATGTACCTTTGAAATGCCCACTGCTACTACAATGACCTTATACATGTAGCTATGATAATTGGCCCTGACGAACTATACTTTTGCTAACCATGGACTCTAGAAGGAATGGAGTGGTTGCTCAAAAAGTCAATGTGCTAACTTAAAAATATTCTCGTTGGTCACTTAAAATGAAATCTGTATTGAGCATCACACATGTCACACTTTCCTTGAATTTTATTACAGACCCAAAACCAGCAAGGAGGGAAACCATCGGTGCAGTGTCTGCGACAAGGTCTTCACCCAAGGAAGATATCTTCGAGAGCACGAGCGAGTGTCCCACAGTGTTGCTGATAGGTACAAGTGCGACAAATGCGGAAAGACGTATCAGTACAGATCATCTTTGTGGAAGCATAAGAAGAAATGTTAACTTCGCTGTACTCTAAAGTCGAGAAATACAATGACGCTATGAGTTACATGCTTGTCTTGTCTTGTCTTTCTGTGTCAACAACTGGTGGCGATATTCCAAGCCGAACGTGAGCAGGAATCTTTCCCTCGTTGACTTCATACCGTATTGTCCTGAGAGTTTGACAACCCCGGGCCACATCGTTTGGCCCAGATATGTGACTCTCTGTTTTTTTGCGTTTTCCACGGCTGCGGTCTTTTTCATCAAAAGCATGGTTTCTGGAAAAAAATAGATTTTTCAATAAATTATATTTACAATACCGTATTGTCCTGAGAGTTTGACAACCCCGGGCCACATCGTTTGGCCCAGATATGTGACTCTCTGTTTTTTTGCGTTTTCCACGGCTGCGGTCTTTTTCATCAAAAGCATGGTTTCTGGAAAAAAATAGATTTTTGAATAAATTATATTTCACTAACCTGCATTTCGTAATGGCTGTGAACTTCAGCGAAACTAATATTTGAAGTTCCGCAGCAGGTTTGGAAGAAAACTAGTTTTATTGCTGGAAGGCTTAACTTACTTCGGAATGATCTGATTGCTCCTTCGAAGTCTTGTTATTTTCAGTCCAGCAGATTCGGCTTTGTTCACCATGGTGTCATTTTCTTCTTCGTTATTCGAAACATCCATCAATTCGTGCTCTGGATACACTTTTTTCTTGCTTGTGTTGATGAAAAAAGACCTGAAAATGTACATAAATGAAGTCAGATACAGTCATTCAAAATAGCACGGAAACTGTTCTGACCGCATCCTTCTAAATAGGACCGCTAAAAAATTAAGTTTGCCAACAAAAAAATATTCCCAAGTAGAGAAATGACCTTCCAGATTTCATACTGGTTTTGACCATGGGCAGAATCAAGCCAGGAAACAGGGTCATCTACAGGCTCCTTTGACTACAGTTTGATACTGGGTAATTTCATGGGAGCCACTAACGCCATACCACTATCATGTTCGGTATGGCGCGGGTGCATCCCATCGGACCATACTGTACATACCTGTCCGGTCTTAGCCGGGTATGAATTAGCTGGCAGGCGTGAGATAAGGCAACTGGTACATCTTCAGGAGCCAAAACTCCCTGTCCTCGCGGGTCAATATCTTGAAACGACGAGAAGAAGTTTTCCGCATCCAGGGAAGATATATGGACCTCACATTGTACGCTCCAGTGATTGGAAACATCTGTATCCGTCTCTCTATGCCACACATCAGTCCCTCTTTTAACATGATCGGTATGTCTTTAACATGGCCACCAGGGGGTGGAAATGTACTCAGATCCACGTCCTCCAGCAACCATTCACGAAGTTCTAATCGTCTTTGAATTCGGTCTGCTGTTGAAATGGAAGGAGCATCCTCAGCTTCATACCAGCGCCGAAATAGGCGTACGAAACGGGCAGTAGAGTGATCCCCATTCCTGTCCATCTCGTTCGCTACCTTATAGCTGAAGGTGGTCAAAGCATATATCGTTGCTTGTCTAAGAGATCCTCCACGAGGGCAAGACTTAAGCCTGTACCGTTCTTATCACACTCGTTCGCCAGCTTCACAAAACTTCCCCTCAATACGCCAGCTGCCGGCATGCCCGTCGTGCAACATTTGCCACGCATATTGACAAGAAGATGTTCCGCGTCCAGTATTGAAAAAAGCAGAAAATCTTCGTCCGGGTACCATTCAGGCTGGCAAAACCAATGATCAATGGCGTCCGGAAAGCCTGCAACTTCCACTTCGGCGCGGTTTTGGTGTGAAGGGGCCTTAAGAATCCATTCACGCGAATTCCGTGCCGTGCGATGTCGCATCCTTTGCCCACAATCAACGCGGCGGAAACAAACAATGCTTTCGACCGTCTGCGGCAAGAAAATCGCGTGAATGGATTCTTCGCCTCAGGGTGGGTATACACTACACGCGATTCGCCCAACGCATGCGACGGTTCTTTGTTATTTCATGCTGCAATGCCTCCCAAACAAAAGCAATTCGCGTGCGATGCCAAATCGCTTGGCGAATTGCTTCTAGTGTGCACCCACCCCTTCACAAGTCTTAGGCTAGGGATACACTGAACGCGATTTACCCATCGCGCGCGTTGTTTCTTTGTTATAGCTTTGCTCTCCAAGCTGAGATTTCCCGGCTGTAAACACTCTCAGAAAAAATGATATTGAGCGCTTCCTTTGGGTAATTTCTTTCTATGAATGCAATGCAGGTTGTTTTCAGTGACTTAGGAGTTTTCTTTTTTACCTTGTTTGAGTGGGATTCAATCTGTGTGTGCGAATGTTCCGCGTAAAGTGCCGAAAATACGTTCACAACTTCATGTTTTCTCATTTTCGAACAGGCTTCGGGAAAACCATTGGCCACCAGAGTTCTTTTCACCTTCGACAAACACGTTTTCAGTTCAGGGCAAGTGAAGGATTTGTCAATGGTTTTAGCATCGGTCAACTTTACTCTGAATTCAGCATCTGTACAAGATTCCCACTTAGCTCCAAATTTCTTACGAGATTTCAATGATGCTAGGAGATAGGCAATTTCACCTTTCCTGCCAAGAACCTCGGCTGATTCTGCTTCCGTGGCCACATCATCTGATTTCTCATTCTCTTCATTCCTCACAACCAACTCTACCCCTCCTGCCTCTGTCTCATCTGTCGGCGTTTCTATTACAGGTGCAACACATCCGACACAATCACTGTCGTCTGCATCTTCTTTGGACGCGTTGAATACAATGTGATCATCTGTCCCAGACATGGCACTGTCGGCTGCAATGTTATCTTTGAGTGTTGGATGATGCTTGTTCAGAATGGCTCTTAAGCTGGAATTGCTGAGATGAACTGTTGGCATATCCTTCATTTGAATGGCTTTTGACACTGAGATGCCTTGCGGACCCTTTTCAAGGTACACAAAGTTATCAAGGCGGTCGCAATCAGACTGCACCACGTTAACATCTGAGATGAACTGGATTATCTCCCGTTTGCTCATTTTCTTAGCCATTGCAAAAATGTCCTTCTGTGCCTGTAAATGGGTCAATGGAGCACCACGCTTGTTCCTGACAGCCAACCGTTGGAATTGTCCGTCAAAAGAACACACATTGATGTTTAATTTATCCCTTCGGGCTGCCGTAATCACGTGATGTATCATCTTCCGCATATTCTCCACTGGAAGACTGTAGCCGCTCATCCCGTACGCCACGGGGACTGAATGTGGTACCTCGAATTTGAATGATCTGTTCGGGTATTCGAAAAACCTGGATGACTGGATGACTGGATTTACTGGACTGTGTGTCATTGTTCACCGCCGCCTGAACTAGTTCATTAAAGCTGAACTACATGAAGAAAAACAGGCGATTCCAGCTTTGACTAAAAAGACCACAAGCCACGGTGGTAGTTGAGAAATAGAAATAGAAACGATCATAAGGCACTTTCAAAGTACCTCCAGAATATGATACACTACCAGCCTACTTTGGTGGCGCCACAGTATTTACCTTGGTATGTCAATCGAGTAACATCCAGACTGAGATGGCGTCCAATTACGTCCGCAGTTCTGAGGCAGTAGGTTCTTTCTGAACTATAGAGTAGAAAGTCAGTCACTATTCTATAGTAATCATCTCTTGTTGAAATATGTGGTATCGTTCAAGCAACATTTGTGCATTCAAAAACAATACAATGCGCATCTGACGTTTATCAACGTCATTAGGTGCAATTACATACACGTTGAGGACAATTCTTATTTTATTTCTTCGGCCATAATTATTGTAATCATTTAAATATTCTTTCTACAAATACAATATGGTGCTCACATCCTGTACAATGCGTTACTGCGAAAATGTATATTCAAATAACAAGACTATAATGAAATGGTCCATGGACCATGTGCTCACTCGTTTGGACATAACAGAGAGAGGTACATGTCAGTTATGAGCAATCTGGGTCAGGTCATTCCCAAGTTGCAGGACTTCAATGATTGTTGGGTTATGCCACCTGGCGGCCATATTGGATGTCCGATCGGGCCAAAACTTCACATGCACATAAAGGTCATCTAGAGGGAGCCACATAGCACATTTGAGCGCTCTGGGTCAAGTCGTTCCTGAGTTATAGCACATTTCATGATTTTTGGGTTACGCCACCTGGTGGCCATATTGGAAGTTTAATCAGGCCGAAATTTGACATGCTTGTAAAGGTCACCTAGAGAGAGGTAAATATCAAGTTTGAGCACTCTGGGCAAAGCCGTTCCTGAGTTATAGCACTTGGATGATTTTCAGGTTACGCCACCTGGTAGCCATATTGCAGGTCCGATTGGGCCAAAACTTCACATGCACATAAACGTCATCTAGAGGGAGCGACATAGCACATTTGATTGCTCTGGGTCAAGTCGTTCCTGAGTTACAGCACATTTGATGATTTTCAGGTTACGCCACCTGGTGGCCATATTGGAAGTTTATTCAGGCCGAACTTTGACGTGCTTGTAAAGGTCACCTAGAGGGAGGTAAATATCAAGTTCGAGAACTCTGGATTAAGCCGTTCCTGAGTTATAGCACTTGGTCGATTTTCAGGTTACGCCACCTGGCGGCCATATTGGATGTCCAATCGGACCGAAACTCGGCAGTTTTGAAGGTACCCCTCTAATACATGTTTATGCAAGATATGAAGATGCTCGGTGAAATAATGAGGACCTGTGGCAGGTTCGTCACTTTTGTAGAACTTTGACCTCTGTGACCTTGAAAAGTAGGTCAAATCAAAAACCCGTTATATATGTTATGTATCCTAATTAGATACACCTATGATAAAAATTTGGAGATGATCCAGTCATTAGTTCAGGAGTTATTGCACTTTTTGTGTTTTTGGTTTTGGCCACCTGGAGGCCAAGCCATGCATCGAATCGGACCGAAACTTGGTGTCATAGGTCATCTGACCTAGGGGTATATATGTACCAAGTTTCAGATCAATAGCTCCAGCGGTTACGAAACGTGTCCTGCTAACGGACGACGGACGACGACGACGGACGACGACGGACGACGGACACCGCAGGACGGTAAAAGCTCACGAGTGAGCTAACAAAAGATCCTCATGTTCTGGATGTACTTCGGAACGTGTTTGCGGTCCAGGGCCCGTTTGTAAGACTTCTGTTACATAGAAGAAAAAGCCGGTTAACAAAGTCTTCAAAATTATGGATTAACGACCGTGAAGCCATTATCAACCGCCGTTTTCACATACCATATACTCGGAGCTTATTAGAGCTGTACCGCATGTAGAGCTTATTCCAGGTATAACGTAACGTTATAAGGTATACATGGGGGAGGTTTCGAAATCAAACGATAAACCATCTTTACGATAACGTTATTTTTCATACTACACATTAAACAGATTTTGCATTGCTTTTTCGGTACAAAAATAAACTTGTCGTTAACGTTTACGTTTATCGTTGGATTTCGAAACCTCCCTATGGAATACGCTCTACCTCCCTTATTCTACCTTTATGCATACGGGCCTAGTAGACCACCATACTGCGGCACTGTGGTGTTTATGTTCATGCAGTTCAGCTTTAATGAATTAGTTCAGGCAGCAGTGAGCAATGACGCACAATCCAGTAAATCCAGTCATCCAGTCATCCAGGTTTTTCGAATACCCGATCTGTTCAGGTCTGATATCATAAAAATGATGAGTTCTGTAGTCTTGGGACGTGTCAGTACAACCGCCTCCTCAAGAAGACTTTGAATTGATGTCTCCATCTCCACGGTCAAGGCACGCGACTCAACATACTCCGACGGTACACTGCCGTCAGACGTGACACAACCGTGTTCCACTCGCCTTTGGTGGCTGATTACTTCATCATGATGACAAGGTACAGCTTGGATTGACGGCATTTCAAGCAGAAAGCTGCAGTTCACCTTTACAAACTCCTTCAGTTGTTCTTTGAGCTTTTTGACATTTGCTGAAAGTCGGCTGGGGCGTTTGGGGTTTTCAGGTCCATACACTGCCTCCAGTTCCTGTACTATGTCCATCCACAATTCCGGGTCATTTTTGACGAGGTGTATGGCGGAACTTTCGCTGGTGTAGCTAAGAAAGTACAGTTTCTCCGTTTTCAGTACGTTCATTTCGGCAAGAACCTGTACTCCATAGTACCAAGGTACTGTATACTGAATGTCTGTTGTGTAGGTTTTCCCGGGGTACGGGCATTTTATTTCAATGCCAAAGGCAGAATTTGCATCGGATGACGTTCTCCCACTGCCATCTGGGCTCACAACGCACTTCATATTGCCGTCATTAACTTCATAACACCCCTCTTCACAGAGAAAGTGGCCAGGTTCAAGCACAGGAATGAACTTTCCCACTAGTGTTCCGACCCCATGCACTTCGTTCGCTGCGCCATGATCGAGAAACTTTTGAGCATCACTAGTCGGTTTTGATTGAGCTTTCCACAGCACAAACTTGTCAAAATGCTCACATTGGGCTTTCAAGGTATCTAAACCAAGTGCCTTATGCATCGTGCTTCCTGTGTACAGCGCCTGTTCGCGGATCTTGAACCATGCGGGTGTCCTCTGCTTTGTCAATGGTGGAACCGGATTGTTCGTAGGTTCTCCTTGGAGGCAAATGTAATTCTGACTTCGCCCAAGGTTGATGACTCCATCCTCAATGAAGCAGTGCGAAGTTTTTTGGAGGGAACAACACAGCGATCCCAAACTATTGATAGAAGAAAGTAATCCGCTGATAGTTCTGTCTACTTGATAGAGAGTTGTGTGTAGAGAACTGATTAACATGGAATACCTGGACTTCTTCCAGTCCTTGTTGTCCACTTCTGCTTGCTTGAGAATTTTATCTTTCAACAAGGACTTTTTTATCCTCGTTTCGCGGAGGGTTCTCACTCGCATGCTCAGCACCTGCATTGCTTTCACAATCCTTTCGGGATCTTTCGTATCCGCGGCTTCGCGCACTATACGCACATCATCCATTTGTTTTGCCTCTCTTTCTTTAACAGTTGGAGTGTCTTCGTAACCGAACAAATCCACTTGTCCCTCTGTGTATTTCACACTTGGGTTTATCTTCTTCCCGTCAACACAGAGCTTAAAGTTCTGCTCATCACTTGTTCTTCGCACCATTTCCATCATTCTTGGCAGAACACCAGGTTTGATTTCTGAAGGTTCAAGAACAGTATCCTCTGAATCTCGCAGGTTGGATGCCTCAGGAACAGCGAAGTTAATTTTGGAGTGTGTAGGATCAAAGTTACCCCTTGTAGTTTTGGTGTCCACTATCTGACCCTTACTTTTCATACCCGCCATAAACCTTAACCATTTGCCCCCAAATAGGAGACCCCCTGTCCTCCAGAAAAGTTTGACAGCGCCTGAGTAGGTCATGCAGGTGGTTGAGCTACAAGAAAACCAACGGACAACGTCGATAAAAAGTATGAACGCGATGTTTTCCAGTGGAAAAAGACCTTTGGCCACAAGGTCTAGAAATCTTCGGACATTATCTGCCAATGCTTGATCGTACGCGTGTAGGTTGTCCATGGCCTTTTTGAAAACAGTCACCGCTGGATCCTCCTGCAGTGATGAATCCAATTGGGGATGTTCTTCGTCCTCCTCATCGGTGGCCTCATCAGCGGTCTCTTCTCCCTGAAGTTTATCATTTCTGTTTGTGGTCTGTGCCTCCACTTTCATCCGTTTTGGAGATGGCTCCGCTGATGTCGACTGTGCGATCGAATCCACAATGGGCACTAGATCAACTGTGAATTCGTCGTCATTGGCCTCAATATCAAAGAATTCAGCGACTGAATCGGGAATGATGTTGAAGTTGTGGCATAACGTTTTTTATTTCTCCCGTATTTTCGCAGATTATAGACTCTTTTACAATGATCGGTGAGTGTGGATGGAAGGTTGTCGTGTGCTTTACCAACGGGCACAGACCTTCGAAGGAGACGTCGCAATTGCCACAGGAAACCATGCTGAACAGAGAAAAAAGCCAGGAAGTTTCGGACATTCAGATCTGACCATATGCTTCAGAGACCCCCCACCCCCACCTCCACCACACCCCACCCCGTCTCTTCACAGTCTAGACCGGATTGTGTTCACCGCCGCGACTAGA
>NMRB01000283.1:219439-261877 GCA_002633025.1 Notospermus geniculatus
TGTATATAGTGTAATATATAGATATGAATATCACATTTTGGATTTGCTCGTTTCTTTGGTTCTATAAATGTACCTCGCTACCAAAACTCAATTGTTAATATGTCGAACAATTCATTTTGAAAGAACACAGGGGGTGTCAAGTGAATTTTTGGCGAAACGGGAATTTGGCGAAATGGGAATTTGGCCATTGGCGAGACGGGAATTTGGCGAAATGGGAATTTGGCAAATTGGGAATTTGGCAAAACGGGATTTTGGCAAAATGGGAATTTGGCGATTTGGGAATTTGGCCAAATGGGAATTTGGCGAAATGGGATTTGGCAAAATGGGATTTGGCGAAATGGGAAGTCACCTAAACTGCTGATTTCGTGCTGATTTCCTGCTGATCTTGCTGATTATTCTGCTGAACTTTTTCAAATGGTGCGCATTCCTTTATTTTTAAATATATTTCAATGAAATTTGGTTATATTACAGTCCTATATCATAACTTTATATAGGCAGGGCGAATGCTATTTATTTTTTAATTTGGGTGACTTTGATCGTGTTTTTGTGGGCAGGCACTTCTCGAGGATCGATCGCGAAGTTCAGCGCGGATTTCGCTGATCAACTTCACTCGATCTCCACCGAAAGAATATCAACATATTCTTCAAACTTTTACGATTTATTGTAAGATTATGATATGAAGTGTTGAAAGTATGTAGTCACTTTCGATAAAAGTGACTTTGACCGAGGTTTTGAGGCCAATTTCGTGAGGGTCGTGGACTGGGAAATTTGGTTCCAAAACTTGCCGCTAGGTGGACCTGCTGATGGCAGCCTGTCAGTGGAGCAGCTGATTCACTGCTGATGGCCAGCACTACAATGAAATTTCAATTTTTCTCTTCCAAATTCACCATGACAGTTGTACAACTGTATCTCAAATGAAGTATGAATTGATATTCCTTTAAAAACTGTGGTATTTTGGCCTACTGTGTTCACTAAGACAGATTGAGAGCTTGGTGAACATGGTGAAAGTATGCCCTTGGGCCCTTGTCCCCTTGTCATATTTAGGCCTACAACTTTTTTTTGTTTTTAATATAAGCCATGGAGGTATAAAAATAAGACTTATTTTAATACCTCCATGGATAAGCTACTGGTATCTATTTTTGTTTACAGTCATTGAGTGTATTCTCTTTCCATCCTTCCTTTCCTTTCACGTCGTGTGCTTTCTTTTTCCCTGATGTCAGTTTAGAAAAGAGGCTCCATATCATGTTGGAGTTTCTGTGGTGAGGGTTTTTAAGTACCATGGTACCGGTAATTTGGTGCTCCAAATTTTATCAAAAGAAAATCATGAGACATGAATGATAATGAAAATCAACTGCTCCATCAGCAAGTAGGCCTACAATGTAGCTAGCTTCATCTGCATTGTGTAGCTTTAGAAACAGGTGGATACATGTATTTGCGCCTTTCCTCACCTCTTATACAGCCGGGACATAAATATCTCCAAAAATAAACCAAATCTTTGCTTATACATGTAGCAGGTACAATAGCCTTGCCATCAAGAGATTCAGCAGCAAAGATTTACAAGCCTGGTGGCGACAGGGCTCACTAAGTGGAGGGTTGGGAATAGGAGTGACAGAAAATAGATGGACAATTCGCATCGACTGTCTTTTAAAAAAATATCGACTGTAATAGGTTGTATCAATATTTATAATTATCAGAGACATCATGATCCACATGTCTAATTGTATTTTCTGAGGAAGTTGGATTTGACGGTTAACGATTAATAAAAAGACCGGGTTTATTTATCGAGCCACTCGATGAATAAGCACTACTTTCGGTCTTATTTGTCAAGCCGCTCGATGAGGAGTACGTGGATTCAGTGTTATTTATCGAGCTAGCTTGACAAGCAGGCTTAAAATTCAGTATTGTTCGTCGAGCTGGCAATAATGATGCGCCGATTCTGTAGACGATTTTATCAGTGTCGCCACTATTAAAAGAAAAAATAATTAACCAGTTGTTCTAGGTAGAAATTTGGAATGTCAACATAATTTTCTAAGAAAAGGAAAAAAAGAAAAGGAAACAAAAATGAAAAAAATATCATGACCACACGGGAATCGAACCCTCGACCTCATGGGTGTAGTCCCCACATCTTTGCAATGTGCCAATCAACGCACTGAAGAGAGGGTTAGAGTATTTATCACCTGGTTCCGGAAATACGGGAAGCTCGATTTTGCGTACTGTTTAGCAAGCCGGGCTTGATAAATAGTCACTTCGTAATAAAAATGGATTCTAGTCAAGAAACTACCCCCTCCAAACACACTCATCAATAAAGCAACAGACCCTTTACCGCAGGATATTCAAAGACAAACACACACTGCCCTCAAAATTTGTTCGCCGCTGGTCAACATGCTAGTAATAACAATCCACTATGTACACATCATCGCCAAATAAACGTGACCTACTTTCACCGCACGCAAGCTCCATGTAGCGTAATCCGTGCATACACGATTGAAGCCGGGGATTGAAGTAAAACAAGCGACCAGGTATGGTTCGGCTAGTCTTGCTTTCTGGGAAAAAATCCGTCGATTCGGCCTCTATTCTCTCGACAACGACGTTATTGAAAATCAAACGCACTGACAAACAAAAACTAATGACCACTTGAATATTTTTCGAGCCAAGTTCCGTACACAATTCTACCCGATTAACTCACGCTCGTGCAAATCAGATTCGGCCCATTTTCGTCCTCCACAGACCCAACTCATTTCTCATTGCCAGGAAGGAAATCCAGCCTCACGCACGATACGCATCCGCTCTTTCAGCCCCCCAAAACCCTAGGCTAATATCTCAAAAACTATGCAACGTATCAAAATTTCGTTGACCTCAGACAAAACTACATACAATTCACCGTATAAATATACCACGATCAATAACATTGGACAAAACATGACTCCACAATCGCACGGAAACGAAAAATCTGACACGAAAATAAGGGTCACTTAGTGAGCCAATAATATCCCCACATCAAGGGAGACATCAGCATGAGCAAGGATCTGTTGGTTATTTGGAAACTACTGGCAGCCTTTTAGAGTTACGCCAAGGTGAGCCCAATTTAATCCCATACAGGGAAGGATACTTCTTAGGCCTAATGCTGGATGATGGGTAGGCCTAGGTTGGGTTCTGAATCTCAAAGTCCCTTGTCTTTTCATAACTGGAGACATTGGGTCACATGAATAAAGACTAGCAAATGATTTTACTTCAGATTTGCACAGCATTGCCTAGTGCATTTGTATTGCAGAATTCATATAGCCTACTTGTTTTTATTCATATTGCCCATTAGGTTTAGTAAGAAATTTCTATCTTTTTTTAAGGGAAAGGGCCACAGGGATATAAATGTAGAACCAGGCTTGTGGTGTTTATTGTTTGCTCTAGACACAATGTTGTTTGGTGAACACAATCAGCAGGCACAAGCTGTTTATTCATTTAACATTCAGTGTAGCAATTAGCTCTTTTTCCTTGAATGTGTCTTTAATTATCATTCCATTCTTTTTTTGTCAGTTCAGCTAACCACCCATACATTAGTCAGCCCCAAATTCCATGTAGTATATAGAGGTTTATGGCCCTTCAAAGTTGATACCTTTGATCTTGTGGTGATCCTTGGAGGAATTCCTCCAAGGGTGATCTAAGCATTTATCATCCCCTTTGATCTGAATAGTCAGGGTTAGGGCACAGGGCCCTGAACCTAGTTAGCGGGATTATTGGGTTAATTAGCGGGAATTGCATGAAAATAAAAGGCTAAAGTTTAGAATCCCCGATCGGAAGTGACGTTACTCCATAGCACACAATGGAAATCCCATTGTACAATGCGGCTTGACCTTTTTTTGGGCACTGATCGGGGATTCTAAACTCGTTCCAAAAATTCCTCCAAACAAGGTAGGGCCTACATGTACCAGTAAGTTCTTGATCGTTCATGAAATCGGCATTCAAGGAAAGGCATGAAAGACAAACAGTAAATAAACATACATCAGTTACTGTTTTATTATTCTAGCGTTTATTACAAGCTAACATACAGCAGAAGGGAGAAATTAGAATTGGCTAAAGTATCATGATATCAGCAGATCTGGCTCACTGCGAGAAGACACAATCATCACAGCATGTTGGATCTGTAACCGTTTCCTTTGTTGAAAATTGACATCATGCCCCGGTGTCAGGAATATCAATTCATACATCATTTGAGATACAGTTTTACAACTGTCATGGTGAATTTGAAGGAGAAAAATTGAAATTTCATTGTAGTGCTGGCCATCAGCAGTGAATCAGCTGCTCCACTGACAGGCTGCCATCAGCAGGTCTATCTAGCGGCAAGTTTTGGAACCAAATTTCCCAGTCCACGACCCTCACGAAATTGGCCTCAAAACCTCGGTCAAAAAAAGTCACTTTTATCGAAAGTGACTACATACTTCATATCATAATCTTACAATAAATCGTAAAAGTTTGAAGAATATGTTGATATTCTTTCGGTGGAGATCGAGTGAAGTTGATCAGCAAAATCCGCGCTGAACTTCGCGATCGATCCTCGAGAAGTGCCCACAAAAACACGATCAAAGTCACCCAAATTAAAAAATCAATAGCATTTTCGCCCTGCCTATATAAAGTTATGATACAGGACTGTAATATAACCAAATTTCATTGAAATATATTTAAACATAAAGGAATGCGGACCATTTGAAAAAGTTCAGCAGAATAATCAGCAAGTTCAGCAGGAAATCAGCACGAAATCAGCAGTTTACACCTACCCCAATATGTACAGTGTGGTGACTCAAATCTGAGGATACGCATTGTAAGAGCTTCCTGTCTAGCAGACGACACATTTTAGCTTAAAACAATTACCTATATCGTTTAAATAAAAGCGCATATGCAGGAACTAAAACCGTGGAGAGGAAGAGACAGCTCTACCATAATGTAAGACAGGCATAAATGGGCTGTTGTATGCTGTGGTAAAGTCATATGCAGAAGAAAGGTGTGTTGAGACAAGTAAATTGCACTTTTTTCAACTAAATAGGCATCGACCCCAAATTAAACTCATACATAGTTAAGACGATATTATAATACAGGTATATGACCAATAATTGACCCGTAATATGCGATAACACTTCTAAAAGTTGGGAATTTGCAAAACTGAGTGTACGCATTGTAAGACTGCCTGTCTGAACGAGTGTACGCATTGTAAGACGACGCAAATTGTTTCANTGATATGGGTGCATTTAGATTAATGCTTGGGGCCATTTCATTGAGCTAACACCTTGGCAGAATAGTTAAATCGGCTATTTTTTGAAACAATTTGTATCGTCTTACAATGCGTACACTCGTTCAGACAGGCAGTCTTACAATGCGTACACTCAGTTTTGCAAATTCCCAATTTTTAGAAGTGTTGTCGCATATTACGAGTCAATTATTGGTCATATACCTGTATTATAATATCAGCTTCAACAATGTATGAGTTTAATTTGGGGTCGATGCCTATTTAGTTGAAAAAATTGCAATTAACTTGTCTCAACACACCTTTCTTGTGTATATGGCTTCACCACAGCATACAACAGCCCATTTATGCCTGTCTTACATTATGGTAGAGCTGTCTCTTCGTCTCCACGGTTTTAGTTCCTGCATATACGCTTTTATTTAAACGATATAGGTCATTGTTCTAAGCTAAAATGTGTCGTCTGCTAGACAAGAAGCTCTTACAATGCGTATCCTCAGATTTGAGTCACCACACTGATGTAGGCCTACATGGAAATGACATGTTTTCTTGTCTAGCTGGCGAGTTGATGAACAGACTCTATATCCCGAGTGACCAATCAGTTTGGGTGTGCTCCATGCTAGGGTGAGAATTGGGCAGAGATATTTCTAGACATGGAAAGCACCCCCAAGGATCTTTTTACCGTACCGTAGGCCTACCTATGTATATGGGTAGGGCGGGTGGGGGGAACGATTTTTTTTTAAAAAGCTGTAGGCCTAGAGTACTCCGCCTTCCTCCTAACCCTATTCTCTGCAGTTAGCCCTCTTTCCTCCTGGTGGTTTGACTCCTGCTCATGTCCCCTTCCGCTTCCCTCTTGCCCTGCGCTGCATCGCGCTGACAAACTGAATTATGGCGCTATTCCGCGCCCCGCTCTGATTGGCCACTCGGGATAAGACTCTATCCCGAGTGACCAATCAGTTTGGGTGTGCTCCATGCTAGGGTGAGAATTGGGCAGAGATATTTCCCGACATGTCCTGATTACCCCCATTTCCCCTCCGTACCCCTTCNCCCCCCCCCCCGGGGGGGGGGGGGGCACACCACCTGCAGGTAATCTAAGAGAAGAAACGTCGTTGATACAACTGAACGCAAAACCACCGGTCGACATTTTTCCCTGAGCTTTATTATAATGAGTACAGGTTATAAAGAAACAGCTGGCGTCATATCCCTAGATCGCCCTAGGCCTACCATTTTATTCCCCGTTGTCTCCGTATATTATACAACACCCTCGTCTAGACCAACCCGGACTCAAGTGAATGCCTTTTCCAAGGACGATACCTCTACGTAGTGCCCCTGTCCCCCCTCCGGCTGTTCGGCTTGCGCAAGCGACTTCGACGCAGCCATAGCTTGGTTCAGCCTATCGTCCCGCGTGTAATGTTTTGCGGATGTAGCCGAACTCCAGCCAATATGGTGCATGACAGGCCCCAACCCTGCTTGTTTGTGAGTACCTTCCATCGAGCGAAGAGTTATAGCGCAGCCACCCCTAAGGCTGTGAGGTGTTTCACCGTTATCAATGCCCAACAAGCCCAGGTAGTGTTTCAACCGAGCGTAAATGGCGTCGTAACCAAGCGGCGCGTCCAAAACTGTTGTGTTATCCCGCGAAAGGGGGCGGAATAAATAGCCGACCTGGAGGCTAATATTTAATTCCTTAGCTACAGACGTATAAACCTCAAGACCTGAGACTGGGCAGGGCTATTGGTATTTTGCGTAACGTAACGTAACGTAACAAACCTCGTCCCTATGTGTTTTCAAGTTCTGCTAAAAAGGTGTTTTCAGTGCTTTTCAAAGCGTTTCATTCGTTCATGTGGAATTCAAATTCTTTGGACTTTAGCAGTGTTTAGTGGCACCAACAGGATTACGGAACCTATTCGGCGTCTCCCCAACATTTCGTGATATTGAATTGGGTTTATGTTTTGTCTGTGTTGGTTGATCTCAGTTCGTATGTTTTAGGACTGTCTTTTTATCTAAAAGGGGGAGAGATGTAATGTACAGATCTAGGCCAATGCGGTCTATCTCCATTTGCCTGTGCACGACTTCTAGGTGTCACCATGGTAACTGTTGTTACGTGGGTTCGCAATAAACCGCTTTTAAGACAACATGCTTTCCTGAATGTTCTCATGAATAAAACCCCTCTGAACACCACAGTTTTCACGTGTTCAAATTGACGAGTAAAAAATCACTTGTGAAGGAAAGGCTGGTTACTTTTCATCAACGATTGGAAACATTGACATAGAAACATACATGTATTGAGTTTTCAAACTTGTAATTTTTCCAAAGAAAAAACATGTCAAATATATGACGTGAAATCGACGTGGTTGTCACGTGTTCAAATTGACCAGTGAAAAAATATTTGTCTCTCAGGAGCTGATATCTTTAACCACCGATTTGAATCCTTGACTAACAATCCCTCAAGTATTCAAATTTGTACTTTTTTTCCAAAGAAAAACACATGTTGAATAGGTGACGTGAGAATCACGTGGATTTTACGTCACAAGAATGACGACTGACGAGTCTGACGAGTTCTGACCAGAAAATCACGTGAAAAACACGTGTCGATGTTATCAGGGATACTACCTCAGCAAGTGGTTCCCTCGACATTAGACATTGGCGCCAATAGCCTTTCCTGATCGCCTGTGGTTGTCAACGTAGTATAGTCATTAGTCAATAGGTGGCGTATGGGTGTAAAGTATTCGTTACGGTAGGGATTCCAACTTGGCGACACGAAAAATTTGGCAGAAAGACTCATTTTTTTCCATCACAATGATGTTTATTTAGTTTTCTTGCATTTCCATGATGATGATTACATTAAACTCGACCTAATGACCCATACCAACAAAGTTTTTAATCAAAGAAAATTACAAAACCATTTTCATGGGGTCATCTGGCGACATGCGTTTTTGCCATAGTATGAGATATGTGGCCTCGTTTTTTTGCTCCAGGTTGACTTATAAAGCAAACAACAAGGTTTATTATCAGTTCTGGTGAATAACCTAGTTCGCTCATGCTAGTCTTGTCGTAATATTCTTATAAATTTGCCATCTAGGCTTGTTTCTTTACTGGCGACAGGTATTGGGGCATTTTATCGCAAAACGACCCTATTATACCTCCATGGTCCGACATTGAAGAGGTTTGTAAGGTTGCATTTTTGCCGCTCCTTTTGTAGGCCTTTTCTGTTCTATTCTGGGCGCCTTTCTCAGTACCTTTTTAAGGTTCTACCTCCATCTTTTAAGCAAGGACGCCAAAGAATTAGCTCTCCCCCTTGAATTGGGTGTGGTTATTCGTGGCTGCCGGTGGGTAAAGAAGATTGGAAGATGTCTAAATTCATAATTTCTGGTGTAACTAGCGGGGGAGGGTGGCTTAGGGCCTACATGTAGCTCCCAGACGTAGGCTACTCAATACTCACAGATAAGTCTTCTGAAGAAAATGCTGAATTCGGGGAAAAAAGTATATCTTAGTTCAACAATTTTGTTGCAAATACCAGTAAGCCTTGCAAAAAGTGACTAGGCCTAAGTCCAAATCAATTTTTTTCATTTCGGGGAAACTCAGTGTCTTTAAAGAGCACAAGGAGTCCAAAAAACCAGTAGTGCCTTTTTTACCTACCCGGTGATTTTTATGTGCCTTTTTTACCGGTGCCTTTTTTACCAGTGCCTTATTTACCAGTGCCTATTTTACCAGTGCCTTTTTTACCAGTGCCTTTTTTACCGTGCCTTTTTTACCGGTGCCGTGCCTTTTTTACCGTACCGGTACACCGTTTACACGGTATACCCCAGCCAACGTCTCCTTTGTGAACGACTCCAAATCACAGCTAAACGTCTCTGTTTCGTTATTAAATTGTTTTGTTAAAGAACATCTCTGTTCTCTAAAAGCACGTCTCTGATTTTGTAACCGACGTACTCTGGTTGGTGTCTTCCCATATCGCCTTTTCCCATTTTGCCTTTTCCCAATTTGCCTTCTTTTTCCCATTTCGCCTTATTCTCATATCGCCTTATTCCCATATCGCCTTTTCCTGTTTCGCCTTATTCCCATATCGCCTTTTCCCATTTCACCTTTTTCCCATTTCGCCTTTTCCCATATCACCTTATTCCCATTTCGCCTTTTCCTACTCACCTAGACAGCAAGCATCGGTGGGCCTCTAGAGGCTAATGGGAGACATGGGGGCAGCGGCAACCCCTCGTTAGTAGTCCATGAGCCAGACCCTGGATTTTAGAGTTTGACTACCAAAAAGGTGACCAGATCCAACATTGATTTTTGGTTAGCCAGGTACCTGAAACGCTTCGCCCATTGTTTGGAAGCAGAGCGGCGGAAAATAACAAAAGATTTGACGCATCACGCAGCGTGAAACGCTCATGTAGAAACGGGCCTTAAAGGCCCCTTCACACCAAAACCGCGCCGCGGGCCACGACGGCGAAAAACGACGCGCGTTCGCAGCCGAGAAAATAAGTTCAATGGATTTTCAATTAATGGGTCACACCAAAGACTAGCGGCAAAAAATGACGCGCGCTGGCCGCCGCGTCGCCGCCCGAAATAACTTTTGTAGTTATCCAGTGTGCTTGCCCCGAAAAATGCACGCCTCCTGCAGCGTTTCACGCGGGCGGTGTGAGGCTAGGGATACACTGAACGCGATTTACCCATCGCGCGCGATTTTCGCACGAATCTCTTTTGTTTCGGAGGCATTGCGGCATGAAATAACAAAGAAACAACGCGCGCGATGGGTAAATCGCGTTCAGTGTATCCCTAGCCTGACCCCTGTATGTAGGCGGAATCCGCGGCGTTTTCCGCGGCGTTCAACGCGCGTTTTTGGTGTGCAAGGACCTTTAAGGCTAGGGATACACTAAACGCGATTTACCCAT
This sequence comes from Notospermus geniculatus, assembly GCA_002633025.1. NCBI lineage: Eukaryota > Metazoa > Nemertea > Pilidiophora > Heteronemertea > Lineidae > Notospermus > Notospermus geniculatus. The sequence goes on from NMRB01000283.1 coordinate 229,556, forward strand.
CGCGCGCGATTTTCGCACGAATCTCTTTTGTTTCGGAGGCATTGCGGCATGAAATAACAAAGAAACAACGCGCGCGATGGGTAAATCGCGTTCAGTGTATCCCTAGCCTAAGGCCTCGGGCCACTTGTGCGTTTTGCGCTGCGTGATGCGTCAAATCTTTTGTTATTTTCTGCTTCCTAACAAACGATTTGACGCATCACGCAGCGCAAAACGCACAAGTGACCCAAGACCTATAACATGTACAGTAAATGATGTCGTCGCTATGCGCTTGGTGCAGTTGGAGATCCAAGAGACGCTAAAGGCTCGTTTCCACAGACGCGTTTCACGCTGCGTGATGCGTCAAATCTTTTGTTATTTTCCGCCGCTCTGCTTCCAAACAATGGGCGAAGCGTCAAAACGCTCACGCTACCGCTTTTGTGGAAACGGGCCTTTACGCACATTACGAACATTAGCGAACGCTCAACTTCGGCAGCCTCGTGGTCTGCCGCGGTTCAGCGTAAAAATCTTTGCGCACAAGTCCCAGAGTACTGGATAGTTCCCCCAATACCACTCAGAGTGTATGAAAGCGCCATGAATGGGGGCGGATTCCTGGCCAAGTTCACGCGGGTGCAACTCATATCCACGAATGAAGAGCATGGACATGGTATAGGTGTGGAAAATAGGCCCTTGTCCGCCACCTCAGTATGATAATTATAGGTGACCCGCTCCCACAAAAGCAGACGCTTGTCGCAACCCGAGGAAAGGGTTAACGACCTTGCAGCACAACAGCTGAAATGTACCTTGGTGCGGTTTTACAATAGCCGTGGTTACACTACATAAAAATACCCGTGTTTTTCCAGACCCGTGTCAAACCCGTGTGTGCCAAAAGCCCGGCGAGAGGTCACACCACTAGTTGAGTCGCCCGGCGACAGTTGCGCTGCATGCACTGACTCTTCAGTGGTCGAGGAGTCATTTCTCTATTGGCCCACATTGTTGGAGGCGCGAAAACGACGTCACTTAATGGCTGCGCCATCTGTCGCCGTGCGAAGAACTAACGAACACACGGGGATTTCGAAAAGCACGGCGAGATTGCCGTGTCTGAAAAACCCGCGTTTTTCAGACACGGGTTTCTTGAAGCCCGGCAATTCATAGGTGTAACCGCAAAAAACCCGGGGATTTTATGTAGTGTAACCACGGCTAATAGTAGTGGACAGCAGTGACAATAGTTGGGTAAACTGATGACCAATGATGATCACTTGCGACAAGCGCCTGCTTTTGCTGGAGCGGCTCACATTTGTATACTGAACGGTCGGTATTGGGGGAACTATCCAGATCAGACCCGTCAGCTGTAACACGGACCTCGAGCACATCAAGGAATCATATTCCAGAATGGCCTTAAAGCGGGTGATCCACTGTTGCGAATTTGGCTTGAGACGGGGTTGCGCTCCCTTGCGATTACCATAAGGACTTTCCCATTGCCATATAAGGTAATCGCAAAGGGACCGCAACCCCGTCTCAAGCCAAAATCGCAATAGTGGATCGCCCGCTTTAATCGCTGGGCATGGGACACTAGCCGTGGTTATACTACATAAAATCCCCGGGTTTTTTGCGGTCACACCTATGAATTGCCGGGCTTTGAGAAACCCGTGTCTGAAAAACACGGGTTTTTGAGACGGCAAGCTCGCCGTGCTTTTCGAAATCTCTGTATTTACGTTAGTTCTTCGCACGGCTACAGATGGTGCAGCCATTAAGTGACGTCGTTTTCGCGCCTCCACCAATTTGGGCCAATACAGAATTGACCGAAGAGCCAGTGCATGCAGCGCAACTGTCGCCGGGCTACTTAACTACAATGTTGTGGTGTGACCTCTCGCCGGGATTTTTGCACACACGGGTCTGGAAAACACGGGTATTTCCAACAGGTGTAACCTTAGCTTATAGCTACGCTTACACCTGTTGAAAATACCCGTGTTTTTCCAGACCCGTGTCAAACCCGTGTGTACGAAAAGCCCGGCGAAAGGTCACACTACTACATTGTAGTTAAGTCGGCGACCGGTGGCGCTGCATGCACTGGCTCTTCGGTCAATTCTGTATTGGCACTAACGAAACACGGGGATTTCGAAAAGCACGGCGAGCTGGCCGTGTTCCAAAAACCCGTGTTTTTTAGACACGGATTTCTTGGAGCACGGGAATTCAAAGGTGTGACCGCAAAAAACCGGGGATTTTATGTACTTTAACCACTGCAGCTAATGATGAAACGACACACTAATGTCAGCAGGACATTTATTCCTAGTAGCTACCTGTAGACCTCCCGACTTTCATCTCTAGGAGTTATGCGGGTGATCCACTGACTTGACGACGAGTTTACGATCAGTTGGCGACCTGTTCACGACGGCAGTCGTGAACCAGTCGTCAACTCGTCGTAAACTAGTCGCAAACTGATCGTAAAGAAATGACGTGACGTTGAAGCTGATCCACCGAAAAAATACGTACTGCTACAGAGCAAACTTTACGACGAGTTGACGACTAGTTTGCGACCAAATCAAACATGTTTGATCTCGTCGTAAACTCGTCGCAAACTAGTNACGCCTACGTCACTGCCTCGCTTTCGTTCAGTGATTTAGCAGTTAGTACCGCCAAATACCGCGGCTGACACGTCGTGGCGCTGTTCATACCTTTGCGGGTCGACTGATAAAGTGTTCTGGGATATTTTCAGCTATTACGCCGTCCCATCAAGCAAACTGAACCCAACATCGAAATTCATACTCACTGCATGGCCCTCTCGGAGGGAGGGTCTTTAGCCCAGAATAGAACAGCCATTCCCCATGCACATGCAATCGAATGAGTCGTGTCAGCCAGCGCCAATGCTGTCATGTAGTTACAAGTCGAAATCCGCCTGTTATCCTTCTGTAAAGTTATTGTGATGGACATGATATTTCCGAATAGGCTCACCAGTCCGACTACTGCCCATGAGTACTTCGTGAAGACGACGTAGACTATGCGCAAGGCAATTATCAGACTCGTCGCTTCTGGTCTGCCACTTGCCAAACCAGTCCTATTTGCTTCAGCTCCCTCCGTTGCCATCGCGGTTCAAATTTTTTTCTCTCAAAATGTGAGCTCGAATGATATATAGTGAAGTATATGATCTCCCCAACCGCTATTACATGTACATGCCTGGGGCAAACCCGACAGTACTCTAGTTTCATCGATTTAAGACCGCTTCTAGCTAGGTATTCAAGCTCCGCCCACTTAGGCGTAGATAGTTACTGGGTAAGCGACACCAAGTCCTCAATAAGAATGGGTTAATGTTCACGCCTATGAGGTGTCGATTTCGTAACAAGGTTTACTTCTAAGCGTCCAAAAAAGACATAGGTCTAGACATAAGCCCTCTTTACACTACATAGAAATCCCCGGGCTTTTTGAGCCCGTGTCAAGCCCGGGCCTGAAAAAAACCCGCCTGAGATCCAGCACGTCTACACTACTAAAATCTACCTGAACTTAATTGCTACGCCTGGCGATAGGGTCACTGCTGGCGCGCACTCTTCACGAGGAGGAGGCGCTAAATTGCAGTGCTGGCTGGCTTCCCGTTACCAGTGGTTACCTTTGCATTGTCAGTGACTGTCATGCTTGTTGCAAAAAGTTTGTTTATTCCGCGTTCTTATCACTGCTTATCATGAAATCTGCTACGTTATCTTACATGTATGTAAAGAAAACAATCCTCGCTCGTAAAAACCTACGTTTAGAGAACTTACCACGCCCTACAAAGGCTGCACTAGCTGGAACATTCGATTTGACATTAAATTCGTTCTTCTGGTACATTCACCCAGGTGAGCACATAGTCCATGGAACATTTCATTCAGACGCGTTCCAACGGTTCTAAAAGCAATAAGACACATTCAATGTTCCCCGTGAACGAATTGGACATTAATAGCTGTTTATCGGATACCGCACAAAACCGACAAGAGAATGCCCTACAAAATTTTCAAAGGAGCCTTTTATCGGTCTTCGATATCAAAACCGCATGTATTGCACATCACCAATCATACACATAGCAGTGTCTCTATGTACGCTATTTCTACGTCCTTTTGAAGTAATGTACTGAATATGAAAACCTAGGAGTTGGTTTCAAGGATTATGGCGGGTACGTCCTTTTGTTTTATTTTGAGATTTTCTCATATTTCCCGATGCACCGTTTAACTGTAGAGCCTTCGACAGGTCTTCACCGTTGGTTAGCGAGGTTTCGCAAATCTGACGAAACACGAAGTACAAAATACGAAATTGGACTTCATTTCCATAACGTAATGTACATGTACCTGTACATGTATTTCAGGAGATGGTTAGTACCACAAATATCGCCTGCTGCCAGAGCGTCTTTTAGCGTATATGACGTTTAGACCGATAGACGTACGGTGTATATTAAATTTTGAAATTTATCTTTCGGTTTCCACTTCGTAGACACGAAGTGGAAATCTGAAAATTCAAGATGCACCATAACTCTCTCGGTCTTACATCATATGCTAAAAAAGACGCACTGGCAGTAGGGACATCTGTGGTACCAACCATCTCCTGAAATACATTAGGTCCTTGAAATGAAGTTGAATTTCGTATTTCGTACTTTGTGTTTCGTCAGATTTGCGAAACCTCGCTAAAAAATTTATATTTTATACCGATACGACGTCGTGTCGTTTATTTAAAATTTTTCAAATACAGGTTACAGCTGGACACACAGGAGTCAAGAGAGGGATCCAACGAGGAGAAACATAGCTTGGAGGACTCCACCCTCTTCTGCCGGCAGTGTTAGGACGGAGAACCGTGATGGGATGATGTTTGACTCGGCATGTTATGACCAATACTCCAGAACAACAGTCCCGAGATACAGGGATACAGGTGAGGGACTTTTTTGTAACATTTTATCAAAGAAGTCACAAGCCAGGTGTGGTAGAACGTAATCTAATCGCAATGAATTAGTCAGAGGCTCAGCTTTTATGACTGGTACATGTACATGTAGGCTACAGTCATGGACATTAATTTATCTACACCTGATACTTTTTTGAATATTTCAAATACATGTACTATTGGGCCAATTTTAACACTTTTTATTCCATACGAAAGTATATCTTGTTGGTCATATTTCTGCATCAAAATTTTGGTAGTGGAAATATCGTAATTATGTAACAGCTCAACAGAAAAAATGCTAAAATTAACATCTTTATTATGTAATTTTTTGGTGACTTTTGTTGCAGTTTTGATAGAGTGGAACTTTCTAAGCATTGTGGACTTTGTTTCATCAAAATCTGTTGAGTGGTTGCTGACATTTGAGGTTATCAAAATTTCGATAATTTGAGAATTTTAAATTTTTCACAAAATTTTGATGTCAGTGGACAGAGCTCACAATTCAGTGCTGGTAGGGCACTGAACATCCGACGTTATCATTCGCACTGCTCTAAGTCAAAAACGTGTCATGTTCCAGCTTCATACCCAAGTTACTCGAACGCAGCGAACCCAGGGAGAGAATGGGACTCGCGACCCCCAGCAAGACCACAAAGTGCAACGAGTAAGTGAATACTTTGTTGTTTTCTCGACGTTATCAGAAAGATATCAATTTTCGTACCTACCTGAAGTTCCAACCATTCTTTTTTGCAGCCCCAGGAAGATCTGAAAGAAGCTACTATCGGCGGAATTCAGGGCTTGACAGTATACCTGAATCGGCAGTCCCAAATAAATGTAAGTATTACCAAAAATAGATAAGCGAGCGATCTATTTTTGGTATTACCTCGGAAATGAAAAGACTCTTCTTTTGTCATTTTCCTAAAACTGACTCAAGCTATTATTATTTTTGTTTCTGGAGGTGCAATGACAAAAAGGCGCCTCAATCAAGGTATACCGGTAGAGGCGTAGGATGGTCAGAGCACCTGTGGAAAGTAGAGCTCATCCTGTACACTCAAAACGTAAAATTTTGGTGAATAAACTCAATGATCTGGTATCTTTAGCGCTGAATGTGATTTTGTATATGAATCAATTAAGGGCCTGTCACACTGAAGTAGTTCTCAAAACGTCCTGCCCCGTCCTAAAACGGGCTAGAACGTGTAACCCTTGGCCAAATAATGCCTCGATGTTCTTTAGCACCCTTTCCGTCCATGAAGTTCGTAAAAAGACTGTAAAAAGTTGCCACTACGTCCACTCCGCTCCCACACAGTTTGAGGCCGTTCGGCAAAATTTTCAAGAACTAGCTCAGTGTGATTGGGGCATTAGTTATACCCCCATCACACTGAGCTAGTTCTCAGTACGTTCTTGAAAATGTGGACCAAAATGCCAAAACCTTGAAGGCGAGGTTAACGGGCAAATCTCAGGCGGGCTCTGATTGGTACATTGATTTCCCGATGTGGGTCAAATACAGAAATTCATGCGAAAGCTTCCAGGGGTAGTGGCGTAGTCTTTATGACGTAGCCAATACACGTGGAGTTCAGGATGCTTCAGTGTGACAGGGCCTTAATCAGGCAAAGATGCTTCACTAAAGAACACCTTGACTAGCCCAACTCAAAAAAAATTTCTACTTGCCAAGCGGAAATCCTGCTTTGTGAGTGTCTGGGGAGGGGGACGTGCGTCGAGTCCGTCCCCTTCCCAGCCTACGTCCCTGCGTCGACAGAGAATGACCATCTGATTCTCACCAGTCTGTCTGGCCCGACGCCCATCTGACCTGGTTTGAATCCATCACATTTCCCGCTTCTGAGGAGCTCGGACGCCTCAGCCAATCATCGGTGTGCTAATCGATGTGCCAATCAAAATCCGTGTTACAAATGTGTGCGGGCAGAGAAGAGGAAGTGCCGAACGGCGATTTGTTTCACGAGTTCTGATTGGGTCCGAGGCGGGGTCAAGTACATGTAGGGTCAGATTCATTTATAATTTATGAGTTAATGCAATGATTGGGACAAGGCTAATTAAAGACGCAGTCGATGGCCTTGTTTGAACAAGATGAGAATGACGGACATGAAGCTGCGCACATGGACGTTGTGTTGGGCAGAGAAAAACAGTTTTTTCACAGGACTGACTTTCTCACCGCACCCCGTGTTTACTTACTTATAAAATTAGGCACGGATATCCCGTTTCAGATAGCGGTCCGGCTTACAGAACCACATTCGAGGAGACATATCTCGTTCCCAAGGCGCAATTCTCAAATTTCAACCGACCGACCCTGGACAGCGGGGCCTCGGATAAGCACAGACGGTGAGTGATGAGGAGACCCTGGCATCATGCCCGCTGCACACGATCAAATTTTTCATCCAATTTTCTGAATAAGCTCAATAAAGGCCTCCATGCCGATTTATAATTGAAGCCCCAATATGCCCAGAATCTGAATTTGCAAATTTGACCTTTGGTCAGCTGAGCTAAAAAATGTCATGAGAGAACTTTTTATGAGGGATCTGTTGTGTTTAAGCACTACTTGGAGCACCATAAACTTGGGGTGAAGAGGTCAAAAATTAGTATACATGTATATTCATGCACCCCGTGTGTAACACGTGTATCTTGGAAACCCCGAAGTAGTCCGGAGCAGTCTCCAGAGATTAGTGGAGCGACATCCAACCTCGGCCGAGCGTAAAACTTATCTGTGGGTACAACATTGTAATCACTCATCGACAATGTCTGTTCCAGGGATTTTAGCGTAATAAAACACAGCCTCCCTGACGTTGTTTTCCATCATATACTTGCAGATTTCGAGATGTATAGGAACATAGTTCATAAGGATTCCCGGCCAGAGCGGCATCAGTATACTCGATGGAACCATTTCAACTGAGATTGAAAACCCAGGAGACTCAGGGTGTCTATATTGTATTACGATGTGGACTCACGATGGTATTACGATCATGGCCATAAACAGCACCTAGCGTAGCCATGTCATAGTTGAGAATATCATAGCCACATTTCCAAAAATTCTTGCAAGTCAGGTTTCGGTAGACTGCCATCTAAGGTAGTAGCTGCACTTGGGAGTATAGTAGGAATTGACCGAGTTCTGTCAATCGACCGAAAGTTACGAAATGGGGGTATCTTGAATACAAAATCATTTGTTCAATCAACTACAGCCTACTCCCACTGTACTGTAGGTAGCGAACAAATTACCTATTGTCGTTGGCCACCTTCAACGACTAAATGCTAAAGCCCCCGTCACATATCGACAGGGCTCCGTACGATTTTCCCCACCCAGCGGCTTGCCGTGGATTTTAGAGACAGTACGGGTCCATTACGATTTTCATTTTCATTTTCATACTGTTCATTTTCATTTTTATTTTTACGGTTTTCATTCCCCGGGGATCAGGGGCAATCTGACTGTTTTTACTCGCCGTACGGGCCCCGCAGCGGATATGTGTGACGGGGGCTTCCCACTGTCGTGGGAAAAAAGGGACGTCGAAACGAGAACAGAGAGGTTGCAAAACGAGAACAAACTACATGTACCATGTAGAAAATGTTTATGTTGCGAAACGAGGACAAACAAACATGCAGAAGACACTTTTTCTGTAAGACGAAGAACTTGTTTTGCATAAAGAATATATCTTTAATACATCATAACATGTCTTGCATGGAGAAAATGTTTATGTTGTTGAGCACAAACAATCTACGACACGAAACGAACACAGCATACACCACGAAAAGGACGTTGCGAGACGAAGACAACAGGTGGCGCTCGCGTCGCTTTTTTTCTCGTTGTTGGCGACATTCTAACTACATGTATGTAGTCTGGTTCCATGACCTGCTGTATGATGGCGCTGACTGATGGTGCGATACAATGCCCGTGTAATCTGAGTACGCCTATTGGTTGTACAAGTATTCCGGTGCTAATTTGTGATTTTCTCCATGCAAGACATGTTATGATGTATTAAAGATATATTCTTTATGCAAAACAATGTCTTCGTCTTACAGAAAAAGTGTCTTCTGCATGGTTGTTTGTTCTCGTTTCGCAACATAAACATTTTCTACATGGTAGTTTGTTCTCGTTTCGCAACCTCTCTGTTCTCGTTTCGACGTCCCTTTTTTGCACTGATAACCGCCCATAGTTACGAACGTCACGATTGGCCATTCGTAGTTGATCGTGGAATATTTGTTTACTTCTCTGAGTTTCACGTTTGGATGCGAGGTGATGCGAGTCGATACGTTCTGGTACGATTTGGTGCGTCTGGATGCGATATGGTCACGATTGGTCAATCGCGCCACGATTGAAATCGTGGTCTTAATCGTGGAGGATGGTGGTGATCCTATCAGATCTTATCACATCTTGAGGTCAGTCGTGGCAATCGCGTTGATCGTAGAAAAAATTTTAACCGTCAAAAACTTTCTACAGGGCCGTTTACACTAGGTTGCAGCAAGTTGCAAGTTGCAACTTGTTGCAAACTACCTGGGACGGTTTACACATAGAAATATCGATGCAACATCCAGCGTGATCGAGTTGCAACAAGTTGCATGCCCGTTTACACATGCAACTTTTATGAAACTTTTTGGTCTCATCAGGTTTATGCAACAAGTTGCATGAAGTTGCATATGAAAAGTTGCATGTGTAAACGGGCCTTAAGATGAACACGATTGCCACGACTGACCTCAAGATCTGACCACCATGATCACTCCACCATTAAGGCCACGATTTCAATCGTGGCGTGACTCGTGATAGTGGGAACATAGCATAATCCCCGACAGGTCATCTCTTTCTCAAAGAAACGTGTTCGTCCTGTACAATTGTCACCTAATTGCCCTATACCACGAACCCCAACCCCGATTAGTTAACATGCGGGCGACTGTAAAATAAAGTACATTCTGCCCGTCGCATGGCTGATCCTCGGGCTTGTATATGATATACCATTTTCATCAAAATTATTTCGAGATCAATTTTTCTAGTTTTAACACCAAACCTTGTTTTGTTTTCTTTGTTTTCCTCAGGACTATAAGTGAGCTTCTAGCAGACTCGTACAACTTGCAAAAAATTTCTGGGGGAGGCCCCTAGACCCCCAGCACACCTTTGTTACTCTTCAGCATACTGTGAAATTTCATGCCCACGCTGCAGGAGGAGTTCCGCTTTCAGAAAAAATGTGCACCTCCCCAGGCGCAGACCAGCCTACGCCCTTGTTGGGGGCCTGTATGTACATCCCCCTACTATATAAAGTAGAGCTGTGAGCTTTCAAGTTACTACTTCTGCCATCTATACATTCTTTGCTTAACTATTCATGACCAGATGACACAGATTACAGGTTCACCTGAGTCCTACTGCTTATCTCTATTTATAACCAGTGGTAGGCCTAGGTCACTGGCTCTGAGACTGTCTGAAATGCGGGGGGGGGGGGGAATGTTACTGATGCTTAACCGGTCCAGTACGCTGAGACATTTCACAAGTGAAAACCGGCACGTGTAAAAATGGGAATAAGGCGATATGGGAAAAAGGCGAAATGGGAAAAAGAAGGCGAAATGGGAATAAGGCGAAATGGGAAAAGGCGATATGGGAATAAACCCTCTGGTTTCGTCAACGTCTACTTTTTGCGGATATAACCGCCCATACCATGGCTCTCGCTCTCGCTAACCACGATAATTAGCGAGAGTAGACGCCATGATTCTCTACATGTTCCAGTCAATGCCAGTTCTACACCCGCAGTTCTGTGATATTTCTTCATGATATTAGATAAAGATTGGATTTTTTGTGGGCCAAAGAGTGGCCGTGAGGAGGAATGAATGCCTCTTTCAAATCTCAATAAACCGCTTCTGCAGGAGCAGCAGAAAAAAGAAGGCAGTTCGCATCCGAAAAAGCGTCGTCTGAGTGGGTCTTCAGGCTCAAATCATCAAAACAGTGAAAATAATAAAAGATTGAAGGTTGACACAATGACAGATCCCCATAAAAGGGCCAATTTCTCTGCCCTTACAGGGCCTAGTAATGGACTGAATAGAAATCTGTCACCACTCAATAATAAGCCCACGCCTGCTAAGAAACTTGTGATAAAAAACTTCAAAGGTAAGCAGCTAGGCCCCTAGGGTAGGCCCTAGTCATCATCAGAATCGGCTGTGCTTGCCCGTGCTGTGCATTCAGTGTGCATGGGATGTGTAGGCTAGCATGCTGCTAGGCCTAGGCCTATAGGCCTAGCTACACAACAGTGCATGTGTGTGTGCATGGATGTTGTAGGCCTAGGCCCAGGCCTAGCCCTAGCAATCATCAACAATAACATATGATCAATGACTATATGAGCATGATGAGTGAGTGATGTGATGTGATCGACAGCGAGCAAACAGGCAGGTCATCGCGATATTCCCACTAGGCCCTATTTCTCGATATTTTGACCCCTGTACATTTGCACGCGAGGTTGTGTACAAAGTGTAGTTCCACGATTTGGCCGCTACGAGCGCTGTGTTTTGCGTGGTCGCGTCGATTTTTCGTAGGGGTGGGCAGCCGCTCCTCAGGGTTCTAGCCAGGATTTATTTAGAGCGTACCGTCTGGGCGCGAAGCGCCCACAGGCGAGCGCGGAGCGCGAGCGGGGGGTGCGCAAGAAAAAAAATTGAAATTAGCAAGGCTGTAGACGTGATTCCTGGCATTTCAAACTTGAATAAATGAGTTTCATGGAGGCTTCTACGCCGCCTGTTGTGTTGTGTTCTCTCCGGCTCACTTTTGGAGAGTTGCCGAACTATGCGACTGTGACGTCACATTCGGGAAATATATAAAGCCACCCGACGCAACCTTGAAGTCGGCTTCATTGATGGAACTCCCGACATCAGCATTCAATCTGAGAAGAGATCGTCACGTTTCCTTCACCATTTCTCTCAAAACATATCTACAGTACATTCCTTTGTGAACTATTTGGCTGTAGTCACGAAAGAGTATGCTTCCCAGTCATGCCAGTGTTGGTTGGTACTTTCTTTCCATTAAACAGATATTTACTTAGATTAATAGATGTTGAGATTACTAAACGCCCTAGCAAGGTGCAGTTGTCAACGATCTTTCATTCACTCAAGGCTAATCTTTCTCACAGGAAAAAAGAACAGTCAAACTAAAACTTATTTGGTTGTGATCCTGACAGAATATCCTTTCCAAAGATGTATAATCATACAGTGTTTACTGCTCCAGGTTCTGTATATTTACTTATAAGTCAAAGAAAGACTGCCATCCGACTTACTTGAGCACGCCCGACGATGTTTTGGCGGGAAACCCTGAGGAACTGGGAAAGCACTTTAATGAGCATACATGTACTTTGCATATTCAAATGCGTGACCTATTTAGTGTATCATCCAATGGGTGAGGGATGCCACAGGGATTCCCATGACGTCATTGTTCCAACTATATTTGGCACACCATGTGTTTGGGGTGTTGACACTTGCACGAAGCATGCATTCTGAGTGCATCATATCATCGAACTGTGTACTGTACATGTAGTTGGTCTGGATTTTCTCAGACGGGGCGGAAATGTTCCTAACAAGGAAGTTTTGAACCATCACAACATAATAAGAGTGAATTGTATACCATGCTGTCGTGCTTCAGCTCCTTTAATACCGCTTTTAGTGGTCATCTTCAGATTGTTTTGCCGTATTGACGATGTTATTTCCGTCCCAAATACGCGTATCCCATACACTACAGGTTGGCAGCCCGTATCACTGGATCGGAAGTTTTTATGCTTGCTGTCAATGTTAAGCTAGTCTACGTATGAAAGGCCGTGTAGGGTTCTGCATGTCCAATGCAAAGAGACGTTATTCTGAGAGTGCCGGTCGCATTTTTTAGCGTACCGGGCGAATTTTTACACGTGCCGGTTTTCACTTGTGAAATGTCTCAGCGTACTGGACCGGTACGCAAAAACGGCCTGGCTAGAACCCTGGCTCCTGCGTTCACGTGTTCAGTGGAGGTTTTCCCTGTCTGTGAGTTTATGTGCTAGAAATATGGATGTTTTCCGTTGCTATATTTCACTAAATCTATATATTATTACGCTTAACGTCTGGGTTTTGTGGCAGCATCTCCTCGGAAACTGCGCGACCAAATGACGTGAAATTTGGTATCAGGGGGGTTTCGGATACGAGGATTATGTTCAGCTATGTCTTAAAACCGAGTATGCCACAGGAAAAAAGTTATCATTAATTTTTGCGAATCTCATCCGGCCACGGGTCTCATCGCTGGCGCCATGCACAAGCGCCATCTTCCGGATGCACCGCGACCTAATTAATCTATATATTGGCGATTTGCGTAATTGTTCACGTATCTCTTCTGAAACCGCCGTGAATAATGAGTCGGTTTTCTGCATACACCGTTTATACTATATGACAAAGACGATGCGCCAGGTTTCGAACTTATTTATGAAGTGAATACTGCATTTTGAAGCCGTTTTTGCAACTAAACTCGGCGAAATGAACCTGCTAAAACCGTGGTAGAAGTCCTATGGGGTAGATGTCCTACAAGGGTAAATGTCCAGGGGTAGATGTCCGGGGCCAGATGTCCTAGGGGAGCAGAAGTCCTACGGGGGTAAATGTCCGGGGAGGGGCAAATGTCCAGGCGGTAGATGTCCTAAGGGGTAAATGTCCGCAGGGCCAAATGTCCCTTTCTAAACAAAATTAGGGGGTGTATCCCCCGGATCCGACCTTGGGAATGCCCGTCAACATACCCCGTGCGTAGCACAGGTATCAGCTAGTGTAATTTTATTCATCTGACGACAATAAATCTCTGTTACCATGGAATAAACTGAGGTCAGATGCGAACTGTCTGAGAGGCTTCTCTCCCCCGAACAAATAGTCCGATCTGACGTTCCTCGTGTGGCGCTGGCGATGACGTCATTTCGATGGAGGCAGCCGATCGGCGAAAATGTCAATTTCAACGACTTAACTGCAATAAAGTCCGATGAAACTTGGATTATAAGATACCGCCAAGAAAGACAAGTCGATTGACGTACATGTTTCATCAAAATCGGCCCAGGCGTTGCGGAGCTATCGTTGATAAACCTCGCGCCAATCGGAACTGGAATGGAGAGTAGGCCTAGCACCTGACACAAAATTTTCGGCAAAATTACGGTACATGTTTGGACGATTTTTTATGTGAATTTTTCGTGAAATGGGAACAAATTTAGAATCCTTGATCAGCATGATCAGTGCCCAAAAAAATCGCCGATTGACACAATAAGCCGTATCGAACAATAGAATCCATTGTGTGCCATGGAGTACGTCACTTCCGATCCATCGGGGATTCGAAAGATTAGTCGTGAAATGAAATGCATAGTTTTTTTCACTTGACACATCAACCATGTTATAGGCCTATAACATGGATGCAGCTACCGAAAAACTGGAACGTTTTTGCAGTGTTTGCTTTGATATCCAACTTTGTGAATAGCGGCGATCTTGGCTTCAGCAACGAAAATGAGGCCTTGTAACATAACAATAACATGACGTCTATTTTGGACATCAGCGATAATTTATGGTAATGCACTACAGACCCTGTCTTGTAATTTTGCAAACTTGCAGCACCTCCAGTTGATAGGTACTATGTACTAAGCGGCAGACCTAGGCATGCAGGGCATAGGCATAGGCCCTTGGTGGTATTTTGGAATGAACTTAGAATCCCTGGCAGTGGTCTAGCCAGGCCAGTTTCACAGGGCGGGCAAGTACCACCCTGTTCAGAGGTCATTTTACCAACCTCTTCAAATTTTTACCACCCTATTAAAATGTAACTTGCAATGCATTTTCTATTACAGCACCCTGTTTGAATTTCACTCCCACTCTGTTTGAAAATCATAGGAAAATAGTGTCATCCCACCCTGTTTGGAAAAATTTCTGGCTAGAACACTTGCCTGAGTAGTGCCAAAAAAAGGTCATTGAATCAGGCCTTTCCTTTTGAGGCGTGCTAAAATGTGCATGTGCCTCGCAAACAATAGAAATTCTATTGTTTGCAAGGCACAAGACATGCACATTTTAGCGTGCCTCAAAAGGAAAGGCCTGTTGAATGACGGCATAAGCTGCATCGAACAATAGATTTCCGTTGTGTGCTATGGAGTACGTTTACTTCCGATCAGGTACTCTAAAGTTTAGCCGACGCACTGAATCTGAATAGCTTAAATGGATATTTGTTTGTTCCCTCAAACTCTCTTCCTCAGCTTGGACACACTTCTTCTTAATCTTTTTATTTCCCTTATTTCACTTTCAGAAAAGCCAAAATTGCCTGACAATTATGGGGAAGAAGCTTGGGCAAAGTTGAAAGACACAGTGGAGGCTATCCACAATCGGGTATCGATAAAGTCTAGTTTGGAAGAATTGTACAAGGTCAGTGTTTCATACAGAGGGGGGACGGGGGGATTTATCCCCCCCATGATTGAGGCAAGGGGGATATCCCCCCTCAAGTTTGCAGACTAACCTTTTTCAAATACCACTATTTTCACTTCAGTAGTGTTTTTCTTTAATTTGTTACATTTCAAATGCAATTTTCATGCAGAAGGAAGACTAATTTTGCATTTTGGAGTGTAAAAAATGACTCTGGAGGCCATTTTTAACAAAAAAAACAAAAAAAAATTTTTTGAAAAAAAATTTTTTTTTGAAAAAATTTTTCTTTTTGAAATTTTTTTCTCCCCCCCCCCACCTTGAAAATCCTGGCGGAAACCCTGAAGGTAAAAAACATGATGTGCGCTATATTGAATGTAAAATTACTTGAAGTAACTCTTCTTAATGGTACGAATTGTATTGAATCATCCAGTCATGCCGGCGGGTAAATGTCCTTTAGCGCAACTCAACATAAACAGTCGTCTTGGCATTCAGGATTCATTCAACATTTGTGACCCGGCACAGCAAAATGAGTCGGAAATCGCACAGAAGAAGACTGAAGGTGGAACCAGACAGCAACCACAGAAATCGACCAAGTCAAATTTCACAATCATGACAATGGGCAGACAATCCTGAAATCAGCGAACCGTTGGTTCACCTTGGACATGTTGGGTCTTCTTATGTGCGCATTCCGACTCAATTTGTCGTGCCGGGTCACATTTACTCTCAGTAGCTGTTGGCCGTCTGTACTATGGGGATTTGGCCAAGTGGTGGATGGGGATTAACAAAGAGATTTGGCCTATTGCTTAAAAGGTGTGCTGCCCCTGAGTGCTGGCAATTGATGCCTAATGCGAGGGTCCGTGGTTTCGAGTCCGGTAGGAAGCTATGTTTTTCACCTTAGAAACCCGTTATTATTTCATGTTCTTTATACAATACTATACAGACATATATATTTGACTTTTATTCATTGTTTTCAGGCAGTTGAGAATATGTGTTCACATAAAATGTCCGCCACTCTTTACGATCAGTTGAAGATTGTGTGTGAGAGACATGTCAAATCAAACACACACCAGTTCCTTGGATATCCTTTTCTTATGATGACTGAACCATGATGGGCATTTTGCTGTGTTTTGAACTTCAAAACTCAGAGTTTCAGTGTGGCGTAGCCACAAATGCACACAGACACAATAAATATGTTCATCCCAGTCTGTTAGTAACCATGCTAACTGAACAGCAGCAACTGGATTTGCAACATAGAGCACAAACATGACAAAAAGGCAACACACAAAATGATAGTAAACGTAAAGTCGTCTCCGAATTTCGCAAATTTTTGACCCCCAACTGGTGTCTTCCTCAGGCACTTTTTAGTAGAGATCCCAGAAGTGAAAATTCACTTCTGGGATCTCTACTAAAAAGTGCCTGAGGAAGACCCCATTGGAGGTCGAAAATTTGCAAAATTCGGAGATGACTTACCGTATTTTTCGGACGATATGACGCACTGCACCATAAGACGCACCTTAATTTTCTCAGTCAAAATCCGTACACAAGGCGCTACGGACCATTAGGCGCGCCACAAACGCATGAGAATGTACAAAAGTATACATACTCAATCATATGGGCCTAAGGTTTGACAAAAATCCATCTAAGCAGGACAAAAAAGTTGCCAAAACTACACATTCTGAGCCAATTTTGGCATTCAGCCATGTTGTGGTCATTGGTTGTTGTTGTTGTCGCCGCAACTCTGCACAGGCCGTGGAGACCTCATTCACTCACAGGAGCCTGTAACATAATTTTTATTACTCATAGACACTGACGTAAGACTAAGTGTGAATAGTCATTAGGCCTAGTGTCGAAAGTAAGGGTAGACTAGGCCTAAACGTGAGGGTTAGGCCCCCTATCAGAGGTAGATTATATTTAGGGATGCTGGGGCGAACGGAAAGGGGGACTCACCCTACTTTCGATATGTTGGGACTTTTACCAGCTCAATGTTCATGTCTTTGTGTAATAAGATACAGGCTCCTGTGATTCACTTTGTGTCTTCGAGGCTGGAGGATGGGCAAAGTGGTGGAGTAGGATACGGGGGATCTGGATATGGATCCAACACTCACCTTGTGAAACAGCAACAACAGCAACATGGCGGCTCAAGGACATGTGGATTATGAACATGATGAATGTCACTCTTCAGATGGTGCAGTTGACCATTTCAGGCCTAGACAAAATCCTTACACAAGGCGCTGCTGGACCATAAGGCGCTCCCCCCGTTTTTTAAGCATTTTTCATTTTTTGCCCGCGTCTAATGGTCCGAAAATTACGGTAATAGCTACGTCTACACGGAGCATTTATTTTAGCTCCAGTTAACCGTCTACACGGGCCTTGTCTCGAGACAGTTGTCGTGTAGACGCGCTCGCCTGTCTGTCTCGGGACAAAGGCCTATATTGGTTCCGTATTTATCAATGTGTGCATTGATGAATACGGCATGAATGACGTAATGGAATGGACGTCACATGGCCCGTAGTGTTGAAAACACCGTCACGTCATGCATCCGTGTAGACGCTCCGTTACTTGTCTCGGGTTATTTTGTCTCGAGACAAAGTTGACCCGAGACAAATTAGTCTCTCGTGTAGACGTAGCTTATGTTTACTATCAGCAACTGGATTGGTGTGAAAAACCCGGGGGAAAACAAAGCGAATCGCCCGTACGGTCTGCTGTCGAACTCGAAGAATGCAGTCAAGCCTCACGTAATGATGATGAACCTCGCGTTTTGACATCATCACCTGTCACCTGTAGTGTTGGCGCTGCGTTTTTGACGGCCAATGTGCAGAGCTCTCAAGGGTCTCTTGGGCCAGTGCTGGAGATTCAGCTATTTCTTTGCTGGAGATTAGGGTCCGATGCGGGAGATTTACTCTTTTTCTTACTATATCAGAAAAAAACGTTAGTGATCCAGGGAGCTCCTGACTCCTCAAAATGCCGTTTACGCTTTGCGGATGGGTGCACTGCCCGCCTGCCTCATCATTGTCATTCAAATCAACCTTAGTTTGACCAATGCATGCTTGCAGGTGGCGCCAAACAACCTTGTGCCTGGGCCTGAACTCATTCATGCACAGGCAGAGAATACCGCAAACGCAACAAATGGCGCTAAACTCTTGGTACGATCGCGACGAAGTTGGCAAAATCATGCTACGTTTTTGGCGCGAAGCAGGATGTGGGAGGTTTTACAATTACAAGCATAATGAACAAAAAAGTGGCTTATGGCTGGAGAGATTGTCATAATGTGGGAGAAACCACTCATGCCCGCGGGAGTGCTGGAGATTAGGGTCAAATGCGGGAGTCTCCCGCCAGATGCGGGAGACTTGACAGGTCTGAATATGGCAGGATGTATGAAGTGTCACGCCACGTCATCTTCACTGAGTTCAGGTAAAGACTCGGCTTCTCCTCCGTTGACCTTCATGGAAGCAAACCACATTCCCTGTTCAATGGATTTTCCCGGTCCCAAAAATAGCAACCAATCACGGCAAAGCTTGCACCGATCCACGTGCTTGACGTGTTCCTGGTAATGACGTTGACCAATCAAAATTTGATGAAATGACATCATTGATATTTTTTCTTCCGTGAACGACGAAGAAACGAGGCTTCTGATTGGGCGCACGAGAAAATCCCAAAGCGTTGAACACGGAATCTGGCTGCTTGCTGCAGAGTGTAGGAAGAGGTTAGCGGATTTCTACACGATGCATTATGCAGAATGCGCCACGTGGGGAGCCTCTTTACCACTACCAGCCGTCCCTTTCGCATTCTCTTGATCTAGTTCACTGATGGTGTCATAATAGTTATGTTTTCCTTAACTTGTTTTACTGAAACTGTTGATCATGAGCAGTACCTAAAACTCCTAGCCACGTATTGGAAGGATCACTGTAGCCAAATGGTAAGTTAATCTGAACAACCTGCCAAGTTTTGTTGGGCAGTTCAGGGCTTCTTCCTCTGGCTCTGAATATTATGTGAAAAATCAAATTGGCTCCAAAACAGTGGTAAAGGGAGCACGTATTAATAATAAACTGTAAAGGAGGAAGACACTTATTTATAAAAATTCGGATGAGAGTTGTTTATCATTCACCCTCCCATCATATATTGCATCATTGAGATTCTGGAAACTGTGGTGCTAAAGTGAGCAGCACAACAGAAAATGGCAAAGTGATCAGATCGCCACCTCCATCCACTGCAGACTAGGCGATATCGGTTTTGGTATTGTTTGATATTCTTGGCGCTTCCTGATAAATTCTGCGTTTTTTTTCAGTTGATGATACGTAGTATATTCCTCGTCCTAGACAGAACATATGTCCTACAGAACTCATCAATTGCATCGCTTTGGTAAGCATGTGTCTGTGTGGGATAATATGCACTTAAAGGATCTGGACATCCAAGTTGTAAATACTCACTCACTGGTTCTCTATCCACGCGACGCCTACATGTATTGTCGGTGATATGTACTGACGTGAATATCGTGAGCGAGTTGCATTGGACCGGGCACCAGTCTAACGATCACAGGCGCTACTGGTGCTGTCACCTTCACGAAGGAATAAAACTAGTTTGCTGACCACTGTAACTGGTTTGTTTACAACTTTGACGTCAAACTCCTTTAAAGGGACTAGGAAAAATTTTTCGAGCTTCGGTTATTACAAAATGCTAGTCTTTCATGATTAATTCCCACCGTCAATTCACTTTTTCAATTAATTACTGGCACCCTGACACCCTGACAAAGTGCCAGTTGATTAGCGCAGTGCATAGAGTGATGGGCCAACAACCCCAATGTCGCGGGTTCGAAACTTGTGTGATCACACTCATGATTTTTTCCGTGGGTGTCAGTTGTGGAACTCCTTGCCCTTGGCAATTAGGCAGTGCAATACATACGCCACTTTTAAACATGCCGTCACAGATCATTTTAAGGCCAAGCTCCACACGGTGGACACGGGTAACCCCTGTACGCTCGTCAGTCGCTGCCGGTGCCACAACTGCAGACAAGCTTAATTTTTGTCTGTGGGGGTGATACCGGCGGCGAAGGCCGGTCTGCCAGGTTGCCTGTGTCAGTCATCATCAGTTATTATTACTATCATTATTTTATGTAGTCTTAATTATAACTGCTATCTTTGTTTTACTGGGGTACACGTATATAGGTTTTAAACCTTTGTGTTAACCCTTTTGGGCACCGTTACTTTTATTTCATTGTCTTATGTTACATGTATTCTTACTTTTATTTCACTGTCTTATGTTTCTCTCTCGTAATTTATTTTATGTATTATTATTTTGGTGCTCAATAAAGTATTATTAAATTAAATTAAAGGGACTAGGAAAAATTTTTCAAGCTTCGGTTATTACAAAATGCTAGTCTTTCATGATAAATTCCCACTGTCAATTCACTTTTTCAATTAATTACTGGCACCCTGACAAATCAGTTATCACCACACCATGGAGCATTCACCTGGTCACTGGGAACCTAATCAACATAATAGAGTACAAGCTCGCTCCATACAATACATACAGTGACACTGTTGATTAGGTTCCCAGTGAATGCTCCATGGTGTGGTGATAACTGACTTAACTGGGTGCCAGTAATTAACAGTTAATGCCGTGCTTGGGGAATCTCGGATATCGCGCATTGTGGAGCATGCGCAGTGGGGCCAAGTAAACGAACGATGTCGCGTCTGGTTAGAGTAAAGTGTCATGAGGTCTATGAAGAGCCTAGCAAATGAACGGTATCGCGCCTGGCTCGAGTAAAGTGTCATGGCGCCAAAGCATTTCCTCTTTCTCCATTGGCTGAATCAGCTTTGCCGTCATCTTTTCCCGAAGTAACGGGCTCAGAGGGTCGCTCACTTGGGCCAGGCTCGCGTTGTGACTCGGGGAAGCACGGCGCTAGTAATCGAACACGCTAAAAGAGATTTTGCTTGCTTAATACATTTTACATACGGTTACGATTTTTTCAGGGACATGAGTCTAGATCTGTTCAGGATCCACATCATTAGTAACAAAGTTGTCCAGACGAGAGCAGTTGACGGCATGCTTGTCCTGATTGAGAGAGAACGGAGTGGTGACACTGTCGATAGACAGTTGCTGAAAAGTTTACTGAGAATGTTGTCAGATTTACAGGTCTGTATTATTATAATGGCTCTTGGTAGTGTAGTGTAGTACATGTATAGTATGACTGCCTTAGGCTGCCTTTAGTATACGGTATACGGTATAGCTTCCTGCTTCCTGAGATGTGTGGCGTCGATCTTCTTCATTATTCAGGGTGCAACACTCGTGAATGGGGTCATCCATTTATTACATACGCAAGGAGGGGGGTTGGGGGGGGGTTCAAAATTTGTGGCCCATTTTGTGTACGTCTTCGTACGCTGGGGGGGGGGTCGGGAAGCAAGAAAGGAGTTAAGTTCCGAAGAAAGAAGACAATTTTTAATAGTTTATGAACAGTTTCATTTATTATTGATGTTTATACAAAGTTTGGATGTTTATACAAAGTTCAACTTAGTTCATGTTTATACAAAGAATACAAGTTTTACACAGAATTCTTTACATACAGTACAGGTCACAATTGACATCCCTACGGCTTCGCGTAAGTTACTCGCAAGTTACACGTAACTTACAAGTAACGGCTTCGGTTTCACGTAACTCACTGCATAACTCGCCAAAATCGCGTAACTCGCCTCGTAAATCACTGCGTAGCTAGCGAAATTCGCGTAACTCACCTTGTAAGTTATGCGTAACATAGCTCGTGAGTTGTTGCGTAAGTTACGCGTTACTTACGCGAATTTAGGGATGTCAATTGTGACCTGTACTGTACCTTTCTTTTAATACCGCAATGGAGCGCCATAGAGCTCGTTCCCGCCATTCGTCGGCATCATTCCCGCCAACCACAGGCATCGTGCATCAACGTGAGTGGGCTCTGACGATCTCGGGTAAACCATCGTGCGTACGTACGCACAGGGGGGTCCCAATGTTTGCGTACAGGGGGGGGGGGGCGAAAATTCGGGAAATTAGACTTAGTGCTTACTTAATAAATGGATGACCCCAATATATTTCCCCGCGTAAAATTTTTATAAGGCCCTTTACTGCGAATATTTCTCCCTGCGAATGTTGGATTTTTAGGCCATTCGTGAACATTTAGGACGCGAAACAATTTCACTTTACGGTAAGTAAATTTCTATTTCTCTGGTCCTTTTTCCAGATCTACCAAGAAGCATTTGAAGTGAAGTTCCTCCAGGCTACAGATCGTCTCTATGCAGCTGAAGGCCAGAGGCTTATGCAAGAGAGAGATGTAAGTATCTTTCTTATCACCAACTTGGGCTGAAAGGGTAAATGTCGTCCTGGGTATATACAAAGAATACCCAGGATCTCAATCTTCACTAAAACAATACCCTGGGTGTAGTTTCAGTAGTCGAACATCACTGATCACCCAGCATCGTAGTATGACACCTGGATTCGAGGTTGTTTCGCCCGTGGTCGCGTGACCGCCTGAAGAATGTCATGAACAGCTGCACTCGAGTACTGCGGCGCGAGACCACGAGATTCCACGGGATTTCTAAATAGGACTCATTCCTCAGCACAGATTGCGGAGGCTGGGTGATGTTCGGCTACCGAAACTACACCCAGGGTATTGTTTTAGTGAAGACTGAGATCCTGGGTAATCTTTGTATACTGTAAACCGTGATATTTTCGCGACGCTAAATGTTCGTGATTTTGGTGATCTACGAATTCGCGAAGAATAAATATTCGCGATTGGAACCCTTCAGCTTCAAAAGAATAATAATAAGAGTAATTTTCGCGCGATTTATGTTCGCGTTTTGACCCTTGAACGCGAAAATAAAACGCACGCGAAAATTTCACGGTTTACTGTATACCCAGGACGACATTTACCCTTTCAGCCCATCTTGGCTTTAAGTTAGGGATCGTGAGTCATAGCTGAGAAAGACGGTGGCCAGCACGGCAATTGTTGAAGGACCACGGTATGCGATCTCTAATGGGTAATTTGACTGCCGACATAGAGAGAGCCACCTAGGGGCAGCAATACGAACTACAAAAATGAACGTAGTACATCAGATCAATTCACCAACAACGTAGTTAGTCCCCGGGTTGGAGAGTGGTGTGGTAGTGCCAGCTGCCGAGAAAAAGTGGCAATACCGTGGTCCTTTAAAATAAAAGAATCTCATGCCTTCTTCTCAAATAATCGTTGAGATATGCCAAGGGTGTTCTGGAAAAACCTTGTGTGTGCTTTTTTTGCGAAATTGTGGTTTGGCGTCTGCGTGGACCACATGGCTATTATCATGATTATGCAGATGATGATCTGCCTGAGCCAATCAGAAGGCAGTAAAATCATCGTTTTAACACATCTGACAAAACCTCGTATATTTGTGCAGGTAACACAAGAGGTTTTGATTCCAGCATCAAAACCGCGTATGCCTATGTCGTGCACAGCATTAAACATGTATGTGTCATTTCTGTGCATTGGGGTAAATGCCGGCCTCCACACCTCAAGGTGGAGGACATACCATATACACAAATATTTTATTGGTCAATACCCCGCGAATTCTACTACACACGAACCATTTTCCAATCGCCGATGATCCCGTAATACATCGTGGTTTGCACTGAATTACACAGCGCACCTGTTGTTTACGGTCAATGACCCCGACCTAATTATCGCGCCACGCCATGCACGCGGGTATTTGTTTCTGCGGAGTATAATACACGCGGAACCGGCGTGGTAACACTTTGAGCAATCAACCTGAACTTTTGTGAGGGTATGTCGCTTTGAGGTGAACGATCCTTTGGATTTCCACAGTGTAATCTATAACATTTGTTTGATAACCATTACAAAGGTGAATAATTCGTACAGTACACGTACTTGTCTTCTTTTCCCCTGTTACAACCTCTTGGGTTAGCAGGTCATAGTCAGCTGAGCGCAAGGCCCATGGGCCTCTTGTTGAAATCTTACATCGGACCCCATCCGCTAAATATTTTAGCCGTGAAAATATTTGTGTATACGGGTGTATTGGTTTTGCAGGGTTTCTTTCTTTCCACGGATTTCTCCAATTTTCAAATTCCGTGCACGGTTTTGCAAATACCACTGAATGGATCTTGCTCAAACTTGGTCACAAGCTGCAATACGGTTGTTGCCAGGTCTGAAAGGCTAGAATTTTAACCAACTTGCAATTGTTAACCGAATTTGGGGCGATTTTTAGCTCACTGGGGTGAGCTATTACGATGGTGCAGCGTCCGTCGTCCGTCGTCGTCGTCGTCGTCCGTCGTTGTCCGTTAGCAGGGCACGTTTCGTAACCGCTGGAGCTATTGATCTGAAACTTGGTACATATATACCCCTAGGTCAGATGACCCACGACACCAAGTTTCGGTCCGATTCGACTCTCAGTTTGGCCACCAGGTGGCGGAAACCAAAAACACAAAAAGTACAATAACTCCTGAACTAATGACTAGATCATCTTCAAATTTTTATCATAGGTGTAGCTAATAAGGATACATAACATATATAACGGGTTTTTGATTTGACCTACTTTTCAAGGTCACAGAGGTCAAAGTTCGACAAAAGTGACGAACCTGCCACAGTTTGTCATTATTTCACCGAGCAACTTCATATCTTGCATAAACATGCATTGGAGGGGTACCTTAAAAAATACCAAGTTTCGGCCCGATTCGACATCCAATATGGCCGCCAGGTGGCGTAACCTGAAAATCAAGTAAGTGCTATTACTCAGGAACGGCTTGACGCAGAGTGCTCAAATTTGATATTTACCTCCATCTAGATGACCTTTACATGCATGTCAAATTTCGGCCTGATTTGACTTCAAACATGGCCACCAGGTGGCGTAACCCAGAAATCATCAAAGTGCTGTAACTCGGGAACGCCTTAACCCAAAGCGCTCCAATGTGCTATGTGGCCCCCTGCAGATGACCTTTATGTCCATGTGAAGTTTCGGCCCGATCGGACATCCAATATGGCCGCCAGGTGGCGTAAGCCGGAAATCATCAAAGTGCTGTAACTCAGGAACGCCTTAACCCAAAGCGCTCCAATGTGCTATGTGGCCCCCTGCAGATGACCTTTATGTCCATGTGAAGTTTCGGCCCGATCGGACATCCAATATGGCCGCCAGGTGGCGTAAGCCGGAAATCATCAAAGTGCTGTAACTCGGGAATGCCTTAACCCAAAGCGCTCCAATGTGCTATGTGGCCCCCTGCAGATGACCTTTATGTCCATGTGAAGTTTCGGCCCGATCGGACATCCAATATGGCCGCCAGGTGGCGTAACTCGAAAATCATCAAAGTGCTGTAACTCAGGAACGACTTGACCCAAAGTGCTTCAATGTGCTATGTGGTCCCCTGCAGATGACCTTTATGTACATGTGAAGTTGCAGCCCGATCGGACATCTAATATGGCCGCCAGGTGGCATAACCCAAAAATCATCAAAGTCTTTTCTGGGAATGACTTGACCCAGATTGCTCATAACTGATATGTACCTCCCTCGGTCATTAGACTATTATGTCCAACCCAGTGAGCACATGGTCCATGGACCATTTCATTGATGAACTGTGCCAGTGCGTTGTGCTCCTGGCGCAGTCGCCCCTAGCAATGCAGCATCACTCGCGGTGGCCACAACTCAGTTTTCGCTGACGTCATCACATAAATTATTCAGGGTGCATTGTGACGTCCTGCGCACTACGAGTGTTCCAGGAATTGTATAATTTCTAGGCCAACCATCTGGCCAATCAGCGATTGAGATGATTGTTACTGTGATTCAGGTCAGCATGGCATGCATGGCGGCGTGCATCAGTTTCTGACGGGTCGGTGTGAATAACTTCAGCATGTTCAGTCCCAAGATTATCATGAGGCCTACACTTGACACCTTCCATGCCTTCAGTCCCAGTGACAGAGAAAACATATCTGGGTGGAGGTTGCTACTGAGTGGATTTTAACATTTCTTAGTTATTCCTTGTTTTGGGAACCCGCTGAATTGGGAATGCCACAAATTTCGAATATAATAAAAATTTTATTTTTTACAACTTCTCGCGCCCATCAATTCCTTAACCCCAAATCTAAAAAAAATAAGTATTTTTTCTTTATTTTTCTTCCGAATGCCACCCAGGGCCCGAAAGCGCTTTTTCACAAAAGGTACTTAAACATGTTAAACTTCACTCTAGCAAATTGTGCAGTCCACCAAATATCATGGTAATTTGAATAAAAATTTTATTTTTTTCTTTCCTCCGATTGAAGCATTGCCATTGAAATTGTTGAGAAATGTGAAAAGCTACCAAAAATAAAATTTATTTTTAAAATTTTTTTTCTGCCCTCCTCAAATATTTCTTCTGAAAAAAACTGAAGAAACAAAACTATTTGAGAATAATGAGTGGCAAGGAGTTGACTGAGAATCAAACCCCAGCCTCATGGACTCAGGACAATGAGGACCCTAGCTCACTGCCTTAATAATAGGTGTCACAAGTGGTTCAAACTACCGGTATTTAAATGTTACTGACATCCTGGTCCTTAAAAAAAAGTTTGGGTTTAAAAGTCTGATATCAACAACGGTAGAGGTGTTATCCGACTCACACTTTAACCCCAGTCTATCCTGAAACCTTTTAGTAGAACTCAGATGAGCTGCTCATTCAGCGCTACAATCTGAGCATTTCCTACCGCTACCCATTTATACCCCTGGGTGGCGAGAGGCCAGTAAGGCAAAGAGACCTGCCCAAAGTCTCACGCCAGCAGCGGGATTAGAACCCGGGATCCTCTGACCGCTAGTCGGAGGCCCGAACCACTACACCACCGTGGCTCCCCAAGGTCCTGATCAATTTCCCACACAAAAGGCGTCCATTGTATAGGACCGGGTTTCGGTGTGCTGCCCTCTATCATACATTAGCTATGATCCCCATTCTCTACTGTGCCACACTGCAACGAAAAAGTTATTGAGAAGTCCTGTGTTATCACGTATTGATTGTTTCTCTGGTAAGAAATCAGCGATCAATACCCGAATCAAGCACTGATGTTTAAAAAACACCATTTCCTATCGATTCATATTTTGTCCGTTCTTGAGTTGAGTTGTCAGCAACTGAGTAGGCCTACCAGTCGTGATTTTATGTCCTATACTTTGTGTTGTTGATTGCATTTTAAGTGAACGATCGGAGAGTGAACCGGACCGAAGGATCGCTGGACTTCGGTTTAGAAAGTTTCTGATCAGGTCATATAGAGGTTTCTCCGCCATTTTCACTGTCAAATGGCGCAATGTCACAGCATCAACACAGCGTTCAGCACGCAGTTTTAACACTGTCGGCTGTCATCAGCCTCTTCTACAGCAAGCCGTATGGACGATTCGCTTTGTTTTCAATATGGTTTACACACCAGACCATGCTCAGAAACTGTGAGAGGTAAAGTGATTTGTTGAGTTCTATGCTCCCAGTGTTCTGTAAGGGCCGCTAAACTTTTGAACCGAGAACAAGATGGCAGCCTCCATGGCTTCATTTTGACGGCCAATTGAATATGGCGGCCGTGTGACGTTAGTGGGAAACCTCTATACTGGAAATTTCGTGGCAGCTTTTACATCGCACGTCGTGGAAACATTTGAGCTGAGAGGGGTGCTGAGCTTGGTTGAAGTCGCTGGTATTGTGACCCATCGGTACAAATTCTGTACAATCAAATCTGTCACACCGCATCCAAACTTCTGGCGTAGCACATCAGGCGCAATGGTGTTGATGGCAGCAACGATGGTAAGCCAGCATGTCACACAGCGAATCAAATAAATGGTCGCTATTCGCCCGCAAATGGTCCTGCCCGTGATGATCGGCAAAACAGAAATACCAGTAGAGTAAAAACAAAGATATCCTTGAATAGTTTGAGATGGCAACGAACAGCCATGTTCAGATGTATTTTCAAACGGTGGTGCATCACTGGAGTCTTTTAGCATCAGACATACCACAGCAGAATGTTACGTCATTTCTCGCCTGTGCTGCAGTTTGTTGTCAGCTGAAGTGTACAACCTTTGTTGTCCTACCGAAAGATTTCGACTCTGTTTGTCAGATGAGCAGAAGGAGAGGAACGTGTATGGAGAAGAAAGATGCACTTCAATTTCAAGATGCGCGTATGTGTCAGAAAAAGGTAATTGTGTACACAACCCAATGCACAGGAAGCGCTAGAGTTGTTTACAACCCATAACTGTTAGTAGTATGTATTACGAATTTCTCAAAAAACAACAATAGCAAAAATATGTAACTTTAGTAATAAAATTTACTCAAAACGATGTTAACCCATTAGGCGCCATATAGCCCAAACCCGCCCAAGCCTAGCCCAAACTCGCCCGTGTGATTTCTGGCCGTCACAGAGGCAACCAACGAAAAAAAAACAATTATGTAACCTCGGCTCCAGTTGTATCATGTAGCCAGTGTTATAAGCTACAAAATAAACATCACTTGTTCACTAATCTTCAACTTTTTAGCTCACCGGAGTGAGCTATTACAATGGTGCAGCATCCGTCGGCCGTCGTCGTGTTCCGTTAGCAGGGCACGTTTCGTAACCACCAGAGATATTGATCTGAAACTTGGTACATATATACCGCTAGGTCAGATGACCCCAGATGACACCAAGTTTCGGTCCGATTCGACTCTTAGCTTGGCCACCAGGTGGCGGAAACCGAAAACACAAAAAGTGCAATAACCCCTGAACTAATGACTAGATCTTCTCCAAATTTTTATTAGGTGTATCTAATAAGGATACATAACATATATAACGGGTTTTTGATTTGACCTACTTTCCAAGGTCACAGACGTCAAAGTTCGACAAAAGTGACGAACCTGCCGCAGTTTGTCATTATTTCACCAAGCGACTTCATACCTTGCATAAACATGCATTGAAGGGGTACCTTTAAAAATACCAAGTTTCGGCCCGATTGGACATCCAATATGGCCGCCAGGTGGCGTAACCTGAAAATCAAGTAACTGCTATTACTCAGGAACGACTTGACGAAGAGTGCTCAAATTTGATATTTACGTCCCTCTAGATGACCTTTACATGCATGTCGAATTTCGGCCTGATTTGACATCCAACATGGCCACCAGGTGGCGTAACCCAAAAATCATCAAAGTGCTGTAACTCAGGAACGATTTAATCCAAAGTGCTCCAATTTGCTATGTGGCCCCCTGCAGATGACCTTTATGTGTATGTGAAGTTTCGGCCTGATCGGACATCCAATATAGCCGCCAGGTGGCGTAACCCGAAAATCATCAAAGTGCTGTAACTCAGGGACAACTTGACCCGAAGTGCTCCAATGTGCTACATGTATGTGGCCCCCTGCAGATGACCTTTATGTGCATGTGAAGTTCTGGCCCAATCGGACATCCAATATGGCCGCCAGGTGGCGTAAACCGAAAATCGTCAAAGTGCTGTAACTCAGGAACGATGTGACCCAAAGCGCACCAATGTGCTATGTGGCCCCCTGCAGATGACTTTTATGTGCATGTGAAGTTCCGGCCCGATCGGACATCCAATATGGCCGCCAGGTGGCCCCTCAAATCATCAAAGTCCTACGCGGGAATGACTTGACCCAGATTGCTCATCCCTCTGTCATTAGACTGTTATGTCCAACCCGGTGAGCACATGGTCCATGGACCATTTCATTAAGACCGCCACCACCTCAGAAGGTGGCGGTCTTCATTGGTTTCACTGGATTTCTCTCGATCTCTCTCTCTCTCTCTCTCTCTCCGTCCAATCTGTGGTTTCATCACGATAACTCAAAAAATATGCCACGTATCGCGACGAAACTTTCAGGAGTTGTGGATATGCATGTTACACGGAAACCTATTGATTTTGGGGGTCATCCGCCAACAATGAACTGTTTAATTAGATGAAGTCTGTTGTCCTAACGCATTTACCTTTGCCCATGACGTCAACAACCCATGACGTCGGGCCTAAGAACGCAGCGTCACCACGACGTCGAGCATGACGCTGCAGCGTCACTCGCGGCAGCGGGGTTTTCGCTGACGTCATCTCATCTCGAATCAACTGTGACGCCACGCACACTACACACGTTTCAGGTCCTCTGGCCAATCGGCGATCGAAATGAATTTGGCCCGGTGCCGTGATGTAGGCCTATCCGTATTTCGCGGAAAATAACACGCACATTTGTCTGAAATCAATAACATTTAAACGGTCGACCCGACAAGTTTACCAATTGTGAAATTTAGTAACTTTGAAAACAATAACCCCCCTGCTCTTGGCTGCCGCGAAACACGCAATCGCACTGTGAAGCCGTGTTCATCTAAACCTACACTGTAGGCCTAAATGACGCATGTTCAGTCCCAATATCATCAGTTTCTACATTGCCCTAACATAATATTTACAAAATTCATCAGTGAATTTTCAAGGGTGGTCTTCAAATTGACTCAAAAGTCAATTTCTAGTTCTTTTTGTCATTCGAGCCAAAACCAAGATATGGTAAAAAAGTGAAAAGCACTGGGAAAAAAAGCTGACCTAATTTATACTTGTCTGGCGCCTAATGGGTTAAAGCACAATGGTATTGCCACTTTCTGTCGACAGCCGGCACCACCGGTACCCGTTCTCCAATACTGTAGTTAAGGCTTTCACCCCAGTGTTGGAGAATGTATGATTACACTACAATGCACGTAGTAGCATGCGTAGTTTACCAAGTCTTCAACAGAGGTCTCCCATAACACGGGTAGGTGTAACGCAGGATTGGGAAGAATACTGTGGTCCCTTAACAACAAAAGGACATCGAAGTGATGTCAATGGTTTCCGATCCTGTAGACAGTGGCCAGTCTACCCACTAGCCAATTTCTAGTTGAAGTTATGAGAAGTTTACTACTCTTGAGCTGGTTGGCTGTGACCTTGACCTCTGACCTGGAGAAGTATTCCGTAACGGTAACTGGAACAGGTATCCTTGATTATACCTATAGGAGATGGTTAATGCAAGCTTCTAATTAGTTTTCTGCTGAAATTCTGAGCAGATTTGTATTTTGGAACTGTTTGACCTTGACCTCTGACCTTAAAGGTCATTGCGTAATCCTTGATAACGTAGGTGTAGGTGAAGGTTTTAGGCTTCCACTGCACTGTCACCAGATTCTGACTTATCTCGTTTTATCTGTGACGGTTCACTTTGACCTTGACCTCTGATCTTGAGAAATATTGCGCAACTGGATTGATTAACCTATAGGAGATTGTTAAGAGCCATATTCTGAGAGAATGGTACACTTCTGGAGTGACCCCCCCTAGAATTCCTTGATTTTTGGCCCACAGGTACCTATAGTGAAGTTATGAAAAAAACCAAAATATTTTGGCCGGCAGCCCCCCAGAAGCCTGGTGGCGCCACCTGCAAATTGACATGAAGGGCCCAAAAGTGAGTTTTGCATGCTCTCTTTGGCTTTAGTTTTTGAAACCACCCTGAAATATCCCATGGTGTTCTATTTTTGCTTTGCAAGTGTGGTTTCTGAACTTTCATTTACACCATCTTCGAACTCATTGCTGCGATGGAGGTTTTTGCTATACTGCCATGAAGTTGGGCCTCCGAATTTAAAAGTGCCACATTATTTCAGTTCATTTTAAAAAATGCTCCAGCATTTGCCCACAGTTTTTTCATTTGTTGATGAATATTTAGTACCTAGACATTACTTAGCAACTGGTATTCCCATGGGATCTTATTGGAGTAATTTTCTATTTCACCCCGAACATGGTCCCAGATGCCCCNCATAATACCCCCATCACACTTGGTGTACGGTAAAAAAGGCACTGGTAAAAAAGGCACCGGTAAAAAAGGCACGGTAAAAAAGGCACTGGTAAAAAAGGCACCGGTAAATAAGGCACATAAAAATCACCAGGTAGGTAAAAAAGGCACTACTAGGTTTTTGGACTCCTGGTGCTCTTTAAAGCCAGTTTCCCCGAAATGAAAAAAAATTGATTTGGACTTAGTCACTTTTTGCAAGTCGTATTGATATTTGCATTGGTGAACTAAAAAGGTATATTTTTTCCCGAATTCACCATTTTCTTTAATTTTCAGAAGGCTTATTTGTGCATACTGATTACGTCTGGGAGCTACCCGTTGCATGTAAGCC
>NMRB01000283.1:261886-282355 GCA_002633025.1 Notospermus geniculatus
AGCCCCCCCCCCCCCCCCCGAACTTAGACATCTTCCCAATCTTCTTTATCCACTGGCAGCCATGAATAACCGCACCCAATTCAAGGGGGAGACCTAATTCTTGGATGCCCTTGCTTGAAAGATGGGGGTAGTAGAGCCTTAAAAGGTACTGAGAAAGGCACCCAGAATAGAACAGAAAAGGCCTACAAAAAGAGCGGGAAAATGCAAACTTACAAATCCCTTCAATGTCGGACCAACTGGGCCGGATTATCAATGGGAAATGGACAGAAATCTGCCATAAATGAAACATGATTCCCTATTCCACCACCTCCTGCAGTTTTCTGACAAGTGTGCCATTTTTACCTACCCGGTGATTTTTATGTGCCTTTTTTACCGGTGCCTTTTTTACCAGTGCCTTTTTTACCGTGCCTTTTTTACCAGTGCCTTTTTTACCTGGATTCCTCACACTTAGAGGAATCAGCAGGAATCAAGCAGAACCAGCCAGAATGAGAAAATTTGCAAAATTCAAGCCAGATTTGGGAGGAAATTCAAATTCTTACAGCTTTGGAAGAATGCACTTCAAATGCTTAGAATTTACCTCAAATTTATTCAGAAATCTCACAGAATGGCTGCAAAATATGGTTAGAATGTTCAAGAATTCATAAAGAATGCCTCTTGAATACCAAAAATGCACTTGGAATGTACTTTGAATGTAACAGGAATTGCCCAAGTGTATCGAGAATGCCCCAGAATGGTCCCCGACAGCAGATATTTAAGGCTGCTGAATCTAGAATTTTCATCAGTCTGAGCTCAACTGGCAGAGTATGGACTGACTTGGCCCTTTGGATTCTCCTTCAAATGCGATCAGAATGTTTCAAATGCTGTTGGAAGGCTGTCAGACTATTTAGAACACAGTCAGAATGCAGATGGAACACACTTCAAATGCTGTCCGATATTTCTCCACGTCGAATGCACCTCGAAAGTTTTGAACATGTCCAAAACATTCTGACTGACCACAGGAATGGGCAGGAATGTTAGGAACATGCAGTCAGAATTTTTAGAATGCACTGCGAATGTTCAGGAACAGGGCTTTCATTAAGCCTGCGTATGGCGTCTATTACGCATGTAAACTACACAAATGACGCAAATATAAATAACTCTGAAGTCTCAAAAACACAGGTCAATTCGATGATACGCTGATAGAGAAAGTGTGGAAGTCCCATCTGTATACTGAGTCTCCGTAACGCCAGTAGGACCCCGGCTAAACGCAGGTAGCAAGATATTTTGAAAGTCGTGCGTGGCCAAATTTTCTTCAACACGCCGAATCCTTGCTAGCGGAGGTGAAAATAGAACTGGGGATTCCCTTCGCCCATGGCAACCAAACACTCCTGGCTCGAGCGCTGCACCGGTAGCGACAAACGAAGGAACAATTTGACCCCAGAGTAAAATATAATAACAAGAAGTCATGACCCCGAAAAAGAATCGCTGGAATTCTAAAGACCACAGCATCTTCCCAAATTGACTTACATAAAAAAATTGTGGAAGTCATGACCCAGGTAGGGAAAAGGTTAATGAAAGCCCTTAGGAATGTACTACAAATTGTCATTCCAACGTCATTCCTGCTCATTCTGCCTCTGGTGTGACGGCCTGTCCCGTGGGTGCATGGTCGTGTTATCAGGGTTCCACTGTTTCCGTCCGCCGCCGCCGCCGCCGGCGCATCCTATTCTGGACTATAACTCAAGAACGGGTTGTCGGATTGCTCTCATATTTCTGTGGTGTAACCGGGTGGATCAGAGGAGGTGCCCTATCGATTTTGGTTGCGATCCAATATTCAATATGGCCACCAGGAGGATATCTTGGAGTTTGCATTCCGGACCGTAACTCAAGAACGGGTTGCCCGATTTATCTCATATTTGCGTGATGTAATGGGGTGGATCAGGGGAGGTTCCCTATCGATTTTGGTTGCGCCCCGATATTCAGTATGGCCACCAGGAAGACATCTTGGTTTTAGCATTCCGGACCATAACTCAAGAACGGAATGCCCGATTGATCTCATATTTTTGCATGGTGTAATGGGGTCGATCGGGGGAGGTTCCCTATCGATTTTGGTTGCGATCCAATATTCAACATGGCCGCCAGGAAGATATCTTGGATTTGGCATTCCGGATCATAACTTAAGAATGGGTTGCCTGATGTATCTCTGGCGTGATATAATGGGGTGGATCAGGGGAGGTTCCCTGTCAATTTTGGTTGCGACCCGGTATTCAATATGGCCGCCAGGAAGACATCTTGGTTTTAGCATTCCGGACCATAACTCAAGAACGGAATGCCCGATTGATCTCATATTTGCATGGTGTAATGGGGTCCATCGGGGGAGGTTCCCTATCGATTTTGGTTGCGACCCGATATTCAATATGGCTGCCAGGAAGACATCTTGGTTTTAGCATTCCGTACCGTAACTCAAGAACGGGTTGCCTGATTTACTTCATATTTGTATGGTGTAATGGGCTGGATCGGGGGAGGTTCTCTATCGATTATTCAATATGGCTGCTAGGAAGACATCTTTGTTTTAGCATTCCAGACCGTGACTCAAGAACAGGTGACCCGATATTCAGCGTGATGCACCAGAGCGGGGGCATACTTGCAATCGCCCCGATTGCGTTACATCTAGTTAGGTTGTGGGTGGTCGTGTTACCGAGGTGCTAAATGCCACATGGGACAGCCAAAGCTGTGGTCCCGGTCCGGATAGCGGGGTGGTTGCGTTAGTGAAACTCTCCAAAGGGAAATAAAGAGAAAAACAATCGGGACAACTGGTCAGCTTTCTGGAGTGGTCGCATTATCTGGTTATAGGCCTAGGAGTGGTCGCCGGCCGGGGTTCCTCTGTAACTTGTTTTCAGTATCTCATATTCCACATCCACAATATTTTGTAGGCATGTTTTTCAGGAGAAAGAAGCAATTAATTATGGCATTCCGAAAACAGTTAAATTTCTACCACCTGTTGTCATTGTCAAAGGGGAGCTTTGGTACTTTGAACATAGACATGGTTGGGTAGTTGCAGTTGTTGTGTTCTGCACCCAAAAAAACAAAACTCTTTTTAATGTATACATGCAATTCCGAGTTTTTTCTCGACGTCGCAGAAAGGCCGATTATAGCCTTCTGTGTAATCATACGGTTCTTCTCAAACCCCCGTATCCAAGATATCTGCCTCAGCATCTTGAAAAATCTTCCATTTTGCTACCGGGTAGTAATGCTAGTGAGATTTTACTACTTAATGTTTTAAGTGGCACAATTCCCCAAAAATTATTGATCCCAGCATCTGATATCTGCTATGGGAAAAGGGACAACACCCCTTTGAGAGTGGAAGAGAAATTAGTCATTTGGTGCAAGAAATCAGGTCTTTGGGAGGGCACTATCTATGACATGGTGGGATCAGATAAATCGAACGTTCTTGTCCTTGAAAATGGTGTCCGCCTTCATCTGAAAGGCACGCCATACCTTTTTGGCCGAAGGGGAGTGTTTTCCTACGTCTATAATTCTTTGGATTATACCGTTACCTTTTACGTTCATTTAGAGGAGTATGAGTATAAAGCTGTGAAGTACTCTGCCATACTGAAAAATAAGATTGACAAACGATGCCGTAGGATACGTGGGAAAGCTGTTTATCACGATTTCTACTACGAGATGTTTTTCGTCATAGGGAATCCTTTTCTCTCGGGCTTTGCTCTGCAGAAGATTCCTGATCCAAAGGAAGGCCTCGTCAAAAACGAATCAGGGAAATTCACATTTCTAGAAACAAAGGCTTCTTTTCCTCCACAAGCTAAGACTTTGCGTTTTAAGAACAAACTGTGTCACAACAATGGTTATTTTATGATTTTTGTACGGTCACCAGGATATAGGCCAGGTCAGAAAGAGATTCTCAGGAAGGTTTATATGTATAAAGCAGATCTCGACCAGTCATTTCGTCTGGCCTAGTCAGAAAATCTGTAATTTATAGAGGAAGTCATTGGACAGTCAGAATGTTACACTGAAGAATTACTCCTTCCTAAACCATGCACCTTATTCTGATGAATAATCAGTCATAATTTTGAGCCGTATTTTTCAGACAAAACTTGCAATTGATGATAGGATTCAAAAGACAGGTGTGTGTCAGTCACTGTCTTTTGAAAATCCCAGGCGACCCTTACCAAAAAGAGGCATATGCATCTCCAAGAGGCACTACATAAAACATGCATCAAACATCCCTCAAACATGCCCCTTTTCTGAGTCATGTGCATAATCCATGCACCCTTTTGATGCATGTTTTATGCAATATGCATCATCTATACCTTTTTAGTGCATAAAATGTGCCCCCGAACAAGTTGATTCAGGTGCATGTTTGACGAATGTGCACGAAGTATGCATAAAAAAGTTAGAATTATCTGCTGTGAGAGAAGAGTTTGAAGCATGTTTTATGCAGTGCGTAAAGCATGCTCCCCAGAGTTGTTGATTTTGAACATAAATGTGCCAACTCCAGGCCCAAGTGGAATTGGTCACTGCCAATGTTAACAACAACCACAACAGAAAAGATTTAACTGCCATTTTCAAATGGCAAAATTTGTGATGTCTGTACTTTTCATGACAAAAACTTATTCCAATGCATCAATATTTGCACATTCTTTGGATCAACTATTTGATCAACCCCATGGGACAGTTGTGGGGTAAGTTTCTAAAATATACTGCCAAATTTAGATCGATTTCTGTCATTTTAAAGGGATGAATCTTTTGCAGTCTGATTTACCCCAACGCCTACCTGACACTGCAATAGGCTTCGCCTACCAATAAGGCTATGTAGGCCTACAAGCACTGCTCTCTAGGATTTTTGCATACCACTTGGGGGGGGGGGGGGTAAGTTCCTCCAAAACACTTCCAAACTGAGCAGCACTGAGATGATCATGTACAACACTACAGCGCTAATTTATATACAGGTATGTCGGTCTATAGAGATCTACTGTACACACTGCTCTCATACACTAATCACTTACACAATGCATGGTACTATTAATAGAACTACATAAATTATGCATATACTATGCACCAATCATGCCCCCTCGTAGGATTATCCAGTGCATCAAAAGTGCACACATCATGCTTCAATTATGCCCCCTGGTCATGCACCATGCATGCTTCAAATAGGCATGTTTTAGGCACTTCATTTACGTATTTGATACTGCATAAAACATGCACCTTGCTTTCTGCAACACAGGAAAATGCATGTACAACATATATGCCTCTTTAGTGCATGTGCATAAAACATGCACCCATTGTTTGGGGGGGGCATACTTAACGCATTGCACCATTCATGCATAAAACATGCCTACAATTCATGCTTATTTCCTGCATGGAATATGCATAAAACATGATGTTTTTGGTAAGGGGAGCGATGAAAAGCTCACCTTGGAGTTCTAGGCAAGCGGAACATCGGCCAAAGGGCGACAGGCAAGTGCAAAGCGCGAGCCGAGGGGAGCGCGATGGGGTTGTCCTCCCTCGTGTAGAAAATTTTTGAAAATCGGAGGATAAAAGACCCAATTTCCCGGCATCTGCAATCAAAAACCGAACTGAGCGGCAGCCATTACAAGAAAGTCACTTGGCACGAATACTGACGGAATTTGCCGATCGACTGGCCGAGTGTGTGACGTCAGAGGCTGTGCCAAATTTGGTCACCATTATGCTACTATTCCATTCATCACTGTTCACGAGTGGAGTTGATTGACCAATCAGGTAGAAGGGCGCGAAGAGACGTGAATAATGTGGATTGCGCATATATTATTGATTTTCGTGGAGTGTGCAGACAGCCTTTACTGAGGCACACGGTTTTCATATGTTTTCAAATAGCCAGGTGCGCCATATTTCGCGCATCTCTTAGCAATTTTTGGTGCGCTATGGCACGCAAGCGCGATCGCGTGCCTTAAAAGACAGTGACTGGTGTGTTCTTGTGTGTGTGTGAAATTGTCATATCAACCTCAAAATTTTGTCTGTTACAAATCTTGTGGCAACGATTCAGCATTCCCACTCCTGGCATTCCTCTCCTCATGTAATACAATGAAAATTTCTGCAATTTACGAATTTTAATAACTAGGCAATTACTCGTTCAGTGGTGGAACTACTAGACGCAAGGAAACCAACCGCCGCGTAGCGGCAAATCAGCGAAGCTTGCTAATTACGTATGCGTTTCACAGCAATCATTTTGGCCTTGGACAGGAAAATTCGCCTGAAACTTTGTCGCCTGATACTGAATTTACAAGAGTAAGACAGGCGTTTAAATTGTACAGGATCGGTGTGTATCATAATTGTTAGGCGAACTGATGTGAAAACTGGTACAAAACGGGATCCAGTTATGAGTTTGAAGCGTTTTTTGGTAACCGGCGATGAACATGTGACGTCATCATCTGGCCTACAAATTATTCTCAGGGACGAAACTGCACGAAAACGAATTAAGCCCATTCCGCTCGCTGAATATGTGACGTTACTGATGGCGTCATAATCGCTCAGATTGGTTACCCAATCCCTCCGCTTGGGGCCGGCTGTACCAGTCTGATAATCAGCTGATAATCGCTCTTCGAAAACGAAGTTCATGAGTAGTCCATTCTGCTCGGCCGTTTCACACATCGTGGTACCTCATGTGAAGTTCAAAATACACAGGTCGCGAGGTGTACTTATATCGTGGTATGGCGAAGGCAATCCCATTTTCCACGTAATCTGTGTGGATAATCTGTGTCGGTAAATAGCCCAGGCTACAGTGAAATAATATTTACTTATTATGCAATGTGTTGTTAATGTTGGGGCCCGTCCGTGTGTTGCACAGTCTGGTGGGCAGCAGTGCCTCAACTCAATCAACTGCTGCCTGAACTGATGACTCGCCACACACGACACGGGACAGTTTGTGCGTTTCGCCCCCAATTCTTAAATGCATAATATCATAGACAGTAGATGCTTTCGCTGCTTTTAAGAGAGAACTTTGCTTTTTCTCTCTTATAAAGCAGCGAAAGCATACTTTATCTTAACATCGCCAGAAGGCTACAATGGTAAACCACTACAAAAGCCCCACCGGTTCAATAATTCTGGATTAATACGAGATGCACACATCACGCAATTAGGAGCGCTTTGGGATGTAATGACGTCATACCCGTTCAACCGTAGCACATGATGTTGCCGACGTCACGGATGACGCGATGGCAATCTCGGTGACGTCATGACGTCACGGTGATGTCATGATGTCAAAAGGCCTGAACAGCATTGTTATTTTCATTAATATCTTGATATTTCAAAAACTATAAGTCATATCAAAATTCTGGGTTTGTAAGGGCACTTCTGAGGTCTGTCTGCATGTCCATACCAAGTTTGGAGAAAATCGCAAACAAACACACAAACTCTTGTCAAATTTTAGTATGATAAAATTTATCAGTGACGCCTGCCATAAGCCCCGTTTACACTGGTCACGGAAAAAGCGATCTGTCGTCGGGCCGGTCCCAGCCCACTTCATCATCTGGCGATCTGCCCCGTTTACATTAGCACAATGGAACCAAGCCAGTTGGCGGGTGCCACGTGCTCTCCAGTCAGTTCAGTCGATTGGAGGTACGAAAATAAAACGATGACAACAACAAAATGGATGCCTCCATGCAAACTCACCCAGGAATTCCCGCCATTGATGTCATTCGTAATTCGCGCATCTGCAGAACACAATTTAGCAACCGTGCCGGGATCTGTTACCGTTCACACAGCAGTGTTATTGAACCGATCCGTGGGGTGCTGGGATAAAATTTTTATTTTTTTCCACATTCCCAACTCGGCGGGTTCGCGAAACAAGGAATAAAAAAAGTCTGGCCTAAGGAGCAGATATCGACCAGTGATGGGGTGATGTCTTCTGTCCAGGGGCCATATTCGCGAAACCTTTGGAACTTTTGCGTGCACGCAAATCTATTGTTTGGGTGCACATGCTGTATTGTTCCATGACTGCCTTACAATAGATTTGCGTGAACGCAAAATTGCGAAGGCTTCATGAATATGGCTCCTTGTCGGAAAATCTAAATTTAGGCCGACAGCGGAG
The DNA here is from genome assembly GCA_002633025.1 of Notospermus geniculatus. NCBI lineage: Eukaryota > Metazoa > Nemertea > Pilidiophora > Heteronemertea > Lineidae > Notospermus > Notospermus geniculatus. Next base: position 269,949 of record NMRB01000283.1, read on the forward strand.
TTGGTCGGACAGTCATTTGTGGTGCAGTGAAACATACCCTGTGACGTCAGTCCGACCACCCATCTGTCTGTCTGTCCATCCATCCAATGATGACGTTACCACTCTAGCACATTCAAATGAAACAAAATTTTCCTGATTTTTGGTGGGAAGGTGTACATATGTGGGTCCTTCACAAACCTATCAGGGTCTTAAGTGCAAATAGCACGGTATTTTTGTTCGTCAGAAGTTGATTTTTCAAAAAAACACACCATTTTATTTGATACATGCATGACATGTGTACATGTAAACTATTTCACCAATTCAATGTGATCGATCCATTCAGGGATGGTTCAACATTTTCATAAGCGTAGAAACAGTAGGGTGGGGGGGGGGGGTATCTAGGTGGAGGTCATCAAATTCGCTATTGAGTGAATTCAACATTTCTACAGGGTGCGAACGAGGTCTTAAAACATTTTAAATTTGGCACTTTCATTTTCAAGGCCATAAAAGTCTTAAATTTTTAAATTTAATACTTTTCAAGGCCATGAAATTATTAAAATAAATTATTAAAATAATTTCTGTTGGAAGGTCTTAAATTTCATATCAAGGCAGTTGTGAAAAAATTGGTGGGAAATACAGGGAAATTGCATCTCTGGGCTTGTAAAATGAAAGTTTTTCATGGTGAGGGCCCCAGACCCCCGTCCAAGTATCTGCCTTCTTGGCCACATTGATCCCCTGTCATTTTTTCCCTGGCAGAAACCCTGCCAGGGATCTGTTCGGGTGCTTCATTTAAGGCGGGGGGCTACCTATGCCGACTTTATTGACGCTCTTTGAAAACAAGCGTCCTAACATATAAATGACAAAAAGTAACTAATTGATGTCAACAAAATGTTTTAGCTACAACCTTTATGCTCCCATTCTGTGAAAAAATTGTTCATTTTGACCAATTACGATGGAGTTAATTAAGTTATAACAAGTTGTCAAAATTTGAGTTCGCAAACAATTTTGCAGACTTGGGATGCGACACATCAGTTTCCCACATAGTCTGTAACATACAGGCGTGATGCCTGCAGGGCCTAACGATCCGTTTTTTACGAAAGTATATATACTTTCCATTTAATTGCTATAAACAATTTAATGCCAAAAAAAGGCTCAATTTACAGTTTTTGAAATATTTCATATTCCCGACCAACTATCCAAAAAAGGCGATCGTGTTGCCCTAGAATGCACATATGGCAATAACATCCAAAAGAAATTTTTCAAATATATATTTGTCCAAAAAAGAGAAAACTTGTTTGGGAAATTTGAAAATTTCTATACCGCTGGCAAGTTACTTCTTTGTTATGTAGATTTGCACTATTGGCGCCCTTTGAGTAAACTCTGTTCGGCCACTTGACCAAAGCACCAGTGACAGAGCTGAACAATACCCGCAGTGGACACAAAAGATTTAGGGTCGGCACGTACACTGAAGATTGGTTTTCGAAAACAGTATACCAGGGTGAGCGGATTTAATCTGAATGTGAATGACTGGTCGCACAAAGGCCAGTTCCGTGGATTGCCACTAGGGAATGAGCTCAGCTATAGGTAGCCCCCCGCCTTAAAATAGGTTTTAAATTTTGCGATACTTGGTGGTCTTAAAAAGTCGCAAAAAAGGTCTTAAATTTGGTGCTCCACAAGATGTGCGCGCACCCTGTTTCTAGTTTGTGTCTATTTATTTCTACAGCCGAAGAGTAGGCTCACCTAACAATTATGCAGGCAGATGATGATAATGATTATAGCCTATCTACGAGGATTTGATTCGGAATCAAAGCACATGTCATGCACAGCATGATGTGACATTTCGCATTTGACGTTTTTTTTCCTCCTGTTAATTTTTTTGTGCACATACGAGGTTTTGACAGAACACCCTCGGTACCGATTGCTGGATAGTCCTTGTTGTTGTAGTCTCAGTAACTGGGACTCTGATGCTGCGCTTTTGCTTCTATGAACTGACATCTACATGTAACGTACGCAAATATTTTCACAACTAAAATATTTAGCGTTTGGAGTCCGTAAGTACCTTTTCACGTGGATAAATATTCACGGTTGGGGTCCGATGTAAGATTTCAAAAACACTGCATTTTCAATGGTGCACGGACCGGTGTAATTCAGTGCAAACCACGATGTGTTACGGGATCGTCGGCGCTTGGAAATGGTTCGCGTGAAATAGAATTCGCAGGGGTATTGACCAGTTCGCAATTTTCGCGGTAATTTTTATTCGCGAAAATATATGGTACATAGTGCGCATGGAGACTCAGTTGTCCAATGCATTCCCCGTGGAGCACTTCCGCCCTGAATTCGATGTGGGAACTGTTAATTCACAATCCAGGTTGAAAATCCGCAATATTGTATCCCAGTGTTGTAGAGCTATCGTCAATATACCAAATCTGAGTGGATTCAGTAAAATTCCATCCTTATTTACTTCCCAAATCGAGTTTGAAATCCACTTCTCAAGTCTAAATGTAAAGGCTGGTGACATGCCATGACAGGGCGTAGCTAGCGGGGGGGGGGGGGGGGGGCTAATGNATGCCCCCCAGCAGGGCTCAAAATTCACTGCGGCCATCGCGGCAATTGCCGCAGAATACAGCAATTTTGCCGCCGTTTACTCCTATTGCCTGCGGCCATGGATTGCCGCCGTAAGTTCTCACTGCCTTGTCATGCATCCCAACCTTTGGTGCATACTTGCCCAACGAGCTATGGAACTAGTCTGCGGTACTTGTGTAGGTTTCCGTTCACGAAATTAGCCTTCTCACAGACTGGTTCTCTATAGTAGCATGTGTCTCCACTTCAAGCAGTGCATTACGACAAGGGACCAGTCAAAGATGGCCGCAGGCAGGCTGTTGAAATCTGGGAAATGGCCGCAGAGGGCCTGGAAATGGCCACAGAAGAGCCCAATCTCCTGTGGCCATTTTCTGAAAAATGGCCACAGGAGGACTTTAGGGAATTTTGAGCCCTGCCCAGAGCAAAAAGTGACAAAACAAATTTTTGCTCAAAAATGTCATTTCCCCTCTTCGAGCCAAGTTATTGTAGTGTCAGATGTGGGGAGATGTGTCAGATGTGACCTCAAATCTTGTACAAACTATGTGTTCAAGACTTGTTTACAGTACAGGTCACAATTGACATCCTATGGCATCGCGTAAGTTACTCATAGGTTATGCGTAACTTACGAGTAACTCACGGCTTTGGTTTCGCGTAACTCACTGCGTAACTTGCCTCGTAAATCACTGCATAGCTAGCGAAATTCACGTAACTCACCTCGTACATGTCATAAGTTACGCCTAACATACAGTAGCTCGTTGTTGCGTAAGTTACGAGTGACTTCCGCGTAACTTACGCGAATTTAGGGATGTCAATTGTGACCTGTACTGTGCATGCGTTTTGCTGATATTTTGACAGAGTTTTGTATCAGTTTTTTTCCATATTAGTGCAAATTTTTCAGTCTTTTGGAAAACCATTATGAGACATAAGGATAAATAAAAGGATTCACAATGGTTAATCATTCTAATTTAAGTCAGGTTTGGCAATAATTGGTCATTTTGTTCAGTACCGGTAGACCTACATGACCCAATACACTATGCTCCACAGGGCACATATGAACCATAACGTCCCAGGCAATGTACCGGCAAACAAAAAGGAGGCGCTGGTCATCAACCTGGTTAAAACGCAAGTGCGCATGCTTTGCGATCTTGTTGAACGTCATCAGGCGTCGTGCGTCATTCTGACGTTACAAAAACTGCATCATTCACAACCCATGACGTCGGTCATTGGCTTGTTGTTTACCCAAAATTGGTCAACTTTATCAATTAAATTCATCATGTTCCCGCAGAGATTTTTGCTGAAAAGCAATAAGATATATTTTAGCAATTCTGTACTTAATGATAGAAAAGTAAAATTAGAAGTTGAGTCCAATGTTTTAGCTATGTTTGACCTAGAAACAGGGTGTGCGATTCAGAATTAATTGGAAAATAACGCAGGCCTTGTCTTTTGAAAAGCGCAGGCGAGTGATAAATTGCTCACCTACTTCATCCCAGGCGAGTGATTTTCAGTGAAATGGATGAAATTAGGCCTACATACTGTAAACTGCCCTTTCTGAGGTGAGCCTTTCTCTTTTAAGGTGAGTGGAAAACCACTCACCTAAAATTCATTTTAGGCGAGCTATGGTGTGGGCGAGTGATCGCTCGCCTTAAAAGACAAGGCCTGTAACGTCAGCCTCACTTTCAATGATGCAGGTCTGACCAGGTTGATAGTCAGCACCGCATTGCGGATTAGGGTTGCCAGTACCTCATAGCCGTCAGATATCATATCGTAAAGAAGCTATGCCAGGGCGATATGGTTACCGTAACTCTATCCTCATTGTTACTTCCAGGTTCCAGAATATCTCTCACATGTTGACAAAAGATTGAATGAAGAATCAGAAAGGTTGCTGCATTATCTTGACATGACAACAAAGTAAGTTGAAAATATTTGTTTGGTGAGCTCTGATAGCCTGGTGGTTATCACATCTGCTTAGCAAGCCGTAGGTCCCGGGTTCAAATCCAGCCAATGCAGTGACCCTCCGCCACAAAACCAGTGTAAAGTCGCATGGAACATGAGCCTAAACGTACTGGCATGACACCAAGAGATAAAGATAGAGACAGGATCACTCAGACTTCACAACAGACAGACAACACCAAAATTGACAAATGTAAATCTCCACCACAAAACCAATTATCAGTCACTCTGAGGTTGGCAAGTTGGGACCAGTGCATTTGTAAAATTGAAATTGTAAACAGAACCTCGGTCTGAAACTGAATGACGTGACGCAATCCATGATTCAGCAATGGTCGACTCTGACGCATCGTCATCGAACTCACTGTCGTCACATGGTTGTGGGGTTCTCTGCGTCACGTCATTCAGTGCCAGACCGAGGTTCTGTTTGCCATTTCGGCGGAAGTGCGCAGATCTTTCTCGTTTTCGTCGATTTGGGATTTGTCCATTTTTGTCTGCCTGTCTGTTGTGAAGTCTTCAGGAGCGATTCTATTTCTATCTTTATCTTCTGGCGTCATGTCAGTGCGTTTAGGCTCATTTTCCGCGCGACTTTACACTGGTTTTGTAGCGGAGGGTCACATACATGACATATGGGACTATCATCCCTGGCTCTTCAGTCCATTGATTGCAAGGGACAGTAAAGCTAGCAGCACACGTCACCAGTTTCGTTGCTCATACCTGGAATTTTCGTGGTCAGCAATTTTCCGCTCACTTTCAGCTCAATTTTCAGCTCTTGTCGTGGGTCTGCGTCCGTCGTCGTCGTCCGTCATGTTCCGTTTGCAGGGCACGTTTCGAAACTGCTGCAGCTATTGATCTGAAACTTGGTACATATATACCCCTATGTCAGATGACCTATGACACCAAGTTTCGGTCCGATTCGACTCTTAGCTTGGCGTCCAGGTGGCGGAAACCAAAAACACAAAAAGTGCAATAACTCCTGAACTATATGACTGGATCACCTCCAAATTTTTATCATAGGTGTATCTAATGAGGATGCATGAAATAAGTAAGAGGTTTTTGATTTGACCGACTTTTCAAGGTCACAGAGGTCAAAGTTCAAAATTTAGTCATTTGGTGGCACGTTTCGTAACTGCTTGGGCTATTGACTTGAAACTTGGTACATGTATACACCCCTATGTCAGATGACCTATGACACCACTTTTTGGTCCGATTCAATTCTCCGCTTGGCCACCAGCTTGGCCACCAAGCTCAAAGTCCAGTAACTCCTGAAATGTAACTGGATTGCCTCCAAATTTTCATCAGGTGCATCTAACGAGGATACATGACCCTGGCACATTTCGATTTAACATTTGTCATTTGTTTTTCTGGTACGCTCACCCAGGTGAGCACATGGCCCATGGACCATTTCATTGTGGCGATTGCCGGTTCACAGCAGACGTCAACACTCGGTGGTCTCGTGTGCTACTGATGGTGCACACATCACACCAGTGGCAACAACGAGCAATTTTCGTGGTGAGAAATCAAACAGGTTCGATTCTCGGGAACTCGAGGCGACCACAGAATTTCTGTGGTGAGTGGTCATTGCTGGCCACAGCACAATTGGCCATTTTGGTGGCGACCACAAAAATCGCCTGTGTGAGCAACGAAAGTGGTGAGGAGTGCTGCTAGCTTAAAGCGAATAGCTTGCTGGGTTTGTTATAATTCAGTTGGGGTGCCATGACAGTTGGTCCTCAATCATTTGTCAATATCAAGTGCCATTTTTAGCTCACCTGGGGTGAGCTCTTGTCGTGGGTCTGCGTCCGTCGTCGTCGTGTTCCGTTAGCAGGGCACGTTTCGTAACCGCTGGAGCTATTCATCTGAAACTCGGTACATATATACCCCTAGGTCAGATGACCTATGACGCCAAGTTTCGGTCCGATTCAACTCTTAGCTTGGCCACCAGGTGGTGGAAACCAAAAACACAAAAAGTGCAATAACTCCTGAACTAATGACTGGATCACCTCCAAATTTTTATCATAGGTGTATCTGATGAGGGTACATTAACGGGTTTTTGGTTTGACCTACTTTTCAAGGTCACAGAGGTCAAAGTTCAAAATTTTGCCTTTAAGTGGCACGTTTCATAACCGCAGGTGCTATTGGCCTGAAATTTGGTACATGTATACCCCTAGGTCAGATGACCTATGACCCCAAGTTTCGGTCCGATTTGACGCTTAGCTTGGCCACCAGGTGGCGGAAACCAAAAACACAAAAAGTGCAATAACTCATGAACTAATGAGTGGATCCTCTCCAAATTTTTATCATTGGTGCTTCTAATGAGGATGCATGACATAAGTAAGAGGTTTTTGATTTGACCGACTTTTCAAGGTCACAGAGGTCAAAGTTCAAAATTTAGTAATTTGGTGGCACGTTTCGTAACTGCTTGGGCTATTGACTTGAAACTTGGTACATATACAACCCTATGTCAGACGACCTATGACACCACCTTTCGGTCCGATTCAATTCTCCGCTTGGCCACCAGGTGGCCAATACCAAAGCTCAAAGTCCAACAACTCCTGAACTGTAACTGGATTGTCTCCAAATTTTTATCAGGTGCATCTAAAGGCCCGTTTCCACTACAGCGGATTCCGCCGCGTTTTGCGGTGAGCGGAGCGGTTTTCACAGGCATTGGGATAATCAATAGGCCATTGTATTGTTAAACCATCGAAGGATTATCCAAAGCCCTGTGAAAACCGCGCCGCTCACCGGAAACCGCCGCGGAATCCGCTATAGTGGAAACGGGCCTTAACGAGGATACATGACCTTGGAACATTTCGATTTCACATTTGTCATTTGTTTTTCTGGTACGTTCACCCAGGTGAGCACATGGTCCATGGACCATTTCATGAGAAAAAGGCGAAAGAAGGACTTTAGTTTAATGGGAAATGCATTAGACAGCCAAGCTTCGGAGGCGTATTCTGTAAAATGTGCCGCTTCGAAATCAATGTCAATAGTACAAAATGTACAATATTTGACCAACTGAATTTGAAAATGTCATTAATCCATTTTAACAAATTTTTAATGGAACCTTGTCCCCAGGTGCACATTTGCATATTTGCACAGGTTTTGCATATGTGAGGAATAGATATCCAAAACAGGGAGCACAAAAAACGACACACAAAATGACAGTATAAGTCAAGTCGTCTCCGATATTCGCAAATTTTCGATCCAACCGGGGTCTTCCGCAGGCACTAGAAAGTGCCTGCAAGGGTCATAAATTTGCGAACATCGGAGACGACTTTACCCAATATAGCCTACTGTCATCCAAGTGAGGAACATGTGTAGCTTGAGATGGCCTCTTCCTACTAACCAGGGCAAATAATGCTTTGGCTTCGGCGCTACGTCACTGTGTGCAACTGCATGAAATATCAAACCACAGAAATATCAAGGAATATATGACTGAATAATGTGCACAGCCACACACTAAGTTTCCTGGCTCAGCCATTTCAAATAAGGCTGTGCCATATCCAGAGATCCTTCAATGTGCACCTAGCATTTGCCTACAACAAACTAGGGTAAACAGGGGTATTATCGGACACCTAAGCTATTTCCGGCCTGAAACACACTGCGCATGCCTGACAGGTGAACTGATGACTGAGAATGAAAGATAGCTCAATCAACCTCACTCTGAAACTGGGTTGGGCCAAACCACTTCCTGTTTAGGGGCATGAAGGTCCTTTTTCGGGAAATGACCCCCCTGTTTAGTTAGTTACCGGACAGGGTCAGGTAGTTATCGGACAGCAAGTTTTGGAGTACGATTTACAGCAGGTAAGAACCATGATATTCCATATGTTTAGATTGAAAGGAGTTTAGATTTGTGATGCAAAACGTGACACACATAACCTGTCACCACTCAGTAAAAGTGGTACCACCCAGAAGCTGCTGTCCGGTAACTGCCATGTAAAATTATCACTATCGGACACGTCTTCAAAAAAACACCAAAATCGGCAATAACTGTTGGATAACAGTTTGAATATGCTTGAGGGGTATTTTTTCTCAACGCCTACATACATTAATATTTTTTTTCACCACAAAACCCCACTTTTCTTTGAACAGGATTTTTTTATGGCGTTTGTCCGATAACTGAAGCTGTCCGATAACTCCCACTTTTACCCTACATATTTATTAGCCAAATTTCTTGCCTCTCTTTCCCAAAGGCCTGACTGAGAGATATTATGTGAATAGCACACCACCCGGTTTCTATTTTTACCAGCGAAGGTCGGATAAATATTAGATAACAAGTAGACTTTACTGAGTGACCACATTGTCGATGGTGAGACAGGACAAAAGCAGGGTCGGACAAACACAAACCCCCCACAATGAAATTGACACGTCCAATGTCACTCGGGCGGTTCGCTATTCCAGAGTATGTTTTGACAAAATTAGATTGAAAATAATATGTTTTTTAAAAATCGCTTAAAAAATTTAAAAATTCTCTTTTCAGGAAACCTCTCATATCATGTGTTGAGAAGCAGTTACTAGAACAGCATCTGATTGCATTGCTACAAAAAGGTACTCATCAATTCACTTCTTCATCATAAAAACATCATTTTCTATGGTAAACAAAGAAATAATGGACTTTTTAGCTCACTCGTGAGCTATAGCCATCACGCGATGTCCGTCATCCGTCGTCGTCGTCGTCCGTTAGCAGGGCACGTTTTGTAACCGTTGGGGCTATTGATCTGAAACTTGGTACACATATACCCCTAGGTCAAATGACCTATGACACCCAATTTTGGTCCAATCTGATTCCTGGCTTGGCCACCAGGGGGGATAAACCGAAAACCTTTAAAGTGCAGTTTCGCCTTAACCGTTGATCGGATCATCACCAAATTTTTATGGTGGGTACATCTTATGAGGATACACGACATATCACCCGGGTTTTTGATTTGACCTAATTTTCAAGGTCACAGAGGTCAAAGTTCGAAATTTCATTGTCGGGTGGCACGTTTCGTGGCTATTTGTCCTGGATTGTTCAAATTGGGTGTGATGATGTATCTAGGTACCCTGTATGTCTGTGGCGGATTTCGGTCCGATCGGACTTCAAGTACGGCCACCAGGTGGCTATCTTGGAAATTGAGCATTGGACCATAGCTCAATAACTATTGGGGCTAGAATGTTCTGAACTTGAACAAGTATGTATCTTTGTAGCCTTCATGTGTACAGCAAATTTCAGCGTGATCGGACTTCACAGACCGCTGCCAGGCAGCCATTTTGGAAAATGCAACTTTGACTTGTGTGACTGATAAATGTCGTTCAACTTGAAAACCCGTATGATATATCATGCATCTGCATTAGATGTACCTACAATAAAAATTTGGTGATGATCCGTCGAATAATAAGTTAGTTATTGCACTTTTTGTCCATTTCAATTCAAATGGAGCCATCTAGTGACTATTCAATGAACCACAGACACACAGAGACCAAGGTGGGGTCAGTCAGTACAGTGACCATGGTAACAGGTAGGCCTCAGCAATGACATTCAGTTCTAGCAGTGTTCACCATGTTCACTGGTTGTGTGACTGTTATTAGGCCTAGGCCTGTGCTGATTGCTGTGTCAGGGGGATCTGATGATGTTGCCTTTGTTTGGACAGGTAGGAGGACTAGCCCTAGGCTTTGGGTTTTTGACACCTTCTTGGCCTACAAATGTAGGCCCTAACGTTAGTAGGCCTAGGTCATCAACTCATAGGCCTACAATCATGATCAATCAAAGACTTTGATGGGCCCAATCCAGGCCTAGGGCCTACCCCCCAATAGTGGTACCGGTATTTTGATGGCAATGCAGTTCAAATGCCTAGGCCTAGGCCTAGGCCTACACTTGAAGCTAATGCAGGTCATCTGTTCTTCTGGGACATTAACCCTAACCAAGTTTCGGTCCGATTCAATTCTTAGCTTGGCCTCCAGGTGGCCAAAAACAAGTCCTGCAACTTGGGAATGACTTGCCCCAGATGTTCGCTCATCCTCTCTCTGTCATTACACTATGTCAACGAGTGAGCACATGGTCCATGGACCAGTTCATTCAAGAAAAAGTGCCATATATTTTCTCATGATATATCTACCTCAAAGAAATTTGAGTAGCGTCTGTGCCTTGGTTTACATGGTGCCAGTTAAGAAGAGGAGCCCTCCCCTTCCTTGAGTCGTTTGGTTCAGGCAGTCACTCTTTTATCGTATTTACATGGTGTAGGTTAGAGGAACATGCCTCAGACGATTCTACCTGTTTGTGTCATATGGTTGACCATATTACGTCAATTATTACGCTTTTGGTCTCGAACTCGCCTAGTGTGCGGGTTCGCTTTTACACGCCAAATATACCTTCCTCAACTGGCGAGTACTCGCCTCTGCATTGAACTCTTGCAGTTTGACTATATGGCACGGCTTAAGCCACTGGCCATGGCATGGGGCATTTCCTTTATGGCCTAGTGGTTGGTGAATTGGACTCGGAGCTAGAAGTTCAGCAACGTAGAGCCCGGTCAGTACGCTGATGGGTGACCGGTGCGCATACAATACATCTGGCAGACCTTTCCTGTCGAATCTGAAAAGTGTGGTTCGGCAGAGTCACAGAGACGCAGAGTGGCACTCAGTGACTCAAGGACGAGTCATCTCTGTCCAAAGGAGGGATGGTGCATTAAACACCCCTTGTAGCTACTACTATATGGCACGGCTTATCTTGGCGTTGTAGGGAAAGAAATAATAACGGGTGTCTAAGGTGAAAGACATAGCTTCCTACCGGCCTCGAAACCACGGGCCCTCGCATTAGGCATCAATTGCCAGCACTCAGGGGCAGCACACCTTAACCACTAGGCCGAATCCCCACCTTAAAAAAAGATGGTTCAATGATGTTAAACGAGGCGTCCCTAAGCACCCTGCGAGTAATCCAATCTCCAAGGGTATGTTATGCAAGGGGTCATATATAAAGGAGATACAATTAAAGGGCATGAAATGAAAACATGTTTCTAAGGTGAGAGACATAGCTTCCTTCCGGATTTGAAACCACGGGCCCTCGCATTAGGCATCAATCGCCAGCACTCGGGGGCAGCACTCCTTAACCACTGGGCCAAATCTCTGTCTTCCAAAAAAGATGGTTTGTGTTTATTTTTTTGCAGGTCTTGATCAACTGCTTGATGAGAATCGGATAGAAGATCTTACCCTAATGTACCAGCTTTTCTCACGAGTGAAGGACGGACTCAAGGAGTTGTGTACTGCATTTGCTCACTTCATCAAGGTGAGAAGAAGGTTTGATTCGATGTGGGATTAAACAAAATGAGCAATTCAGGTTCAGTAATACAGGTTGGCCCCCCCAAAAACGCACAAGCCTACTTCCACTACCCTCAGTCCCACACCACCAGTATGATTGGATAGAGAATCTTTCTACAGGGTGGGCCAGAGAAAGTGTCCCTCGAACAATAGCATTTCTATTGTTTCCCTATTGTTTGAGGGACACTTTCTCTGGCCCACCCTGTAGAAGAAAAATAATGGCAACATACCTTGATTTGGTCCTGTAGTTTTAGCTCCAGAGCCATTTATGTCAAGCAATGTCAGAGGACCATAATCTATACTATAATGCGCGTTGTGGCCGCGAAAAAGGAGGTGGATTTTGTTTCAAGCTATGGTCTCAGAAATGCGTTGAATGTTGGAAACCAATGACTTAGTAGGTGTGGATCATATTGTAAATTCCCCTCGACTGATTCTTTTTTGAAATTTTACCCCGTTTTTGGTAAAAAATGCCTTTTTGTGCCACAATCTGAACACAGGAGAGTTCCACACAGCTACTTGATAGTGTAGCCCCCTAGCGGCGATGAGACCAACTACGTACGTCCGTGCCAACTGGAGTTGATCGCATGGTATACAAGTGTATAGTGTAGCAA
>NMRB01000283.1:298680-313163 GCA_002633025.1 Notospermus geniculatus
ATGACATGACATGACATGACATGACATAACCTAACGACACATAATAATGATCTTTTATCCCATTTGATTTTGCTGGAAAAAAATTTTGGCAAAATTTGCCGGGGGGGGGGAGGGCATTTGCCCCCTGTCCCTATGCTAGCTAAGGGCCTGAGACAGCGCGTATTCTCAATAACAAAACGATATCTCTTACCAAATAACTTGTTACAGGCGTACCATCACTTATAATCAAACTTATGCAACACTTTAAAACCTGATTGTCCCGAAGGAGTCAAGCATTTGCTTGAGACTTGCAAGTCAAACACCTCAAGCAAATGCTATTTTTTATGAATATGATACTAAGTATAAGCACATGCTTCTGCTTAATTCTTGGTGAGATAGCAGATGCTAGCAAGCAGATGCTTCTAAGCACTTGCTAGTTTTTATGAATATCAGCCATGGCCTGTACATGTACCTTATGGTTTTGATTTGACCTACTTTTCAAGGTCAAAGTTCAGAGTACTGTTGTTAAGTTGCTAGGCTGTGTATACATGTACTGGGTAACTCTGATCCAGTTTTTTTCCTGCCCTTACAGCAAGAAGAACAACAAAATACAACAGAGCGAGTGTTCCAAGACCGACAGTATCAAGTTGATGCTGCTATCGTCAGAATCATGAAAACGAGGAAAACGCTGAGTCACAATCTTCTTATTACGGAACTCTACAACCAGCTCAAATTCCCTGTCAAGGTATGTACCTGTGGTTATTCTGCTATGGTGTTACACTGGCACACTATAGTACAGATCACATTGACGTCTCTAAATTCGCGTAACTCATGTGTAACTTACGTGCAACTCACAAGCTATCTTACGTGTAAGTTACACGTAACTCAGGCCTTGTGTCTACATAAGTTACACGTATGTTACGTGTAACACGTATGTTACGTGTTACACGTATGTTATGTGTAACGCGTAAGTTGCACGCACTTTACACGGTGAGTTATGCAACTTACGTGGTGAGTTACGCCTAACTCAAATGATGGATGGAACACTCACTACCGGCCGACATCACAGCTTTAGCCGGATAATTCTATAAAGCTGAACTGCCATCGGTTTTGTTGTGCCTGCGGGCATCTAATTAGGTCTAGGCCTACATGCACATAGGCCTTGGCTAATGTACTGTGCAAAGCGCATGCAATGCGAGGCAGAGGCTACAAATATACTGGTATCCATTCGATTCAATCCATGGCACTTCCTTAGTAGGCCTAGGCCTAGGACTACGTAGCTCTACACTTCAGGGCTAGGCCTACGGCCTAATCCCGACCGTTGTGATGTAGGCCATAGGGCACCCCTAAGCTACATAGGCCTAGGCTTGAAGGGAGCAAGGCCTAGGCCTTGAAACGGTAGACCTACCACGGCTTACTCCCCTGGCTGACATTTTCAAATGGAATGTCGTAAATATTTGTATTTCACACAGTATTACATGTGTATAATTCGCCTATGTTACACATAACTTACGCGGCGAGTTACACGCAACCAAGACCAGACCTGAGTTACACGTACACGAAGCTGTAGGGATGTCAATTGTGATCTGTACTGTATGCTTCTGTATTCTTCCCCTGGTGGCAGTATTGGAAACAATTGCCAGTAAGACTGGTGTCCTGTCCAACATGTTCTGTTACCCCGATGTTTACTGTCAACCAAATACATCCGATGTTTACTATCACCCAGAACCCTAGAATGGCCGTAGACGGCTAATACACATTCCTGAGTTCAACTAAGTACCTTTGGCCAGTTCAATGTGAAAAACACTTTAATCTGTGTCTGTTTTGGACATGTCTCATCCAACGATAATTTATGGTAACACACTATAATGAAATCCTAGACCGGCCATTGCCGACCGACACAATGTCTGAGCCATGGTTAACAGGATTACATGTATAGTCACCTGTTATAATGTTACTTGTTCTCATATTTCAGCCGTCAGATTTAAAGAAGAGGATCGAGAGCTTGATAGATCGAGACTACATGCAACGGGATAAAGAGAATACGAATCAATACCATTATGTTGCGTGAGGCTGGCTGAACATAGCTTAATTTCTATTCATGATTGAGGTTGCGATTTTCTTGGACATTCCCTGTGTATAAATGCATTGCGAGCTTGTGGAATTCCCAAGATTTGATATTGCCTACCCCGTGTAGAAAAACAGATGTCTGGTCCTGGTGCACTGATAAGTTATAGGCAAGTCCAAAGTTCGTGTACGTGCGCATATCCATGTTTCTAGCACTACAAGCCTCATCTTTAGAAGTTCTCGCATGTGTTGAGGTCAACGTCGTGACCAAAGATGTGACGTGCATCAATGACATCAGTCAAGTGATCAAGGGAGCCACGGTGGTACATGTATAGTGGTTCGGGTCTCCGACTAGCAGTCAGAGGGTCCCGGAATCAAATCCCACTGTGGCGTGAGACTTACAGGGTTATATCTAGGATTTCAGAAGGGCATGGTGCAAACTTTGTGAAAAGGGCACTTCAACCAAGAAAAGGGCACTTTTCATTCGCTATATTTCTTCTAACGGAATTTGAGAAGCTTGTCAGTTAAAAATGTCTCTATACCTCCAGTCAACAGCCAATTTAAGCCAGTTTCTAAAGTGATGTGACCAAAAGGGACCATGACAGAGGGTGTGGGGGATACTAAAATTTTTAAAAAAAATTTTTTTATGGGCATGGCGCCCAAGGGGGTTAAAAAAGGCACAGTGGCGCCCACTTTTAGGGGCATGGCACGGCGCCACTCTAAAATGGCCTAGATATAACACTGTTAGGGCAAGTCTCTTTGCCTCACTGGCCTCTCTCCACCCAGGTGTATAAATGGGTAGGCCTACCGGTCGGAAATGCTCAGATTGTAGTAGGCTCGTTGTGATAGAAAGACCGGATGTGCTCAGATCAAGTTCAAATTCGTCAATTTGGGATTTGTTTGTGTCATGGAGGTGGGATTTGTTGAACAGCCATGACCAAGGTGAAAATATCAGTTTGGCCTTATAATCTTATGGATTTTATGCTTATAAATACAGCTGAAAAAGTCCTGTTTTACAAGGTCGTAAACATGGTAAATATAGACCTTTCAACGAAGATGGCGGTCAAACTGTTCTAACTATGATGTCAGAAGCTTAGTAGCATTCAGCTGGCACGCTAAGGTGGTCAAGTGGGCTATGGACACCAAAGTTTAGGCCAAATAATTGTCTCAGAGGATGCGTTTGGTAGTGTTATATCATGCTTGGACAATGAATGGCCACGACGGAAAACTAGTAGGCCACCGTCTTTGTTGGAAAGGTCTATACTGGAATACAATCTGGCATAAAACGGTGAATAAGACTTTTTGTGGGACCTATCTAAAGGGAAATGAGTGGAAATAATGTAGATGGTATAATATTTTTTTCCCGAGCTGTATTAATTTTTGTACACACAGTCCATAAGGCCACGCTTATTATATTTTTTGGATTACGGATTGTCATCACCATTTAGGTAGGTTGGGGGGGGGGAAATAAAAATTTTAAAAAAAGATCACCATCACCGCTGGTTCAGTAGTCTTGCTCAGTGACGTCATCTCAATCCACAGCGCCACCCTGTCAAGCATTGTCATAAGTGGCTGGGATGAACAGACTTCTGTGTGCAAGACTGTATCGATCGAAAAAATGGAGCATGACACAGGGAAAACTACGACAATCTTTCACGATTTTGCTTGCCGCTTGCAAAAAAGGAGCTTTTGAAAATATGCATTGGCGGGGGAAAAAAGCTTAAAAATGGCAAGTCGGGAAAATGTTTTTTTTTGTTTTCCCAAAAAGCACGTCGGCGAATCCGTAATCCAAAAGACATAATAAGGGAGGCCTAAGGGGTCTTCAGTCATCGTAGTTGTGTCACTGTTCTCTGATTGGTTTTGCTGAATCATTTTCACGTGATAGAAACATAAGAGAGCTCTCACAAAATGTAGTGCACTAGCTCTGTAATGGGAGACTTAACTGCCGTTATTAGAGGACACCAACAGTTAGTGGACCTAGAACGTCATGGAATTGGACCACGTCATCATAAAGGAATCAAATGTAAAGATTTAACTGCGAACGATGAGGTAACTGAGGGATAGACTTCATTTATTGCCACCAGATGTCTCTCACTGCTAGTCTCGCGCAACCAGCCCCTCGGTCATACTCCGAGGTCGTCAGACCGAGGGTCTGGCACGGAACTAAATTCTCATTGCAGCGACCTGGTGACCTCATTTCGATGATTTGAAATGAGGTCAGCTTCGCTGATTGGCTAGTTTCAAAATTTGGTGACGTAGGCTGCAGGGGGAATATGGCGGTGCCCAGAGAACTTGAAGCGTGAAAATTAGTGAGGTGAATCGCCTCAATTTGTGTTGTCAAGTCAATTTATAGTGTCTTTCATTGGAATTTCAGGCAAGTATATTTATATTTTTTCGATTGGGGAGGGAATTATGCTATAAAAAGTGCAGTAGGCCTAACAGCAAGGGGTACAAATACTGCAGTTTTACTCGCACGCTGAATGCTTTTTGCTTTGATTGTGCATTGTGTGTTCTACGTCATCGGCGGTAGATTGTCCGCCATGATGGTTTTTACAAGCAAAATGTACCATCTGGACCAGACTCTAAAATTGAAAATTGCAGAGTCTGGTGGCACGAGACTACTCTCACTGCCTGAACTTTGGCTTTCTGTTATTCATCGTATCCGTGACGTAGGCCCAGGCCTACATCGTTCTGTGACGTTGCCCACCAGCTTTCTTCAGCAAAGCAATGAATTTTGCCCACCACCTTTGCGTCATTACGGCGATGTCAGCAATGGCAGACACAGTCAGAGTTGCGTCGTGGAAACGATGAATAGACAGGAGCTTAAACTTTTTTATGGTGGTGGGGTACATGAATCTGTCGATTTAATGCCTTGAATTCCACTTCTGACGGTAACAGAGCGATTTCCAGCACAATTAGTGTTCCATGTGCAAATGTACGTAAGCCTATTCAAATGTACACAGATGACCCTGCCACATCATCGTTCGTTGGGTTCTCATTCATTCAGTCCTTTTGTATCATAAGATCAACTAGTCAGAATTCAACAAAATTTGCACTAAACGTGCAGAAGGATCTTGCCTATCATATGAAAGAGTCAGAATGAAAATCAGTTGAGGTTTAAAGAGAACTGTCCACATTTATAAAACTAGGCAATACCCGTTCAGTGTGTGTGTGTAGCCGATACGCGCGGCCCTCATTAACATTATTTTGCATACAATCTCATGACGATGTGGGGGGGGGATGGGGGAACTGCTAAATTCATGTGAGCGCCATTTTGGTTACCGCAGCCGCCGCTTGGGCTAGGAACTTCGTCGGTATTGGCTACCATTTTGTTGCTGACGTCATTTTAGGAGTCCAATTTTCCGTAAAATGCCGGTCTAATAAAACGACGATGATCTTGGGTTTTTGTTATAGATCTGCAACAGATACAAACATCCTCATCAACAATTCCTCGGTGTTGCCATTCCGCGCGATACGGCATGTTCGATGACATCAGCATCCACGTGGTTATGGGCATCTCCATTCTGAAAAATTTCCCGTGATGTCAACATACATGTAATGATCTATAAATAGATCTGCGACAAGGTTTATGCCGCAAAGACGGCAGCCAGTACCGAAGCCTCCTAGCCCTAGCGGCGGCTTCGGGCACCAAAATGTGTGAGCGCTTGGGGACGTAATGACGTCATACCCGTTCGAGTGGCGTAATGACGTCATTCCGCCGCACATGACGTTGCCGACGTCACGCATGACGCGACGGCAATCTCGGGGACGTCATGACGTCAATAGGCCTGAACAGCATTGTTATTTTCGTTAATATCTTTATATCTCAAAAACTGTAAGTGATATCAAAATTTGGGCTTCGTAAGGACACTTCCCAGGCCCGTCTGCACTTGCATTCCAAGTTTGGCGGCGATCCGTCCATTAGTCTCGGAGAAAATCGCGAACAAACACACAAACAAACAAACAAACTCTTGTCAAATTTTAGTATGATACGAAATTTGTAAAGTTGAACCTTTATGTTTGATTCTTTTATGACATCATTGAGAAGAAATGTATGCCACAACATCATCCATAATGACACGAGGCCGTCACCTACATCTGTGACATCAAATTTTGTGACATCCGCGCACCGCTAACAGGCAGCCTCTAACGACAGTAAAGTTTCCCATTGAATTCCCAAAATATTTGTGGCCATCAAATTTTTGCGTTATGGAGAGAAAAAAACAAGTGTCCATTTAATTTTATAGGGTCGTATTCATAAAGCGGTTGTATCGCCAGAACCATTTTACATGTAGGCCAGTTCCAAGTATGGTCAACCACTGTACTTGGAACCGACCTAAGACGGTTCTAATGATAGAACCGCTTTATGAATACGACCCATAGTGTTCTGAAGACTGTAACAGTTATTTCAATGAGGAGGGCACCTTACTAGCATCACACAGCGTTGCTGTGAGTGTTGTGACCGAAATTTCTTTTTTCTAACATTACTTCCATTAATTTCTGGCATGAAAATAGCCTGTTTGTTTTGGTCGCCCGACAGTAAACTTACATCATCATGTAGTGGATGAAAAGTTCTCTAATTTCATTGCTTTTCTCCTTCAAACGAAGAAATAGGATAGCGATAAAAGCAAACATTTTGTCTCATTATTTCTGTAGAAAAATGTACAGGTCATTTTTTCATGGCGCAACGTCAACTTGTAAAATGACGCCGCTGCGGTTTCATCGCTCGCAGTGCCGACATGTCAGGATATAAAGTTGTACGCCCTCGTCATAACCTGGGCCTTGATTCAAGAAGCATTCGTAACTTGTGAAACACAAACCAGAAGTCATGATTCAGTTACCCAAATTTCTCTATTTGTCCCTGAGCGAAGATACATGTAGAGCAAAGCTGGATGAGCCGTATAGATAAAGCTAGGCGCACATAGACAAACAACGCTCAGACGCATTTGGCACAGCCTTATTTGGGTCTTTGCCGAATTGGCTGAGATCAGAATATCACTGCACCGCTGTGTGTGGCTGCCCCCAAATATTAAAACGATTGGATTAAAGCAAATGGCTCGCGGTGTTTGTTTTGATTCATTTGGGGTGCCATGACAGTTGGTCCTCAATATCATGCGCCATTTTGAGAAAAAGGCGAAAGAAGGATTTTAGTTTAATGGGAAATGCATTAGACAGCCAAACTTCGGAGGCGTATTGTGCAAAACCTGCCGCTTCTTCAAAATCAATGTAAATTGCACAAAATGTACATTTTGACCGACTGAATTTGAAAATGTCATTAACCCATTTTAACAAATTTTTAATGGAACCTCGTCCCCAGGTGTACGTTCGCATATTTGCACAGGTTTTGTATATGGCTGGAGCACGGCTTTGCGTGGAGGCTAGATCACTCTCTATGGGAGGGCCCATCAAAAATCAGAACAAACCCCGCGAGCCATTTGCTTTAAGGGATCCATATTCATGGCTGTGCCATCAGCAGCACACTGCAAAGTTCTGTTGGTCTGCCATTTCAAATAAGGCTGTGCCAAATATATGAGGCGGCATAAGAAAACCCCGTCTGATGTCGCTGAATGATCAACGGGGGCTGTCAGATGTATGAGCATTGATCTGCTGCTGTTTTATTGTTACGAATACATTTCAGCTATTGAAATGTGTGAGTTCAGCAAGGCCATTTGTGACCTGTTCTGGTAGAACCAGGCATATGTCGCTCGAGGTGAGCCTCAACGAACTAAGATGACACCAGGAGAGAATGGAAGAAATAGACTGTTTCAGATTTCAAAATAGGCAGACAATATTGAAACTGACAAACATTTGGTCTCAACCTGCCAAGCTAAGAGCGACATATGCCTGGTTTTTCCAGAACGGGTCACATTTACACTTTCCTCAACTGTGGCATCTGATGGGTTTTCCTAGACTGCCTCACATACTATGTCTGAGTGTTATTCTTCTGTGTACCTAGCTTTAGTATTGATGGCATTTGTGTAAAAGCAAGTGAGTCGCCCCACCCCAGGGTATCTGTTGGCAGGACTTGCAAATCAGATACTGTAAAGCAGGGAAATTTCGCGTGCAGGAAATTTTCGCGAATTTCGCGAGAGTGTATGAGTCGCGAAAATTTCCTGTTGGGAATATAAATACATGCAAGTGATAAATATTGTCTGTGAAAAAAAACTGAAAAAATGGCAGAGACTCGCGAAAATATCCTGCCGCGAATATGTCTATAATTCTTGATTCGCAAAAATTTCCAGCCGCGAAATTATCTTGCTTTACAGTAATCTGTTGTAAATTAAAGAATGTATGGCGATACAAGTCTAATGCTTTAGCGGCCCTCTAAAAACCTTGGCCCGTATCCATATAACCTTGCTAGCTAGTTGGTAGCTAGTTGCGAAGTTGACCTGTACAAACTTGGTACATGTAGGCTACTTTTATTCGAAAGTAACTAAGACTAGCAAGATTTTATGAATATGAGCCCTGGATTTTGTGTAAAGATGTAACACTTTTGATCAAAGAAAGTGTTTGATAAACAACATCCTATTAATTAGGACCTATTCCTTTACATATACAACTTTTAATAAGCTTGATAAAGGAGTATGTAAGAAGTAAAAAAATATTTATGTGTTTTTAAACTCCTCCAAGCCATGAATGAAAAGTGTTACATCCTTATTGGAATTGAAATTCATAAGGCAAGACAGCCTCTTCAAAGGGCGACATCCGATAGATATTGCCCGGTGGGCACTAGTTGTTTTTGTTTTGATTAGCGCACAGCGCCGTCTGTTAATCTACGGTGACACTACGCTCTGGCACAGGCCCCTGGAGAGTTATCAGTGAGTTTAGAACACGTATCTAACCAAAAAAAACACTAGTTTGTAAAAAACACACCCCGAGCTCACGAGTGTGTTTTTAGATACATGTTGTGTTTTTTAGATACGTTTGGTTAGATAGGTGTTCTAAACTCACTGATAGCTCTCCAGGGCCTGTGCCATAGCGTAGTGTCACCGTAGATCAACAGAGGGCGCTGTGTGCTAATCAAAACAAAAACAATTAGTGCCCACCGGGCAATGTCTTTCGGATGTCTCCCTTTTAGTCATATGATAGCAGACACTATTTTTTCACTGTCATTTTCTCTAAACCTGTAGATAGTTCAAAGAGTATACAATGTTGTACACGTAGCTACGTAGCTTGTTGGCTTAATTCTAGAATGAATGTTGAAAAACATGAAATTCACTGCACCAGCTATGCTTGACCCCAAAATCATTGAAGTCATCTACCGGTATGTTTCAAATTGACCAAGTGCACTCATGCTTGATATGTAGATCCCTTCATGGTGTGCATCGTCACTGAAATTATGAAACTACATGTATTGTCCCTTTTACACAACAAGCCAAGCCAGCTTCAGCCTTTGGGCTTAAACGT
Source organism: Notospermus geniculatus (assembly GCA_002633025.1). Lineage (NCBI taxonomy): Eukaryota > Metazoa > Nemertea > Pilidiophora > Heteronemertea > Lineidae > Notospermus > Notospermus geniculatus. The sequence goes on from NMRB01000283.1 coordinate 308,134, forward strand.
TGCTGCAGTCAGTAGACAATTCTCGAATTCACAGATCTGCGCACTTCCGCTGAAATCTCAACCATAACCTCGATCTGAAACCGGGTGACGTGACGCAATCCATGGTTCAACAATGGTCGACTCTGACACAACGTCTTTGAAGTCACTGTCGGTGGGTTGTCTGCATCACATCATTCAGCTTCAGGCCAAGGTTATGGTTGAGATTTCGGCAGAAGTGCGCAGATCTTTGTCATTTACGTCAATTTGAGAACGGTTTGTAATCATTTCTTTCTGGGACTGTGCCTGGTTTTCCCAGATCGGGTCGCAAATTTTAACTTTGGGGATAGAAATTGCAACAATTTCCTCAGGCTAGCGATACTTGCTGAAGTTCAGTTCACTACTAGGGCCTGGGCCAGGCTTTCCACAGTAGGTTGAGCTTCAACCTCTGAATAAAGTTAGGTCCACACAGACGAATAACGCTCAGATGTACCGGTATTTTAGCACAGCGTTATTTGGATCGTAGCCCAATGGGAGACTTTCCTGCTGCGAGGCGCCTGTTAGCGGCCCAAGAACGTCACAAAGTTTAATGTCAAAGACGAAAGCCGTGGCCTCCACATCATTATGGATGACGTCATGGCGTGCACTTGTTCTCTGTGACCTCAAATTTCGTGATGTCCTAGGACCGCTAACTTGTGGTGGCCTCTTGCGGCAGGAAAGCCTCCCATTGCCTGAGACCAGAATATCGGTCTGCATCTGTGCGGCTGCACCAAACGTCAAACCAATAGGATTTAAGGAATAAGGCATAGCCACTTTGCATAGTCATGAATATGGCTGTGAGTGCCATCAGGCACGCACTACAAAGTTTCGTGGCTGCCATTTCAAATAAGGCTGTGCCAAACACGTCTGTGTGTTATTTGTCTGTGTGCGCTGAGCTTAGCTTCCCCCAGTTAGGGTGAGCTTCAGTCTCTGAATAAGAATTGACCTGGTCCTGTTTGGGGAAGGGGCTGATGGTTGGATAAGTTATGATCTTCTGTAAAACAACCTTCAAAAATGTTGCTCTTTTGATGTGAGTGCAAACTTTGTGTGGTGTTGTCTCACACATGGTACATTAGAAAACATAACAAGTACTGTAGACTTGCCTTCATGCATCCATCAGAAATACCGGTAGTGTGGGCACTGGGTTGACGTAAATATGAGTATGTAGACTCGGGGTGGCAGTGCTTCACGTTTGAAATCTGCAGGAGCTCAATCAGTTTAGCTCCTCAAAGGCTCAAGGAGAGCTGTTCACACTCGTGAAATTTGATGGTCAGTTACTTCAAGGATGCCGAGGAGCACGGTCAACTGAGCTCCTCGGTGCAAATATACCGGGGCGCGAGCGTGATTGCGCCCGTCTTACGTGAAGCACGGCCGAGGGGGGGATACGAGTTATGTTTGCCTCCCATGCAAGCGGAATTGCCATGGTGATTCTTCGAGAAATATTGTGGGCCATGGTTTGAGCCAGACAACAGTGCCTACACGTACTTCTAAGGGCTAAACCTACTGCTATAACTTTACCTGTCCCCAGGTCCAAGCAGGCAGTATCTTCTGCTGAAGTTTTCTAAAACCATTGGGAATGAATAGAAAAGAATTTGAAGAAACATTCTTCAGATGGTTGATTTGAGCAACTTTTCTTCAAATACATGTATTTTAAAATCAGTTCACAGGCCCGGATCCAAGGGGGGCACACCCGGCCTGTGCCCCTCTCTATCTTGTGGAAAATCTTTAAAATTGTCCGGGAAATTTCGAAATTTTGCAAAGGTGTTAAAATTTGGCCGAGGTTTTCCACGATGTGTGCTGGCTGTGCCCCCTCTTTCCCATGATTCTGGATCCGCCCCTGGTTCATGGGATGCAAGACAAATTTGACAGAAGATGACGCCTGCTGGACTCTGGGGGTAAATGAGTTCAAGGCAGATTTCATCATAAAATACACTGAGGGTAGGCCTAGTGGTGGGTTGAAGTGAATGAGACTTGAGAAGCTCTCTATTGTGCACCTTTGAAAAATGTCATAGCAATGGGTTGAGGTAGGCTTGGGTATGCCTACTTCCACACTGGTGGCAGATTTGTCTTCCTAAATATTGTGGAGAGTGGGTAAAGGGGCCGGTAGTAAAGCTATGTGTGCAAAAAGCCTACACTCTAAAAACTAAAGTGTTAGGTGCAACACTTAAAGAGGGCTGTGAGTGACTCCTCTTGGAAAGTGATCACTTTCTTGATCTGAAGTGATCTGAAGTGTTGGTTCAACACTTTTAGTGTTAAATGCACACTTCACTTGTGCGCACTAATAAGTGTGGCAATTTCACCTGTGGTGTTAAACCAGCAATTCAGATCAAGAAAGTGATCACTTTCCAAGAGGAGTCACTCACAGCCCTCTTTAAGTGTTGCACCTAACACTTTAGTTTTTAGAGTGTAGCGACTGCACGTTCTTTTAAGCTAGGCGCACACTGATGAATAACGCTCAAACATATTTGGCACAGCCTAATTTTGGTTTTAGCCACATTGGCTGAGACCAGAATAAAAATATCACTGCACCGTTGTGTGCAGCTGCACCAAATGAGATTTAAGGAATGTGGCAGAGCCATGCAGCGCAGCCACGAATGTGGCTGTTCTGCATGTATTAGCCACGTTTTGTGGGTCTGCCATTTCAAATAATGCCTTGAGGAGCGCGGTGGTGTAGTGGTTCGGGTCTCCGACTAGCGGTCAGAGGATCCCGTGTTCGAATCCCACTGGGCGTGAGACTTTGGGCAAGTCTCTTTGCCTCACTGGCCTCTCTCCACCCAGGGGTATAAATGGGTAGCGGTCGGAAATGCTCGATTGTAGCGCTGAATGAGCAGCTCATCTGAGTTCTAGGTTTCAGGATAGACTGGGGTTAAAGTATAAAGTCGGATGAGAACCTCTACCTTAGTTGATATCAGATTATAAACCCTAACTTTAACTTTTTTTTTACTTTAGGCCTATGTCTGAACGTTATTCATCTGTAATAGCCCTTGCTTACATTAATCTGTCGGTCTGATTTTCTGTGACATTAGTACCGGTATTGGGGCATTGTGAAGGCACAATTTCCCATTTCATTGGAAAGAGAAATGGACTACCGGTACGTGCATTTCGAATCACATTGAAAAAACCTGCCTTGACCCAGTTACATCACCATGGATAATATGTCGTTATTTCTCAAATGTAGCAGACAAGCGCCTGCTAATTTGTAATTATAATTGTGACTAATGTACATGAGTTGAAAATAATAAAGACATCTTGGCTCTTATTCTTTGTCTCTATGCATCATCATTACTGTTGATGATTTCGACAGAGATTCCCGCATTCCATAGAAGTCCCCAATTCCGATTATGCAATGACCCTGATGATCATAGGTCAAGGTCAAGGTCAAACTTCCTAAAAAACTGATAAACAATGAAACTCACTGAACAGGAAGTGGATAGTATAACCTATAGTACAGTAGAGACCCCTATTATCGAGAGGTTGAACTTCTGTTCTGGATTACCCCATTGTGTTGCCTTGTGGGCAGTGCATCCAAGTATAGGGGCCTAACTAACTTTAACACGTGGATTCGTGTCAAAGGATTAACAAAAATATAAGAACAAGCGAAGATTGTATTTCAGGTATCATATTATGAAATATATTTTCATTCATTCGAGAACTACATAATAAACTAATTCAAGTCGGGTCTGTTCCCCGGTCTGTTCCTTCTACAAGTAAGCTCATTGGCCAATCCCTATCTGAGTGAGTCTCAATCGCCTGGAAATAAAAGAATGGAATATTTCTTAAACATTAAACCCCTCCCCCATCGTCACATATCCACTCCGGGGCCCGTACGGCGCGGAGTAAAAACAGACAGATTGCCCCTGATCCCCGGGGAATGAAAACCGTAGAAATGAAAATGAAAATCGTAGTGGACCCGTACTCTCTCTAAAATCCACGGCAAGCCGCTGGGTGGGGAAAATCGTACGGGGCCCGGTGGATATGTGACGGGGGCTTAGATAGTAGATAGTCTGCGCTGCCTCCACACTATGGCGCCGCCAAAGGTTTGGCTCGATTGGTACTCAATCTCACTATGATTATCTTAGGTATTTAACGTACTTCTTAAAATGCATTTAACAGTTTCGTATTACTTACCGTACGCAGCTGAAATTCAAAACTAAAATTTTCTAATTAGTCAGTATACACCAGACAGTGTACGCACATCATCAACTTCAAAAGTTTCACACGACCAAAGGCGAATAGTAAACGGCAATTTTAGATAAGGGAGTAAAAAATAAAAGTGGAAAATAAGAAGTGGGAAATGTTGGCATTTTGCGCGTATTTTTCAATTTCTCATATTGGGATAGAATTTTTTCCCATTTTGAGAAATTTTCTTAAATTGACATGACATTTTGTCTGATTTATAATAAATAAATAGATAGATATAATTATTTCGATTGGCTGCAAAGATACAAGTGAAAATTCGTCATGATTACTAGTAGTGTAGACGTCTAGACAATACAAATATTTAATATCGCAAGATAAAAATTCATTAGTTATTTATAATTCCTATAGATGGCATGGCGGGTGAGAATCTGATCTTGACGCAGGAGGCCGCTGATCTAACCTAAATTCATCGATCCAATACATCCCAGCGCCGTGCCGTTCCGCGTTTTGTGTAGGCTTGGCTACCCCTATTATCCATACCTTCCTTTGCCTGAAATTTGTTACATAATTTGCATTTATTACAAAATAAATTGCTCAGTCAATACACGTATCCCATTCGTCCCTCTTGGGCATTTAAGGGAGACATCCGAAAAATATTGCCTGGCGGGCACTAGTTGTTTCTTCTTCCCTTTTCCTTCACCCTGTCCACCTATCTATATTAAGACAAGAAATTCTCTCTGAAAATGGAAAAAAAGATTAACGTCGACAGTGAAAAACTTGCCGCTATGCGGCGCTGGTATCGACGGATCTGACCGAAACGTCCAATTATGCAAATTCGTGGGTCTATGACAACCCACTCGGGGGGGGGGGGGGGG
>NMRB01000283.1:313192-332607 GCA_002633025.1 Notospermus geniculatus
GGCTCCAAACTGGGTATATTATAGACAAATGTTTTTTCGAAAACATATCTTGTAAAATTTCCCTAAACTCCCTACGCAGTTGTGTACCGTGGCCCCTTCGGTTTAATACCCGCTCTCCAGAACTGCTCAACTTCGTAAAATTCGCCGCGTTTGGTCAACAGATGGCGCTGAGAGAGTCGGCCAATGAGAGCGCCGAGCAACCGGTTACCAAGCTGGCCTGAGACACTTTTTCGTTGGCCGAGCGGTTCGTAGCCATGGCAGCACAAGAACATCCGTTGCCAACGGGCCAACGAATTCTGAAAGCAGCGTGCTGATTGATAGGCTATAACTCGCGCCAGGCCCTGACGCCATCTGTTGGCCAAACGCGGCGACTTCCACGAAGTAAAGCAGTTGTGGAGAGCGAGTAAACCGAAGGGGGCGCGGCTCACAACTGCGTAGGGAGTTTATATTTCCCAGTCCCGCGATGCAATATCGTCTGAAACAAAGGTCGTGACGTCTTTCGGTCGGATCGATGGTAGCGCCGCCTTGCGTCAAGCTTCTCACTGCTAAAGACTTACCCTACTTCGGTTCTGTCCATGTCTTCTGTTGGCACCGTCGGTCGCCTCAATCCAACATCATTCGACCTACGCTGTGGGGCCAAGATTTGAGAGTGGGGCGCAAATGCCTGCGGTTATAGCGTAGGTTTTCAAATTTCGTACGAACAAGTCACCGATAGGCCCTAACTTTGACCTAGTTACTGAGGATTAGAATAGACCTACAGCTATACCTACTTTGACCTAGAGATGAATACGTGATGTCTATACTCACCAGAATGCAAACGACCCACTTACCTAAAGAGATGTAGGAAGAGCAGATTTATGCGGCGAAAAAGTCCTTTTTCGCAAAATTGCATGTACTGTATGGCTTTTTATCCATCCTGGCCATCTTCTAACCACTAATGACCTAAAACAAGTGGAGTTCTCATGCCCCAGAAAGTCACCACGAACTCAAAACCTAAGCCCTGCACAGATTTTGGCCCACGGCCTAACACTATCAAACGTCTTTTCTGCTATGTAAATCAACCATTTCAGTCTACACCCCATCTTGACCACCAAGGGTTGTGACATCGCTCCGCCCTCCGACTACGCTCACACAAACCCTTGACGAACTTCGCTGTGGGAAGCTGTTTCCAACTGAATGTTCCTGTTTGTGGTCTGACTCCCATTGTTGGTTTTATAATAACCGTTTTTTATCATAAATCGTTAACATTTGCAATAAATCTCAACCTTTCTAAATACCACGACAGTCTTTCTTTACACCTAGTACCTTCTCTGTTTTAGAAAATTTCGTTATTTTTGTTCAACAGCATAGTTCATGTGAGAATTGGGTAAATCGCAATTGATAGAACGGCTGGACATCCTCGTTTCTAATACTTTCCAACCACAAAATACACAGCGGTTGTTTTAAGTGGCTCGTTGCCAACCTGGGAACGAGGTGCACCACAACTCGAGGTGCGAGAGAAACAGAAATCCCGGCGAAGTTCTCCATGGGTTTGTGCGTACGAAGTATGAGGTAGTACAGACACAAGGTAGGCCATGATGTCTACACCCCAACAAGAAGTTGTCCCTACCTTTTTTGCAGTCGTAGCTCACTTTCAAGTATTTCCTGGTGTTCGAACAAGGATCGCCGCCCATCGGAGTATTACTTGCTGTCACGCGGCACGACCGCTTGTTGTTACACTTCCCTTTCACAATATTCGGTGCTTTATTTGATTTGCAGTTGGTTTTCCACCATGCCACTTTCCCTCCCGAGCAATCGTCCCAGTTTTGTCGACCGTACATAACTGAGTTGATGATTATTTCTTCGCCACTTCCACAGTTCAAACTGGCGGTTTCATCTTCGCATTTGAACGCTGTAAAAATGATGTGAATAGCCTACAAACCATAAACAAAAACAATAAGCAACCGTTCGTTTATGGTAAAACGTACGACATGGCAAACGATCTTTAGAGATGAAGCATTTCTTGCTAATAGATGGAGTTCATTACTTCCATGGAACAAAAAGGCCTGTTTGTATGATGTGATACATGTACACTGGTTGACAGAAATATTAGGACATTATCAAAATTCTAAGTCATTTTCCTCTTATACCTTCCTTTTCTCTCTCACTAATCAGAACATTTTTACCTTGGCAAGTGGGTTATATAATCCCCGCTGATTGCCCATACAAAAGTTTATAGACAATGGGTTGCTGATCCATGGGCAACAAAGATAATTATGATGGGTGCCATTCAATCCTCTGGGAGAAGTATGGATGAAGCGCATCATGATTGTCTTTGTTATCCATCTATCAGCGACCCCATGTCAATAACCCTTGGCATGAACAATCTCATGGGATTATATAACCCACTTGCCAAGGTAAAAATGTTCTGATTAATAAGAAAAATAACTAGTGGTTAGAGACAAAAAGATAGCAAAAGAGGAGAATGACTTAGAATTTTGAAAGTGTCCTACTATTTCTGCCCACAAGTGTACCTAAGCGGGCAGCACAAATGGCGCCAACTCAGGATGTACGGTGGAGATGCGTTAATGGGCATCTATGGGGTGATATGAATAAAAGCTAGCAAATGCTTTTACCTCAGATTTGTACAGCATAGCGTAGTGCATTTGTACTGCGAAATCCAAGTAAAAGCATTTGCTCTTTATTCATATCACCCATTGTCATATATTAGGCCCTTCAAACACGTTCACCACCTGTTAAAATTGCCCACTAAACACCAGCACCCTCAGCGCCTTCTAGCGACGAGCGCCATGTAAATGCCCTGACACGTAAGCGGGCTGCTCATTCGGTATTTCGCTCCCGTGCGGAACGGTCTCAGCTTGGAACCTCGCTGGCAGTGCATTGTCCGCCTTTGTTCTGCTCTTGCGTGGTTTATTATAGACGTCTGGCCACTGTGCATGGTTTGCATATGCCTCTCTCGGGTGTGGTGTCTAGGCTTAAACTGTTGTTGTGAGCTTTGCTAGCGACAGGCCCCGGCGTCGGGGTGCCATTGAGGGAGCTTAAATTGACGTTGTGAGCATTGCTAGCGTCAAGCCCCGGCGTCGGGGTGCTACTGTATGAAAGCTTAAATTGACGTTGTGAGCAAAGCTAGCGTCAAGCCCCGGCGTCGGGGTGCTACTGTATGAAAGCTTAAATTGACGTTGTGAGCAAAGCTAGCGTCAAGCCCCTTCGGGGGTGCTAATTGTATGAAGGCTTAAATTGGCGTTGTGAGCAATGCTAGCGTCAAGCCCTTCCGGGGGTGCCCTTGTATGAAAGCTTAAATTGGCGTTGTGAGCAAAGCTAGCGTCAAGCCCCCCTGGGGGTGCTATTATGTATGAAGGCTTAAATTGGCGTTGTGAGCATTGCTAGCGCCAAGCCCCTCCGGGGGTGCCATTGTATGAAGGCTTAAATTGGCGTAGTGAGCAAAGCTAGCGTCAAGCCCCTCCGGGGGTGCAAATGTATGAAGACTTGAATTCGTGTTGTGAGCATTGCTAGCGTAAACCGCCTATGGGGGTGCTACTTTATGAAAATTTATGTCGGCGTTGTAAGTTTCGGGCTTGTGGCAAAATGGAAGCCGCCTCTGGGGTAGAGTAAGCCGCCATGTACATGTAACAGAAAATTAGCCCTTGCCTCCAGTGTCCAGGGCATTCTGCCCGAGTGGAGATTTTCTTCACGTGGGCTGGAGGTTGGGGCTTCCGTCCTCTTCGGTCGGTACTGTGAGTTGAGTGCTAGCTCTTATTTTTCGGGTTGATGGCATTATGGTGAATTCCCGGACAGGGGGTTGTAGTGGAACGCTGGGTATAGAGTTAATACATGTACATTAAAGCGAAATGGACAGCGTCAGGTGGACGGAGGCCCCAACCTTCGGCCCGCTAGTGCAAGGAAATAATTTGCGTTCGGCTGGCCAAGTGGCAATGCGCTATTGTTGAGATTATATGGCCGGGGTGTTACAATGACTGGAAAGCAGATGACATGTTTATTCTTCCTATGCGTTGGGTAACGGGTCGATGCATTACGTCTCGGTTTGATCGATTCGATTTGAATTATGTGTTGGGAATATTGGGATTGTTAGGAGGAGTGTTGGGAGTAATGGGAGTATTGGGGGTATTGGGAGTATTGGGGGTATTGGGGTATTGGGTGTGTATTATGTGTAAAAGGGTATGTTTTGTGCACAGGCTACTTCGAATCGATTGCAACGCTGGAAACATCCGGCTTTCCTCCCAATACTTCCAAGCGAGACGATAGAAGGCGCTGAGGATGTGTATACACCCTCAGCGCCTTCTAGCGACGAGCGCCATGTAAATACCCTGACACGTAAGCGGGCTGCTCATTCGGTATTTCGCTCCCTTGGAGGAATGGCGAAGGTGAAACCTCGGCGGCAGCCTGGTGTGCAGGATCCGAGGTCCACGAGGAGGGGGATGCGCACGCACGCCTGCCAAAGGATTGAGGCCAATCGCGCCCCTCCCCCCCGCCCTGTGGGCGCGTCCTTCTATTCTCTCGCTCTTTAGCTGGAAACATCCGGCTTTCCTCCCAATACTTCCAAGCGAGACGATAGGAGGCGCTGAGGATGTGTATAAGTCGAGTGCGAAATCATGGGAACCAATCAGATGCTTTTCGGCGCGTGATTACGCGCGCTAAATCGCACCAATGGAAAGTTACCCTCATACCGTTTTTTGCCTGCGTTGTGGCTGAAAAACATAAAACAAGAGAAACTCAAGGTTATTACTAGTGACGAGAATTAGGCTGAACTTCGACCCCATATTTGCATATGAATAATGAGACAACGCCGGAGACATACTCCACGACAACTTTGAAACTTTTTAATAATTGGACGAAATTTCGACGCTAGACCGCCATCCTGAAAATCTTGACGTCATCGTCGGTGGGGTCGCCATCTTGTTGGTCTTTCAAGTGACGCGAACTTCTTTTTCAAAATGTTATTATTTGCAGAAAACAATATTTATCTTGTCGAAAATGAAACAGAATAACTTTATTACTCTACCGATGTTTGTATTCAATGTATATCGACTCTATACCTTTGAAGGCTACACCTATCTACAACATATCTACAGTAAACTCGAGTTTACACCACCGCTTCATAAGCACACCCACAGTCGAAATGGGAGTGAATAAAACATAACAACTATTACGCTGAATGTCTGGAATTGCTTGTACGATCACAACCACGTGATGGAATGAATAGTTGCTTAGGGCCTAGGGTGAAACTGACCCTAATTTGGGTGGGCTTATGAACATAATGAACCGGTGGTTTAAACTCGAGTTTACTGTATATACGTATTGTAAGCGTAGAAAACGACGTGATGGGGTGACCGCCTTACAAACAGAAGAATTTCTACTGTTCGCTCCGCGCGCGCACTACTTTTCAAGATAGAAACCTAGCGTCGACACTAGTGGTGATATCCCCAAATATCGCCACCTAGCGTCAAGTTTGGAGCATTAGGCTGAACTTTGCATATGAAGAATGAGACAACACTACAAACGTGACGGACATCGAAGAATTTGTTGGCTGTAGGCCTACTTTTGCCTGTAAAGCGGGTGATCCATTGTCGCGATTTTGGCTTGAGACGCGGTTGCGTTCCCTTGCGGTTAGGACTTCCGATTGCCATATAAGGCGATCGCAAGGGACCGCAACCCCGTCTCAAGCCCAAATCGCGACAGTGGATTTGCCGCTTTTCCGACCCCATTTCTTACCGACTATGCAAGACGTCAGAAGGACGACCCCCCAAACCCACAGTGCAGCCATTTCCTGCAAAGAGAAACCAATACATGTATTTGTTTTAACATTGAAAGTAGTCTCGCACCGCCAGCGTCTGATCTCGCTCCGCTAACTACGCTTGCAGGGACGGATCCAGGATTTCGGGAAAGAGGGGGTGCACTGTGCTGCTAGAAACATTGAAATCTGCGGAGAATTTCAATGATTTGCTCCAACTTTCATAATTTCACGGTCGATTTTACAGATTTTTTGGCCGAAAGGAGGGCGTGCGGCGGGTGCGCCCCCCCCCCCTTGGATCCGCGCCTGGCTTGGTTCAGAGTCTGGCCCCAGACGTATTCATTCTGGTTATGCTAAGTGTTCCAACATGCCGACACAGGTGGCGCTCACACACAGACGTTGATTCAAACGCGCCATAAGTATTTCTTAGCGTACCTCAATAAAAAACTGAAACAATAGGGAGTTTAAGAAATCTAACGATAAACGTTAACTTTACGACAACGTTATTTTTTGTACCGAAAATACAATATTAAATCTAGTGAATGTGTAGTACGAAAAATAACGTTGTCGTAAAGTTCACGTTTATCGTTTGATTTCTTAAACTCCCTAATGTCTCAAAATAGTCTTATCGAGCTTTATGACACATATTATTTACATTTTAATAATTTCCTCTATTTTTATCACCGTTCCTGCGACATGTATAGGAGCTGAATCGATGCTCTGACTTCACGAATAGCTCTGTCTATGAATTACATCCGGGTCAAACTGCTCACAGCGCCACCTGTCTCCATTCTTCCGACCTAGTGACACTGCCTCCAGGTCCCTTCTTTCTCGGCGGAGGATCGAAGTTCCAATACATGCCAAACAATTTCATGGGCACGTACATGAAACGTTTTTTCGTCGACCTAATTATCTGATTGGTCAATAGAAGCACGTGAATTCCCGTGAAGCACGTGAACAAAGGACGCCCTCTGATTGGTTAAAAGTGTGAGAAAGTGAGAGCCTTATCACATCCCATGCCTGTAAAGTTCCGCGAACAAGCTTCTTATTCTGATCATGTACAGCATTTTATTCGTCTCAAATCTTACATTTCCACGTTTGATAACTTTATATTGTTTCATATTATGATTCGATTTTATTGACTTTTATTCGAGATTTGCTGTGTCAAATGTACGCGCACTATATTCCAGCCAGCTGGAAAGCGATGAGGCAGCTGGTGCTAGCGGCATAAGCGGCCAGTCCGAAAGTAGGCCGCGCATGCTCGGTAGGAACTAGTTTGCATCCGGGTATGCATGCCGTGGCTCAGGGTGCGGGTACCCGGATGTGATTACGAAAATACTTCGTCTTGGGTAGTCCGAACACTGCCTCCTGTTGCTCATTTGCAGAACTGACGGCCGCAACAAGAGTCAGATGAAGCCTGTCGCGGGGGGTCTATTTTGATTGGTTCGTCCATCTCCAGGTCGTGTTTTGAATACATTTAGTGCACGGCAATCGTATCACTTGACAACGCTGCTTTCAGGCATTTTACTTGCTGTTTCAACCAGCTACACTCGCAGTCACGCTCTCTGTTCACTCTTAGCCAGACAAACATTAAAAAACCGCAATTTGTTATCAAAATCACAAAAAATACTCCTCTCGAAAAGCCGAATCGGCGAATGCACAGCATCGCCATCTTTATGCCCCCGACTTCCGAAAAAGTCGGGGGCATTATGTCGTGGCGCGTGCGTCGGTGTCGGTGTCGTCGTCGGTGTCGGTGTCCGTTAACATTTGGTTTCCGTCAATTAGCTTGAGAACGCTTTGACCAATCAACCTGAATTTTTTTGTGAGGGTTGGTGTCTATGAGGGGACGGTTCCTTTCGATGACCAGCTCCGCCGCCCATCCAAGATGGCGGCTATGGTGGCCAGCGCGAAATCGGTTTCCGTCGATTAACTTGAAAATGCTTTGCGCAGTCAACCTAAATTTTTTTGTGAGGGTTGGTCTCTATAAGGGGACGGTTCCTTTCGACGACCAGCTCCGCCACCCATCCAAGATGGCGGCTATGGTGGCCATCTTGAAATTGGCTTTCATTGATTAACATGAGAACGCTTTGCACAATCAACCTGAATTTTTTTGTGAGGGTTTGCATCTATGAGGGGAAGGTTCCTTTCGATGACCAGCTCTGCCGCCCATCCAAGATGGCGGCTATGGTGGCCATCTTGAAATCGAGTTTCCGTCAATTAATTTCAGATTGCTTCGCCCACAAACAACATACCAGTCGGGGGCATATGCCACGCTCTGCGTTGCTCTTGTTACAGTTTGAGGTCACGTGATACGCAGGGGCGACGGGGGGGTTCAGCACCGACAAATGGAACGATAAGTACGTGATGCAGGAAAACGCAATGAAAAAATGTTTAGGGTTTGTATCGGAAGCCACTTACGGCGCTGCTACTCATGTTAACGAGTCAAAGCGCGTTGGCGTGGGCAGAAGGTCCTTGGCCCGACGGCGGGTCTGGGGCCTCCCCCAGGAAAATTTGAAAATCTAGATACTCTGAGACGCGTTCTGGGGCATTTTCCTGTGAGATTTGTTCCTAAAAACCACGTCCGAAATCAGTGTTTTTATGTCAGATAAGCCAGAAATCTTTGACCTATGGTTGCTATGACTCATTTCATGCGGAAGGCACTGAGGGGGTTACAAAGGGGGCAGAATAGTTGTGCACTATTGGTCATTCAGCAATCGGCCCTGTCCTCAACGCATTGCTTTGAATGCGAGGGCACTGTTTGCCAAATGAGGGGGGGGGGAGGTGAGGTTGTTCACACCGCCGCCGGACCTACATGCTGGAGGCGCCCATGGCTCTGGTTATGTCGTGGCACCTGGAGAGTGGGGGTCGGGATTACCTAGACCTTCGATTGGGTGCTATCAGTGCCGTGGGAACACTTTTGTATGCTCCGAGCTCTTCGTTAAACCAGAAATGCAGTTTTTAAAAATGGTCACCCCGGCCGCCAAGGGGGGGTATCGAACCCCCTGAACACCCCCCCCCCCCCTAGATCCGCCTATGATACGGGAACCACCAATCCGTGATCTGATCATGCTGATGACGTAGAACCAAAATCTGGTTCTTCGGTTACTCATCATCTGACTCTGTATTAGCGTCCAGCAGATTCTAAAAATAGCAATACGAGTCAGACGTTCGGCCTAGGTCTTGGGCCACACCCTCGGTTGGCCGATGGTCTGTCTGCGCGAGACTACATACAAAGCTGCATGCACTGGACACCGCATCTTCCCAACGAAGCTGGTGGTAAGCGTACTGACTGTGCAGCAGTTCCGAACCGCTCCGCATTTTACCCGCACTCCGAAACCGTTTCGGATCACGAGTACGATAGCCACAAGATGACCAATTATATAGTCGTCACTTGTGCGTGTAAAGCCTCGCTTATGTCGCCCTACGCTGTGATAGAAACAGCGTCAACAAGTTGTAACTGATAACTTATGTTGCCACCGAGTAGAAAAATACCGACCGGTCGCAACTGCCTGGAACTAGTTTATCGCCGTCTTTTGAGTGCTTATGTCGACACAGATTTCTTTTGATTTTAAGTGACGTGGTGATTAGGTCACGTGGTCACGTTAGGCCACGTGGAATGTAAAGCGAATTTCATTGGCTGTCTTCAGGATACAGTTGTCAACTAGTCGCTGAAGTTGAACATGTGCGACTTTCAGGATGGATATTTTTAGTTTGCAACTAGTTGGCAACTAGTTACTCTCTGACGCCCGAGAGCTTATGTCACCTAGTAGTTGTGACTAATTAGTTCCAACTACGCGCCGATTATCAGTTGCCAACTAGTTCTGACTGTACGTAAGGGCGACATAAGCGAGGCTTTAGAGTTTGCGCCAAACAACCCAGCCTCAGCTCAGTAGTGATCCCGCCAATATCTGGCGCCTTTATAAAATGACTTTAAGCTAATTGTACCATTAACTTCAATGCATTTTCCATTTGATTAAAGGTACCATTAGCTAAAAGTCACTTTATGAAACACGCCCATTACCAGTTTGGGCCGGTCATATTGTAGTCTCGCGCAACCAGTCGTTTTGTTCCGAAGTGTTGCTTTGCATAATTCATGCTCGACTGGCGTGTTTCAACCAGATCCGACACAACGGCGGCGTCAGTGGTGGATTTTAATTGCTCAGGCGTCATCATCCCCGTCTTTTGATGATACTTCAATTTTTCTGCCAAGGCAGCATTTTATTGGTACGGTACACTGAAAAACATTTCCTCATCAAAATGAGGAACTTAGGTTCGTTTTCATTATCACCAAACTGAGTACCGGGTATCTAAATTCGTCAAAATGACAAGTCCAGATTCGTCATTTTGACGAACATAAACAAGGGTTAACCCTTGTTTACCCAGTTGACGAATTCGTCAAAATGACAGGTCCACGTTCGTCATTTTGATGAACCCTTGTTTATGTTCGCCAAAATTACGAACCTGGACTTGTCATTTTGACGAATTTAGATACCGGTACTCAGTTTGGTGACGGAAAACGAACCTAAGTTCGTCATTTTGATGAAGAAAAGTTTTTCAGTGTATGTGACGTGGCAATAGCACAGTTAGCCCTTCAGCGGGGCGAATACGAACTTACAGCGACGTCATTAACGATGTAATGCAGGAGGACACCGGAGCACCGGAGAACACAGCTTGCGAAGTGGAGGAGAGATCGTGAACTCGGTTCTACCAGGCTTATGATGGGCGCCAAAGGCAGGGAAGAAATAAGCTCATTCAACAGGGCTATTTTTGCGGTGAAGCAATTATGGAAGTAGGCCTATTAAACGGCATTTCATGAGTGAAACTAAGCTGGCCCATAAAGGACATTAAAAAGTACGTACATGTACTTTGCTGATCTTTTCAAAGAGTTTTGAACGTTGTTGAAGTTTTCTCCTCGGAGAAACACTTTCCGCCGCGGAGAAAACATTTTCTCCAGGGAAGTAATGTTTCCACGGAGAAAATGTTTCTTCGCGGAGAAAAATTCAACACAATTCCAAAAACCTCTGAAAAAGGTAGGAAGTACTCTAAACTCCCACTTACCTGTCCCATTCCTGAACTTGGAAAAAATGACTAAATCCTAAGTTGAAGATAATGGGGTGGGGGTATGGTCAGAAAGAGTAATGTCCTGTCCACTTACTTGTCCCACTCCCGAGCCTGGCGAAGAATGACAGCCTGCGATATCTTCAACTGAGGATCTGGTCATTTTTTTCCGAGTTCAGGAATGGGACAGGTACATGTAAGTGGGAGTTAGAGTATTAGGCCTAAGTAATTTTTCCAATGTCCTGTATTATGGGCCACCGAAATGAAACGGAAAATCGTAGAGAATGAAAATTCGGCGGTTATAATAAAATTTGCTTACCGTAACTTAGGCGCGCAACTTTGGAGAGACGAATGGAATGACGTGCAGTAAGCTTGTCACTCCAGTTCCAACTGAACAGCCGGACCAATCTCGAGTTTGGAGATGGCCAATTTAGGCGTGTTTTCATTGATTTTAGGTTTGCCAATTTATTGATCGTTATAACCGTTTTTATCTATTTGGTTCGATATTCCGAGCTTGCAATGTGGCTGAACTTTCAGTCAGGGTGACCAAAAAAACGGAACGACAACATCATGATACTTCCACAACTGAGGCTCATGACAACCTATGCTTGGTGGTACATGTAGGCCAGCGCCAACCAACTCGTGGAGAATTTTTTGAAAATAATACTGAAATATCAGGATTTTCCGATTCGTGTCTCGATAGTTTATTGCTCCTATGCCTATATATCAGGGCCCGGTTGCACGAAACTCACGACAGCGCTATCTTGGTGTTTGCGCTAACTTGATGTGAAATGACGTAAAAGAACAATGGATTTTTACGTCATCTAACAAGAAGATATCGCTAACACCAAGATAGCGCTGTCGTGAGTTTCGTGCAACCGGGCCCTGATCTAATTAGTGACTTTTTCGCATACAGGAAGAGAATACAGATATCAGGCGAATTGACATCGAAAAAATTGATTTAGAAATAGAATTTGAAAGTGGACGAATTTTCGGGAAAAATGTAAACAAAGAAATGTTCGTGCATTCTGATTGGCTGAAATTTGTTGTTTACAAACACCAGCCAAATGTAAATAAAATCCGCTATCGATTCGCTTTAAATTCAATGCAATCAGATTCGAGGCTCGCATGGACTACATAAAAAAATAAAAAATATAGCCTAGGCCTAAAAACAAGAATAGGCTTAGATACTTGCGACAAAAAAGAGTTTTGATTCACATTTAAAAAATACTCGAGAACAAAAACTACTGCGCCGATAATGGAAGGAATTATCCTATTTTCTTTTAACGAAATTTTCCATGAGTTCATGCAACCCCCGTTTTATGGGCCACCCAGTATAGGCTGCATTCGATACATACTGCTTGCAGGTACCTCAATGCCGAACGCGACGTAGTCTCGGTCAACCCATCCGCTGTTGCGAATCTAGGGAGTCGCAAAGTTTTCGTGTACAAACAGCTCTATAGCAACGGTTGACTGCGCGAGACTAAGCCGGAAGAATTTTCCATTTAAAGGGACTAGGAAAAATTTTTCAAGCCTCGGTTATTAAAAAATGCTAGTCTTTCATGATAAATTCCCACCATCAATTCACTTTTTCAATTAAGTGTTAATTACTGGCACCCAGACAAATCAGTTATCACCACACCATGGAGCATTCACCACGTCACTGGGAACCTAATCAACATAATAGAGTACAAGCTCGCTCCATACAATACATACAGCGACACTGTTGATTAGGTTCCCATGCAGTGAATGCTCCATGGTGTGGTGATGTTGTCTGGGTGCCAGTAATTAACACTAAGTGAATTGACGGTGGGAATTTATCATGAAAGACTAGCATTTTGTAATAACCGAAGCTTGAAAAATTTTGCCTGGTCCCTTTAATTGTCAGGAATTGAGCAGATGGATCCGACGCAGAAATCAATCAATTAGCCCAAAATGATCACCAATCGATTTATCTCTTATTTCAAACAAAACTCCTCCGCAGTGGCGTGTCGGTCCGCATTTATGATGCTCCGTACGATCCAGGTGAAAACGTCTGACCCCCGCGTCGGAGATTGCGTTTCAACATGTGTGCCCACTTGTCAGGAGCACAGGCCTGCATCCCCCACTACAAACAGCGACTTGTATCTGGGATGTAGGCCTGTAACTGTGAATATTCATAAGCGAGCGATCGTTATGAATTTTCGGATATAGTGTAATATCATCAAAATCGATTTTTGGATACCGGTGTCCAATCTCGTTCCCAGATCTACCTCATCCGAGGATACATGTATCTCTGGCAAGGGCTACGACCTGACCAAAATTTCTGGTCAACCGCTGGCAGCGTGCCAAAATGTTTGTTTCACACAATATTTCGTTATTCGATGACTGAAAAACATTATATATGCCTAAATTCGATCACAGCTCGGTTGAAAGATTTGCCAAATACCTTACTGCAGCTGATAGAAAGGCCCTTGAGGAAGTGACAAGCCACACACTGATACGCCCTTCGACTGCCAAAATCTGTGAGGCCTGTCTCAATGCATTGCATTGTGACTTTTGGAAGGGTGGCACCAGGCATAGGCCTACTCTGGGACCTGCTGACCACAATTACCAGTCTCGATCTGACATTTCTGATACTGACCAAAGGCCAACTCTGTCGACATCCCACGATGATTCTGCAATTGGCACTGCTCATGATTCTTGGCTTGCAGAACACCTTACAAAAAATCAAGTTCTGACATTTGAGTTTGTCAGCAGTTTGAATGACAAAGAAGCAGAAGAACTTGCTTGCCTATTGGGCAGACGCCAGGACGGGAGGAAAAAAATTAATCGGGACTTGTTTGCCAGTTATCGTAAATTGGAGGCCCTTTCTGACCTGGACTTGGACTCCTATTACAGTGAATTTGATCCTGTATTGCGTTCGTTTCTGGATGGCTTCTGTGGAAAGTTGAAGGACTCTGAGCACCAGAAATTTGTTCGTGTGAAAGCGTTAGAGCAAGTGTACTATGAAACTTCCAACTGCAGTGTTGTGATGCCTGCAAGCTTTCTTCAGAATCTTTTGCTCTGGACACAGACCACCAGTAAGAAGGCTGTAGACATTTTTGGCGGCACTGGCCCATATGGATGCTATGACACTGTCAAAGACTGGTTACAGCAACAGGCACAGGATGCTACTCCTTACCCCACTGAAGATATTGTTGTTATCTTTGATAACAATCAGGTTATTGGCCGGTGTTGGTCCATCAAAGTAGCTAACAAGGTGGAGGCCAATGTGATCACAACTGTGTGCTGTATATCCTTTGAAGGACATGGTAACCTACAATGGGAGGCTTCCCTTATGCCCAGTCAGTGGGTGACCCCTCCGGATGATGTGATTGTTGGCAATGTGCGGTGCTTTCCTCAGAAAGTGATGGACCATCATGCAAAGCTCCTACATCATGCTCTAAACCAGCACATTGTTTCTGTTTGTTCAGAACAGAGGCTTGGTGAAAATGGATACAGTGACAATATTGATGAACAGTTGGAAACTCTGCTTGTCAAGGAAAGTGGCAAAGTCTGTCAGAAGTGTGGGACAGTGAACCCCAAATCAAAGAGAGTGTGCACCCAATGCAAGGTAAATTTGAAACGCTCAGAGGAGGAGGCCACTGGAAAAGACAAATTGGGAACTTTTGTTTCAAAACATGCTCAGACTCCCACTACTAGCACAGTGTCTGAGGAGGTTAGAATGGAGGTTATTGAAACAGAACAAGGCCAGAGAGTGAAACGTGTACTCACTTCTTCTCAGTCAAATCACGGACACTTGCCGACTGCTCATAGAGATTCTCCACCAAAGATGACAGTAGTTGACCCAGTATTTGTGAATCCGAATTCACATGATTCTCTCAGACTTATTCTTCGTCAGATTGGGATGAGTGCTGGGATTTACCGCTATGGGACTGGGAATAGACAGTGGCTCTTTGTTGTTTGTGATGGTTTGCCATATGGACTGGCTCAAACTGTTATGAAGAACACTTTCAGATGTCCCTCTTGCCAAGGCAGCACTGATTGGTTTGAGAGTGCAGAAGCATTTGAAAAACACAGAAATGAGGTCCATGGTTCATCCAATATTTGTCCCATTAAGGAATTTGACTGGGTTGTTTTGCGACCAGGTAATGGTCATTTTGAAATGAACATGGTCAAATCAATCGTTGAACTGAATTGGGAAGTGATTTTTGAGGAATTGGCCAAACTCATGGGATTTTTGAGTGAAAGTGCACTGAGGGCAGCAAAGAAATGTTCTGATCATCACAAAGGATGGAGCTTCTTAGAAATTGCATACCATGGTTGTTTGGATGAACTCCTTGTTCCATATGTACGGAAATGTCTGGCAAACAATCAGGAGGCCAGTGCAAAAGGGTTTCTGAGCTTCTGTCTGAAGGAGGCCCGGGATCCCAACTACGTATACATATGTGCCATGGTCTGCACTTACATGCAGAGCATTCAGAACTTTCGTTCCGGCCTGAGACGACTACATGTCGACACTATCAACTGTGCGAAGGCAGTCTTCTCCCCAATGTTCCATGCAAGAAACCATCCCAAGTACCAGAAACTTGAAATTGATGATGCCATTCTCCGTGAGAATGTTCCTGCTGAACTTCGGGACTTCTTCAATGAAACAGAGAGTGTCACTCTAACAGGTATGTGGGCCTCCCAACTTATCTTTAAATTCTGCAGGGCATTTGCTAGAAATACATGATTTTATATTACCGGTAGACATGCAAGAATTTCAACAACTTGATTCAAAAATAAAAAGAAATTTATTGAAAATACTACTGAAGATATATTAACTCTAGTATGGATTGGATATGTATGGATATATATTTTCCTGAGCTGTGGTGATCACCGGTATCTGATTACATGCACTTAACAATATTTTGACTAATAGTAATTCCCTTTTTGATTTCAGCTGACAAAAGTTCTGGTGAGGGCCTTGACTTCAAAGCTGAAGTTGTCAACAAAGAAACTCAGTCATGGATGCCTCGAGGAGTACCTAAGGGGGAGGACTGGCTCCAAGTTTCAAGATCCCTGAGCAAGCTACAACAGGTAAGACTGCATGAAAACAAAGATAGTTTTAACCAATTCTGATTCAGAAATTTCTCATAATAATAGTAGTAGGTCATATCAAAAATTCATAAGCTCGCCTTATAAATTTTTGGTCATACGCATGTGCCTTTGCAGCATTGAAGACAAGTCACAAGGTACCATAACTTTGTACAGCATTAATAATAAAAACAATTACATATACATACAGTAATTGGAAATCCCCTAACCCATGGGCTCATGTCGTAGCCCCTCCGAGGTGAAACCCAAGAAGCTTCATTACTACCTATTAAGAACATCAGTGCGACACCAAGTGGAACAGTGATAAACTGGCCACTGAATGATATATAAAATCTTTTGCAGTTAAAAGAGAAGGCTGGCAACTACACCCATTCACGATCGCATTCCCCAGATGTGCCAGAGACATCACGACGACGTCGGGACCTGCAGGATCAAATTCTTAGATGGCGGATCGAGTTGCGTAGAAAGAAGTACTTATCTCAACCCTTGGCTGAGAGACCTCATGTTTCATTGAATGGTTCGGCCCTTGATCAAGACCTGGTGAAATTCCAAGAACACGCTGAATGCAGACGCATGGAATATTTTGATGGCTATTTCGGTGATATGGACATTGAAGAATTTCGAACAAATTTGGTTTATGTCACACCCAAGGAACGTGAGGATGCAACAGACTTTAGGAGCATGAGTAAAGTAAAACTGATCAATCATATTGAGAAAGAACTCATAGCAGTGGTGATTGATCCTGATGAGAAGGAAAAATTCCGTACAGAACTATTGACACTAAAAGGAAAAGTATCTCGTGTTAAGAAGGACACTGTAGTTGAATTTGCTACTCGAGTGAATGACTTTGTTGATCACCAGACTGATGATATATTGTCAACTGATGACACTAATGAAACTGCTGATTGAAGTGTTTGAAGTGATGACATTTGAACATGATGAAGGGATGATTCCCTAACTAGGGTTCTGTAGTTTCAAACAGCACCAAAAACTTGCAATTATTGCTTGCAAGTAGGGCACAACCAGGTCTTATTGCCTTTGGGTTTTGGGAAGTTTGCAGGGATGCAGTCCAGGTGACGCCAGGTTGCACATTTGCCATCACAGGAGGTCCAGTCTTTGGCAGATTTTGCCTTTTTTTCGTCATTGAACCATATGCCACAGACTGGACACTGGACGTCGTCATCATCTCTTCTGGCTTTCTGTGTGACCGACCTTTCTGCTAATCTACTTGAGCGTTTACTTGGTTTAGGCACTGTTGTTGCAGCCTTGCCCTTTTTCGCTGGTTGCTTTTGTTGTGATGTTTTCCTTTTGTTTGGTTGAATATCAGTACCAGTCATGGGTTCCGAGTAGTTTTTCGTAGACTTCTTGGGAGTAGACATAATGGGCAGATGAGATGATCCAGTTGTACATGTAATGGGGTCAGTCATGTCAGTAGATTTGGCTGTCAACATTGGGCTAATCACGGCAGGCAAAGAGGGTTCGGGAGGATTTTCCACAGCCCTCTTGGGGGTAGATGTGATAGGCACAGGAGATGGTCCAGCTATGTTGGGGTCAGTAACTGTGGCTGTCTCCTTTGGGCTGGTCATGGTTGGCAGATGAGATGGTCCTGGCATTGGAAAATAGTCGTGGTCACCATGGCTGTCCGACTGCAATACTGAGGACATTGTAGAGTCACCAACGTCTCCAAATACTGACGACAGAGTGGAGTCATTGGTCTCTTCAATCACTTCATAATCTGCCTGCTGGATCAATGGCACTTCAGTATCATCGCCTATGACTTCGTTACCTGCCACATGGCCCACTTCAGTGTCATAAAAAAGTGGCACTTCCCGCAGTGCACCAGGTAGAATGGCATTGATGTTTGGTACCTGGCCCCGTACCACTTTCATGGGCGATGGCCTTTCTGGCACGTCACCTTCAAAATTTATCGAGTTGTCATCAGATTGACCCAGTGCAACCTTTTTCGCCTGTTCTGCTGATGTCCGAATCTCATTGCTGCCTGGATGTCTTAGACCATTTGTCACATAATCTGCATAAAAGTCATCGCTGCTGTACACGTAGCTTTTCTGCATTTTATTGTCTCTTATTTTCACGAAAACCGAGCAGCCAGCCACAGCAGTTAATTCATAGGCCTTTTTTATGATGGTTTTTTTCCTTCTGTTCTTGGCATTTTGGCGGTTATGTTCATTTTCAATGTACTCCAAAGGACTGAAAAAAAGTAAAAACTTGATTAGCTGCGGATCAGCTGGGACGGCAAAGTTAAAATGCCCCAAAAATTTTCCCAGGTTACTGTATCTCATTTAATATGGTTCACCAAATTTCATAAAAATAAAGATGTCATAAAAACTAAGATGTCTTCATCTTTTTGGAACACTCTGTATGTTGGATCCAGATCATGCTCTGCAACTCTGCAGTAGGCGTCTCCATGTGCAGGACTGGATGGCCGATTTGTCTACATACTAATATGTACATGTACATAGGCTCCCTTTGTCATGCTATTGCTAGTTTCTGGCCATGCCTTTCTCCACTTCTACCAGAACAGCGCTAATATATTGCCGACGCCGTGCAAATACAAGCAGACAAGAGGAGGAATTCCATGCTTAAAATTTATTTCATTTACCGAGGCATGATGACTTCTCCAGATGACACAAATTGACGGATTGAAGTGCTGTGACAGTTGACACGACAGCACGTGGTGAGCGGTGTGCAGACCGGATGTTTTGGTTCGCGCAGTGCATTGTGGGATCGTCTACTCGGGAAACGAAGTATTTGTGCGTACTCGCAAAAGCGAGTAGATCGGTTGCTCGGACGAAATGCCTCAGGCGCAATGCGTTCTGGGATGTCTTACTCGAGAAGGCGAGTATACTATCGCCTTCTCGAGTATCAAATGAGCGGTGCATTTTGGGATTGTCTACTCGGCTTTTCGCGTATACTCGCGTTTTAGAGTTCGACCAGACCTGATCACCAGACTCACCATACCAAGTCAACTGTAGATTGTGATGCCTCTTAATTAGTGAAGAGAGTATTGAGATTTACATGTACATGTAGGCCTGTACATGTAGGTGAGGACAAAAACATGTTCAGGTCCCTTTGATCACATGATTTAGCAAGAAAGGTGACCACTAATTAGCCGATACACAGACAATTAGCAACATTTTCTTTGAAATCCAAATTGCCCAGTTTCACTACACTTTGATTGTGTAAAGTTGAATTATGGCCAGAGATCATCCAAATTGCTGTGTTTGGCTGAACAAAGTCACCAGCCATAATAAAAAATGAAGACCTTTACAAAATCTTACATCTTGGAAGCTTTCTTTGGCTTGGCTAATGGTGTTGTGGCCATGGCCATGAATGTCATTCTGACTATCTCCATATCTGACTGAGGTGATCCATGTAGATGAACATGTATTTCAAAAGTGCCCATGTTCGATCTACTTCTGTGGTCGTGGTCCACTTAGAGGGGTTGAAATGAAGCATTTTCAATTTCAATCTTCCTAGCACTTTTATCCTGTAACCCCCCCCCCCC
>NMRB01000283.1:344467-366601 GCA_002633025.1 Notospermus geniculatus
TGATAAATAAAAAGGCAATTTCCAGAGTGTTTGCGAATTTTCGACCCCAACCGGGGTCTTCTTCAGGCTGGAACTTTACAATCCGAAACTCTAGAACAGTCTGAGCTGAAACCCAAATGTAGATTAGAAGTATCCCATCCAAACAGGACGTGACAGCAATTAAGGAAAGAAAGGGTACAAGCCCCAAAAAGGTGGTTGCTCAACCTAACAGAAATGTAATTAGTGAATGTAAGGCTTGAATAGGCTGAAGGGAAGGGTGTATAATATAGCTTGGAGGAATTAAACTAACAGTATAATTATACTAACAGTACAAAACCCCCAAGACTATAGTAAGAGTAATTTATATTAAACCATGAATGTATGAGGAAGTGATAAAAAATTAGGCCTAGAAAAAGAAATGAAGAGCAAGATAATAAGAAATGAAGGGGCAACAGTAAAGAAAGGAAACCTAGGTGAACAGCACCTACAAAACCTGACCAACGAAAATTTAGAAACAGACCATGGACGAAGACAAAGGCCTAAAAAAGAGGAACCCTGTCCTCCAAGGAAAAGGGTCTACTAATGGGAAAAGAGGGGTTGCAAAGCACTGACCAGTGAACAAATAAATAGGAGAAGAGCAATGGAAGACAAGGCCTAGTAAAAGGACCCCTGTCCCCCGGCCCGAGCTACAGTCTTCCAAAGCAACGACCCTATTAAAAGAAAAGAGGGGGGGGGAGGACCCCATCTGGGGCCCCATGCCAAATCTTTTTTGGCCCTGACACTAAGGGGAAGCTGCGAGGTTATCAGAAACTCAGCACCTAGTGTTGAGGCCTGAGGGGGTGATAGTTTTAAGGGTCCACATCCATTTCAACTCTGTACTGAGGAGGGTCGTCTCATCTGGACATGTCTCCAGAATGGTGAACATCAGGTCCTCGATAGAATGTCCCGGCAGTTTAAAATGGGTATAGAGTAATGAGCAGTCACGGTCATCCTCTATCCCCCGCCGGATGTTGGATTTGTGGTTGTTCATCCTTCTCCGGAAACACATGGTCTGTCCGACGTACTGGTTGACTGTAGGACATCTGGTACAGGTGATACAGTTGACAACGTTCTTACTGTCACAATCCTTTACTTTTTACATACATGTATTCCTTCTTCAAGCTTATCAAGCTTATTAAAAGTTGCAATTGTTAAGGAATAGGCCCTCGTTAATGAGATGTTGTTTATCAAACACTTTTTTTATCAAAAGTATTACACCTTTAGGCAACATCCAGGTTCTTACAGGGACGATTTCAAATTACAGAGCCTCTTTAAAGGCGCTCTAGTTCGAATTGTAAACATTACGGTGTGCCACCTATTGTCAACTTCTGGTACTAACAAATCAGATAAAATCTAATTAAATCTCGCCTTTGTTTGTTTTTGAGTGTAAAATCATAAATATATTTCAGTTACAAGAATATTTTAATCAAGATAGATATAAAAATAGATAACATTAATGTTTTGGTATACACGGTGCTGCCACCTGTTCGAGGAAAAATAACTATTATAATCAACCATGTGAATAAACAAACCGTAATGTTTACAATTCGAACTAGAGCACCTTTAAGGTGTCAGTGTGACATCTGGAATGACAGGAGATATGACTGTCACTGTGACATTGCCACTCTCAGGGGACTGGAGGTGGCAAGTCCACATTCGGCAGGTGATTTTCGACCTCAGAAATGTAGGTCTATGTTGAAAATGTTGACACTGAAAGCAGGGAGAGAATAGGAGCTGTCAGTTAGATGACCAATAGGTGTCACTACGGCCCAATTCAATGCCTAGCGGAACTATTCATGCTTGATTGAGCACCAATCAAGAGAATTACATTTGCAACCCTGAAAAAAGGGCGTGGCACGAATAGGAACCGTCAGCCGCGCGTATCGCCAAAAGATGGCAGCACAGTTCTAGCGGACCAATACACACGCAGCTCGATCAAGAATGAATGGGTCCGCTATACGCATTGAATTGGACTGTAGTGACACCTATTGGTCAACTCACTGACAGCTCCTAATTGGGCTGTGGTACCCAAAAGACTTTGAGGTTGAAAGTTTGACAAATGGGAACATGCGGGGTGCTTACGAAAATGTGACACATGTAAATCTTTTGTGTACTTTAATACGCATCTTTCTGTAAAATTTGCCCGTTGCCAAAGGGGTAATGTCATTTAGACGTGTCACATTTTCGTAAGGGGGGAAAGTCCATAAGAGAACGGTGTAAAAGGAAATGGTGAGTCAAAATGGCAGAATAAGAAAGGTAGAGATAGGTATAGACGGAAGTGGGGAAAAGGAAAAATGGGAATAAGTCACAATAAGAAAAGGCAAGTAAAGGAATTAATAAAGATGGCAAAATGGAAAAAGGCAAAAGAAAAAAGGAAGAATAGGCCTAGCCGAAACAAGAAAAGGGCACAAATGAGAAAAAAGGCTAAATAAGAAAAGCAAGAAAGGAATAGTCGAATCAGTAAAAAAGGCAAAATGAAAAAAGGCAAAAGAATTAAGAAAAGGCAAAAATACGTGAAACAGGAAATGTTAAAATGGGAAAAGGCAAAAATAATAAGTAAAGGAAAGGTGACATAAGAGAGGTGAAGTGGGAAATGGGCGAAATGGGAAAAAATGGACGGGAAATGGGAATAAGGAAAAGACGGATCAGACATGACCCCCCCCCCCTCTATGGGAGTAAGAAATAAAAGTGGAAAATAAGAAGTGGGAAATTTTGGAATTTTGCGCGAATTTTTCAATTTCTCAATTCAATTGGGATAATTTTTTTTCCATTTTGAGCAATTTTCCTAAAATGACATGACATCTGATTTTTCGGGCGATATTTCTCAAAATGAGAAAAAAATTTCTCCCACTTTGAGACATTGAAAAATTTGCGCAAAATTCCAAAATTTCCCACATCTCATCTTATTTTCCACTTTTATTTCTTACTCCCTTCTCTATGTTTTTGGTGTGTCCCGAAATTTTATCTGCGCAATCAGGATTTCTGCCGTAAATGGACATTCCAATAGGCCTAATAAACCCTTCCCCAGTTAATAATCAAGGGATAGGACCCTGTCCCTGATTATTAGATCGGCACACGCGAAAGGTTTATTTTAAGAGCTGATTAATCGCTTAGCAAACAGCTGTTCGTAACTGCAAGCTTGCTGAAAAGAAAATTGTCATCATTACGTAGATATTCCTTTTATGGTTTACACAGGTATTCTTTCCGGTGACGTTTGTTTAGTGAGCATGAATGACAAAATCCGGAATTTCCAACTTGATGTCACCGATAATTTAATTGGTCATTCCAGGCTATTGGTTCAATATTAGGCCAATGGCATTCCGTGTGCTATGCACATGTACATAATTGCGTATTCAGCCGTTCCTTTACCCTCCCTCCACTCCCACGTTGTTTCATCGTGAGATGAAATATTTGTATCTCGCCGATGCATATAAACGAAAATATCTACCAATCATTGCATGAATTGGAAATCTATCCAGCATGATTCGTTAATACGTATTATTTCGTCAACAAAGGCTTAAGGAATCCCGTTACTTTGTAATTAGTGAATATCCAGCGGCGGGGGTGTAAGAGTAGTGACGTAAAAGCCAATCACAGTGACAGAGTGCATTTAGAAGAGCAGACTAGAAGTGCGAGCTCATTACCTGTCACGATTTTGACGATTTATGGCACTCTTGTTGGACTAACAATGATTTGGACCAGATAACGTTTGTCAACTGGATATCATCTTTATTTCTATAGTGATACAACGCTAGATTTTCGCTCAAGGAAGGAATATTTTCTATTTTCTCATCGGAACGCGAACCCGTTTCTCAAGATTCTCAACATGATAATGGCGGCCGTGTGTAATCTTCGGTGGCTAAGCCTTGTAATTTTTGCTACTTTTTGGGCTTTTTCACGGTCACAAGCTAATATGGGATGTACTGAGGTCCGAAGTGCATATGGACTAAAAGGTTTTGACGCTTCACAAGTGCCCGATCGGGCTATTTCAGGTGAGAAAACACCTTTTTTCCCTCTTTTCCCGGTTCGATTTTCGTTGCCATTGTCATGATTGTCATTATAGACATACATTGTATCGTGGTGTGGTATGCAGCTGTGCCGAACCAGGCAGGTGTGATAGGAATTTGGGTCCCTGAAAAATCTAAGTCTGGTTTTATTGTTTAATGAAGGATTAGGGCGAATATAGCCATACAATATATCATGTACATACGTGTATCAGAGTTTGCTCTCAGGGCCGAAGCCATATGCATGTAGCATTTAGGGACTTTCAGCAAGGCTCCGTATCGTCGATCCGTGTCACGTATGACGTATCGAGCTAATGCATTTTAAAGTCATATGTCATACGTGATACGGATCGACGATAAGGAGCCTTGCGGAAAGTCCCTATTATTACAATGTATTAGCCCTGGTGGACCTACGTATGGAAGAAGCCATCTCAAGCTAACTCATGTTCCTCACTTGGACGGGGTGTTTTACATGCTCTGCAGCAACACAAAGGTACCGGTACAACAGATAAGTCGGCAGCACGCCAGGCAAAATGATCTGATACCACCGATCTCCTCGCCAGTCACCTCAGATCTAGGCGAAATCGGTTTTGGTATTGTTTGATATTAGGCGATCACTGCCATGACTGCTGCAAGAAGATTCCACGCATCGCTGTCCAGTGTGCACTGCTTGGTGTCAATAGCCAATTTTGCTTGGTGGCAATCAGGGCCGATGGCACAGTACAGAAAGTCCGATAACTGCCGGCGCCTATCGGCAGTTAGTTATAACACATTTTCCCATTTTAACTACAGTGCCAAAAGGCACCAAAAGCAATATCGGAGTTTCTGTGCGGTCGGCCCAGGTCGCTTGCGATATCGCCTGGTGTGCTACATGTAACCCCTCTTACATGTAAGTCGGGTTGTCATGCAATTGCATTTGTATTGGGTGTCTATAAAACTAAGACCTAAGACCTAAGATCTAAGACCTATAAAACTAAGACCTGACCAACTATAAAACTAAGACCTATAAAACTAAGACCTGACCAACTATAAAACTAAGACCTATAAAACTAAGACTCAACCAACTATAAAACTAAGACCCAGACGAAAAACCTTATATTATTGGTGCAATCAGTTACCGTTTCATTGTCATTTCATTTGAATGTGGGTTAGCCTTATTTTCCACAACTTTTCCAAGGATAACATACCCACCCCCCACCCCAGCCCAAGGCCCATTCATTCATAACATGAAAATGTTATGAATCAAAACTTTTATAGGGATCCGTGCACCCCTTGGAGGTTTTTGAGCCAGGGTCTTAGTTTTATAGTTGGTAGGGTCTTAGTTTTATAGGTCTATAAAACTAAGACTCAACCAACTATAAAACTAAGACCCAGACGAAAAACATTATATTATTGGTGCAATCAGTTACCATTTCATTGTCGTTNCAAGAAGATTCCACGCATCGCTGTCCAGTGTGCACTGCTTGGTGTCAATAGCCAATTTTGCTTGGTGGCAATCAGGGCCGATGGCACAGTACAGAAAGTCCGATAAATGCCGGCGCCTATCGGCAGTTAGTTATAACACATTTTCCCATTTTAACTACAGTGCCGAAAGGCACCAAAAGCAATATCGGAGTTTCTGTGCGGTCGGCCCAGGTCGCTTGCGATATCGCCTGGTGTGCTACATGTAACCGCTCTTACATGTAAGTTGGGTTGTCATGCAATTGCATTTCTATTTTGTATTTAATTTTTCCGTCAGGGCCGACGCTATAGCATTATTGGCCCTGGTAAGTACGGAGGAGGCCATCACAAGCTACTCATATTCCTCACTTGGATGGGGTCATGCAATTGAATACAGTCCCTAGCTTTGTGATTATAGAGGCCTTCCCCTTGGGGCCTACGGTCCCTGGCTACTAGGCTATAGAAACATGGCAGTATGGTTGTCATTAATCGTTGATTTCCTGATCCTCTGCAGTTAATCACAATTAGCATTCATAGTGTAGGCCTGCAATGGTAAAACAAGGAGACATTATTGGGGGTCATTGACAGATGTGGCCAGACTTCACCCACATGTATGACATGGGTTAATACATCTTCAACAAATCCTGATTGCTTACATTGTGAGTGCTTTTCTCCACAACTGACTGATTAATCAATTTGTCCACCCATGACAGACTAAGTATCTATACGGATAATCTGAAGATTTAGGCTTAATCTTTTAATCCACAGAGGTGAGGTTTTGTCACGTGTACTTGCTGTGCACTGTCAAGGCCTACAGTTATTTTATAAAGGTGGGCACTTTCTAATAAACAAATTATCTGATTAAGCTGATTATTACTATCAGTACAATACAATGCTGTCATTGTGTTGCCACTCAATCTTACTCTGACATGTCTGACACATTTGAAAATACTTAGTAAGGCGGCTTCATCGAATATTGGGTCAACACTAGTAAATGCTTTTACTTGAATTTTGCAATACAAATGCACTAGGCAATGCTGTACAAATCTGAAGTAAAAGCGTTTGCTTTATGCATACATGTACGACCCAATGTTTCAGTCAGAGCGGGTGATTTGAGCAGAAGATTCTATTTTATCCAAAAAACTTTTACGCCAACATGACAGATTCAGTTAGAAATCAAACTCATTGTTGCTGTCAACCTGCAAACAGTTTAAAACCCAAAGGCTGTATATTTTGGCCATTTTTAGCTCACCCGTGAGCTTTTGTCGTGGTGCACCGTCGTACGTTAGCAGGGCACGTTTCGTAACCGCTGGAGCTATTGATCTGAAACTTGGTACAACCTCTAAGTCAGATGACCTATGACACCTCGTCTAAACCTCATAGAGAAGTATGCTAAATGGTACTACTAAATTGGGCAGTTCTCGGCCAATATTGCAAACAATCTAATCGCCACAAAAAAACAAAATCGGCTGTTGATGCTATGCGCTAGACAGCTGTGCGTGGTTCTTCTCGACTGAGACATGATCACCCATCATAATACCAAAACTGATCTCGCCTACTGCGGTGGCTGGCGAGAAGATCTGTGGCGATCAGATTGATCGCCATCAAATAGCCTGGTGTGCGCCCAGTTTAGGGCACACCATTGGTGGTGATTTTGGATTTTGCAAAGACTGTGACTTTCTCAAATTACATTTCCATGAATGAGAGATGTACTCAACAAAACACCCACGTAAAATACTTTGTCACCCCCATACACATACCACCTCGTAATGACCATTCAAGGATTCCCATGTACAGTACAAATTACGTAGGAACGGCTTTGACCAAATTAGGCATGGAGTGATGGATCTTCGTTGCCATGGATATTTGCTGCAAGATGAATGTTAGCATATCAGAAGAACCGTCTCCGTAGCATTATACATGTAAGGCGAGGTCGTATGTTCATTGATGCGTAATCGAATATTGCATCGTGCTAACGTCACTGGATGGGAGGTGTCACTACATGTAGATGGAGGCTTCTATCCTTGAGGGCTTTTCCTGCGATATAAATAACCGATGATAACGTACTTACCATTGTAATACACAGTATGTAATTACATGTAAGTGAATAAATGTATAGGCTACTGTACTGGAGTATCTTTGAGCTGGAATGTGTTCTTAAAATATTTCCAGTGTAGTTTTCCAGTATCTTTCAAAATGTTTGGTTCTGTTGGGGACTACATGTAGGCCTATGAGTGAGTGCTGTGAAAGGGAATTCATGTTTGACCATTTTATTGAAAGTGTTTATAAAATTCATGTAAAAAGTTGATAAACTTGTTAACATCATCTGATGTGTGAACCCTATACAAAAATAAGTATTTAGGCCTACCTGCAGACAGTTCAGGTCTGGTGTCTAAAGATGTGTACACACCAAACCAGATTCCAGCACATTTTGTGTGGTGGCACCAGGCCTTTCAATTGCATGGTAACCTTTACACCCTCTATTTTTTGAGTCCATTTTGGGGACGGCCTTCCAGCTTATTTTGGGGACACTCTTTTTTGTTCATTGTTGCATTTTGGGGACATTGCGTGACTGAGACTGACTGGGAAGTTATAAAAGTGAAAGGACTTTTCTGGCAGTCAGTGGTAGGCACAGTAATCATTTCCATTTTNTGCGGTGGCTGGCGAGAAGATCTGTGGCGATCAGATTGATCGCCATCAAATAGCCTGGTGTGCGCCCAGTTTAGGGCACACCATTGGTGGTGATTTTGGATTTTGCAAAGACTGTGACTTTCTCAAATTACATTTCCATGAATGAGAGATGTACTCAACGAAACACCCACGTAAAATACTTTGTCGCCCCCATACACATACCACCTCGTAATGACCATTCAAGGATTCCCATGTACAGTACAAATTACGTAGGAACGGCTTTGACCAAATTAGGCATGGAGTGATGGATCTTCGTTGCCATGGATATTTGCTGCAAGGTGAATGTTAGCATATCAGAAGAACCGTCTCCGTAGCATTATACATGTAAGGCGAGGTCGTATGTTCATTGATGCGTAATCGAATATTGCATCGTGCTAACGTCACTGGATGGGAGGCGTCACTAGATGTAGATGGAGGCTTCTATCCTTGAGGGCTTTTCCTGCGATATAAATAACCGATGAACGTACTTATCATTGTAATACACAGTATGTAATTACATGTAAGTGAATAACTGTATAGGCTACTGTACTGGAGTATCTTTGAGCTGGAATGTGTTTTTAAAATATTTCCAGTGTAGTTTTCCAGTATCTTTCAAAATGTTTGGTTCTGTTGGGGACTACATGTAGGCCTATGAGTGAGTGCTGTGAAAGGGAATTCATGTTTGACCATTTTATTGAAAGTGTTTATAAAATTCATGTAAAAATGTGATAAACTTGTTAACATCATCTGATGTGTGAACCCTATACAAAAATAAGTATTTAGGCCTACCTGCAGACAGTTCAGGTCTGGTGTCTAAAGATGTGTACACACCAAACCAGATTCCAGCACATTTTGTGTGGTGGTCCCCCCAAACCAATGGCTTCGATGCTATTTCAGTGCCCAGAAAGAAATTTTGATGAACATGTATTGAAGCCATGGTTTCAACCATTAGCTTGCAGTAACCCCAAACAATTTCTTGCAAAAAAGGCACAAGGTAGTAAGTCACCATGGCTTCCCATCCATGCAATGGATTGAAGGGCGACGATGATTACATCCATACACGCATGGCCCGGGATTCGAACCCGGGACCTGCTGTTTGCCACATGTAAGGGGTGATAACCACTAGGCTGTCAAGGGTCCTCTGTCAGTGTCATAAATGAAGAGTCAGATATTTGACTTATTGCTCAAAGGACAGATGATGTCTTATTCACTTTGAACAGCAAAGGCTTTGAGTGAAAACAGTAGTTCATTTAGCTTGGATGGTGGGTGGGGGGCTAAATCCACTCAAAACACATGGTCATACCCTTACATACATGTACCCCATGCTGATTGCCATGATTACTTTAGTTCCTTTCCTTTGTAATTTTAGTGTCATTAGTAATGCCACTTGAGCTTGGTGTGGGCAAATCCATTCCAAAGTGGAAAGAACCTGAGTGTCATGACGTTTTTTGTACACGATTAGTGTTGTTCACGCCTTTCCTGTTAGCTCTTCATGTCCTAATCACTGTTCTTATGTTTGGCTTGGAAATGGTCTCTTTTCAATGGCAGTAATAGGCAGGGCACAAGCACAGTGTGAGACTCCTCCCATTGATCGGGGGGGGGGGGGGGGGNGGGTTTACCTGGAGTCAGGGGATTTCTGGACCCATATTCATAAAACCCTGCTAGGCTTAGTTGCCTGCTAAAGTGCCTAGTTTGTACAGGCCAATGTACACAACTAGCAGCCAACTAAGCTAGCAAGGTTTTATGAATATGGGCCCTGGGGTCTTCAAACCAGCCAAGCTAAGAGTGACCTGCGACTGGTTTTGCTGTGGAAGGTCACATAGTCGTATGGGGTGTTGGTGGTTGAAGCTCATTCTGTCCTGAGTCAGGACCTGGACACAGTTCACCTGAGCATCAGTTTCATTGAAGCCATCCTGGCACACCAGGGGCATCGCGTGACTACACCTCCTGTTACATCACTCATACCCCTGGCGTCAATAGCAGCATTTCTATTTCACGGCTTGGTCCTAGTCGCGAGTGGCCAATCAAAATGCCCCTTTTATAAACTCACGGCGTCGTCGTCTGTCAATCTGACTTCCAGGAATAGCCTACAAATACTTTTTGTTGTACATTTTAAGTACAGTTTTGTCCGTAATGTCGGAAATTTACTGGAAATCCAAGCATTTTGCGAGACATAAATCGGGAAACTTGCTCGATTCGATCCATTGCAGTGCACTGTACAGCTGACATGACATCTTGCAATCCAAGGCTCTTCTGCAACGCGTAATCTGATTGGCTCATATTTGGCACGTAAACTAAATGGAACAGCCACCTTGAACAGTGTGTAAGTGGGTATTGCTGCCTGGGGTAGAAGTCTGTAGTTCGACGGAATGACGCACTACCCCAGGTAGGCCTGGATGCACTGAAGCATGCCAAGTCCGACTCATCCAAGTCTAGTACATTTCACCTAAGTCCATCACCAAAACAAAACACGGTCAATACCAGTTCTGCACATCTCATGATGGAGGTATGCTCGCCAACAATAGGTTTACTTGGTTGTCATAGCAACTGTAGAAATCTGCAACGACACTCATTGTCGAAGTCCACGGTACTGTGTCATTTTCTCTTCTCCCACATGTGTGGGCTTTTGTCCGTGATCATTGTGATGATGGGACGGTAATGAGATGGCGATGAATGATTCAGATCGGGAGTCCATGCTGGGAAGTTTATTTTAAACCAGGGAAAGGGTTCCCAAGAATATCCCTACTGTCTACATTCAGGGTCTTGGTCAGAATTTATGGCAAAATTTTTTGATGGTAATAATTTTTTTCTCAAAATCAGCAAAAACCTCATTTAAAAGAAAATGTCCCTTTTTCTGCTCCTTTGAGGGTAGTAACATAGTACCGTAGTACCCTCTTGCAGGAACAATGTGACATCTTTTCAATGTGTGTATCAGCAAAAGCAGGGCTTATTGGCAGTAGAGGAAAGGGTTTAAAAATAGCCTTGCGACACAGTAGCTGAAATGTATGACACAATAGCTGAAATGTACGTCTCTGCAATTTACAGTACTATTATGGACAGAGTGAGAATGATAATGGTTGAGTAAACTGATGACCAATGATTTGCGACAAGCGCTTGGTTTTGCAAGAGTGGCTCAAAAAATGTAGAAAAAAGCATCATAATATTATTTGAAACAAATTTTTCACGTCATAAAATTTCGACCAAATCGGTGAAAAGTATTCATCATTGGTAATTACACATAAAATTGTGATTTTTTTTCAAGATGCGAATTGGACTAGACAATAAAAAATTGGGATGGCCTAGATGATGAGAAATCATCAGCAATTTTGCCAAAATTACATGTATGCTGATAATGAATGGCATTATTAAAGCTCGTGGCATGGATAATTTCAAGTTTATCAGACGACATTGATTGCGAGCATTTGGCAAAAAAACACAAAGCGTGGCCATCACCTGACAGTGTCACATGGATGGACATGCTTGATGAGTAGAACGCGAACACCAACTTGAAAACGTAGTAGCAAGAATATAATGCCACTGATAATGATGTATTTTTACTGAGCCCCAATTGCCGAGTGGTTATCACGTCCGCTCAGCAAGCGGCAGGTCCCGGGCCAATAGGATTTCGTGGCTCTTCACGTCCATCGCATGGGACAGTAGCCGTGGTGCCTTGTGTACCTTGTACCTTTGCAAGGGCAAGTAAAAGACCCCATCTAAGTGAGGAACATGAGTAGCTTGAGATGGTCTCTTCCGTATTCATCAGGGCCGATATTTGCTGGCCTTGGCCCCGACAGAAAAATCTAATGTAATACATGGGTCAGGTGCAATGTGCAAAGTGATCTGGAAAAAGTCAGTGGCTTCCTGTTCTCTGCCTTCGCAAGGTCCAACTGACATTCGAATTTTAAAAAAGCATAAAAAAAGCATAAAAAAGCAGTATTCAGTGATGAGTTTTCTGCTGACTTGAGCCAATGTCACTGTCAGATCACATACTTTTGGGTATTTTAGTATTTTGCATTTGGCATTGGAATGTGCTGAATGTGTGCTGCTTCCAAATGCAGCACAGATGGAGCGTATGCTGAATATGTGCTACCGTTATGCTCCATGATATGCTCTACAGTAGATGTGCTCCAGGTATGCTGTATACATACATGTATTATGCTATTTTTCAGTGGGGGGGGGGACATAGGGAAAACTGATAAAATATACTGTATAGGTTTTGAAATCGACAAAGTTAGTAAGTTTCGTGTTCTTTCTCTCTTTACAGGTGAACATTTACGGACATGTCCACAGGGTTTCACATGTTGCACAAAAGATATGGAACAAAAATTGGAATTAGAATCACAAAAAGACTTTGCTAAGCTACAAGAGCAAGTTACAGAAAATTTGAGATACATATTTAAGAGTAGGACATTAAAATTTGACCGTAAGTATTACATGCATTCTTGACAACCGTCTTGAGTAGAGCTGAACTTCTCTCAGGATTTGTTGCCAGTAGTGTTCTGTGTCGTCGTGTTCTCAAAATGTGTGTAACACTTCAGGAGGGGTGTACAGGGTGGCCCAAAAATGTGATACTACTTCCACTAGAGCCCCAAACTGCTGCTAGCAATGGAGGGAATCTTAGGGCCGTAGCTAGGGTTGACTTTAGCAAGACTTTCATAAAAGTCTGACTTTTCTCAGTAAGTCCAACTTCAGACTTTAGGCTGAAGTCCGGCCCCAACATACGGCCCTTAGAAAGAAGACTTCAAGGCTCATGTTCATAAAACCTTGCTCGGCTTAGTTGCCTGCTAAAGTGCCTAGTTTGCATGTAAAGGCCAGTGTACACAACTAGCAACCAACTAAGCTAGCAAGGTTTTATGAATATGGGCCCTGGTGTTTCGAGCTCAGGACAACCTATTTTGTAAAGCAAAGTTGAGGCCCTGCTAAATTCACAGTTTACCGGTAAGTTAAAAGGGACCTCCAACAAAAGATGGCTTTGCGGCTACTGCACTGAATCAAGGTATGTTGGTGTTATTTTTCTCCTAGAAAGATTCTCTATATCCATTCATACCAGTGGTTTGGGACAGTGGGGAGTGTAAAAATGCTAGTGCGTTTTTGGGCCATCCTGTATAATGTAAAATCTAACTATCAGATTTTTAAATAACTAAATGATCATTTGGTCATTTTGACTTGGTTTGTCGATCTAGAAGCGTCAGAGTCAAAATCACCCACCATT
Organism: Notospermus geniculatus; assembly: GCA_002633025.1. NCBI lineage: Eukaryota > Metazoa > Nemertea > Pilidiophora > Heteronemertea > Lineidae > Notospermus > Notospermus geniculatus. The sequence continues at coordinate 357,812 of NMRB01000283.1, forward strand.
TCCCAGGTAACCTCTGAACATGTTGCAGAGGTTGTTGCTGAGAATTCTGATTCATTTTAAGCGGGCATCCCGCCGCTTCGACCCAGCGGAGAGCAATTTCTCCATCTGGATCCATGAGTGTGGAATACAGATGGGTTTTCTCTGGAAATTATTTTGCGCAGTTTGCATGGATACTACTAACGCTACACATTTGTGAGAAAGGGATTTCATTTGAGAGAAACCAGGCTGCTTTTCTTCCACAGTCTAGAAACGATGACTGCAGTTTTCACCTGAAAATTGTAGGCCTAGTGTGCAACGTGTAATTATCAACAAAAAAAGGCAGACAAGAAAAAAAAAATTGGCTGCATTTTCTGTTAAATCTGTGCATGAGTTTAGAATCTTTTGCTTGATTTACAGGAAGCAACCTGTCGTGCCTGTGAATTTGTGGTCATATAATAATGTAAAAAGTTTTCAGCCATTTCAATTCAGGAGGCTCTCTCACGAGTCCACTCCCGAGTCCTTTTTATTCATGGACTGTAACAGTTTTACTTAGTTTTTTACTTCTTACCCCTTCATAAGTTGTATGTCAAGGACTAGGCCCTAATTAATGGGATGTTCAGTGGAACCTCTCTATTAAGGACACCTTCGGGACTGACAAATGCTGTCCTTAATTGAGAGGTGTCCTGATTCCAGAGGTCAAAATGAATAGAAATGGTCAATTTGGGACTGAACTTTGGTGTCCTTAATAGAGAGGTGTCCTCCTGGCAGAGGTGTCCGTTAAGGGAGGTTCCACTGTTGTTTATCAAACACTTTCTTTGATCAAAAGTGTTACATCTTTTTACAACATCCATGTTTTTAGAGGAAAGTTTTAAATTACAGATCTTAAGGTGAGATAGATTCTTTAACATGAGATGGAGGGCGCCATGGCACCCTTAGGCTTCCCTTACATAGAAGTATACAGTATAGGAAAAATCTGTTTAGCAAAGGCATGCCAAGGATTTACGACTGTGAAGCCATTGATAACCGGCGTTTTCGTGTACTGTATACTTCCATGTAAAGGAAGCCTTAAAAAAAGGTCCAACTTCGACCGTTAAGAATTAAGTTTAAAGTTATGAGATAGCCTCTTTTAAAACTTTTCACTTTTCAACTGCTGGCACTGAAGAACAGTGCAATCCCTTCTGTACATATATATTCCAGCTCTTTTGAGATACATGTTTACTGACTGGTTGTTCTGGTGAGGTACAACTATCTGATCTTAGAAGGTTACTGAGTGAAGAACCTGTCTGTTAGTATTTCTTCTTTTTCGCATGGCCTTCATTAGTTAGTCCACGTCAGATATTACCTCCTGATACTGAAAGTAAAGTTCTGCAAGTTCCTGGTAAAGCTATGCAACACACCTTTGGCATGAAAGGTGTAACTTTCAGGTGAAATGGACTTCGTGAAACCAATGGGCATAGTTATGGAATTACTGTTTGGCAACAAGGTGATCAGTATTTTGTTTAAAACAAATACCAGAATGTACATGTAGGGATCAGTGGAAATGTACCTATACTGGTCTGCCCTTAGGGCAGCATGGGGGGGGGGAGTTGTTGCCTTGTAATTTACAATGTCCCTCAAAAATAAACCTGGTGTTGTATAAATATGTGAACACTTTTGATCAAAGAAAGTGTTTGATAAGCAGCGTCACATTACTTAGGCCTATTCCTTTATACCTGGTACTACTAGTATGGGTAGCACTGGGATGGTACCAAAATGACATTATATGCCAGTGTTGCCAGTGCTGTTTTGAAAAGAAGGATAATACCGGTCGCATGGCTTTTTCACGGTACAAAACGCATTAGTGATAGTGGCCTCGATCCAGACCGAACCGACTCTGTGTGAACAGGACCATCATGTGAACAGGACTATCATGTGAACAGGACCATCATGTGAGTGAACAGGACCATCATGTGAGTGAACAGGACCATCGTGTGAACAGGGCCACCATGTGAACAGTGCCATCATGTGGACAGGGCCATCGTGTGAACAGGACAATGATGTGAACAGGACCATCATGTGAATAGGGCCATCATGTGAACAGGACCATCATGTGAACAGGACCATCATGTGAACAGGACCATGTGAACAGGATTATGTGAACAGGGTCATCATGTGAACAGTCCTGACCACCCTGCCGGATGATGGAAAAGAATGGCCATCTAATCATGGTCATCCTCCCACAGCAGGGGTTTTTACCTCCCAACTCTTCATCCAATCTCACTTTGTGTTCGAGTGTATGAAGAGGAGCTAGACAAAAGCTCTGCTATTGGAGGATGATTGAGCACTTCTCTGTAACCCATTCACCAACATTGTGTGATGCTCTTGTCTGTGAGGTGACGTGAAGTGGCTTGGTATTGAATCAGGAATGTCCACAATTATACTATTATTTTGGTAATAATGTCATGGAACTATCAGTATGGGGTCAAGCTCATCTTGTCAGACAAACTGGAATTCCAAATTGACTGTTACGTCAATGGTCAAATGGCATGAATGGTGGAATTAGTACTTATGACCCAAATAATTACCAGAATGTGGTTCTTTGACCTTGGCAGTTGATGGATGTGAATGTCCTATCATGTGGGATCAATCATCCCTGGCTCTTCAGGTCAGTCGCATGGGACAGTAAGCCATGGTGCCTTNACTGTGAAGCCATTGATAACCGGCGTTTTCCTGTACTGTATACTTCCATGTAAAGGAAGCCTTAAAAAAAGGTCCAACTTCGACCGTTAAGAATTAAGTTTAAAGTTATGAGATAGCCTCTTTTAAAACTTTTCACTTTTCAACTGCTGGCACTGAAGAACAGTGCAATCCCTTCTGTACATGTATATTCCAGCTCTTTTGAGATACATGTTTACTGACTGGTTGTTCTGGTGAGGTACAACTATCTGATCTTAGAAGGTTACTGAGTGAAGAACCTGTCTGTTAGTATTTCTTCTTTTTCGCGTGGCCTTCATTAGTTAGTCCACGTCAGATATTACCTCCTGATACTGGAAGTAAAGTTCTGCGAGTTCCTGGTAAAGCTACATATGCAACACACCTTTCTATCAGATGAGATTGGCATGAAAGGTGTAACTTTCAGGTGAAATGGACTTATAGTAGTGAAACCAATGGGCATAGTTATGGAATTACTGTTTAGCAACAAGGTGATCAGTATTTTGTTAAACAAATACCAGAATGCAGGGATCAGTGGAAATGTACCTATACTGGTCTGCCCTAGGGCAGCATGGGGGGGGGGTGCCTTAAGAACTATAATGTACAATGTCCCTCAAAAATAAACTTGGATGTTGTATATGTGAACACTTTTGATCAAAGAAAGTGTTTGATAAGCAGCGTCACATTACTTAGGCCTATTCCTTTATACCTGGTACTACTAGTATGGGTAGCACTGGGATGGTACCAAAATGACATTATATGCCAGTGTTGCCAGTGCTGTTTTGAAAAGAAGGATAGTACCGGTCGCATGGCTTTTTCACGGTACAAAACGCATTAGTGATAGTGGCCTCGATCCAGACCGAACCGACTCTGTGTGAACAGGACCATCATGTGAACAGGACTACATGTATCATGTGAACAGGACCATCATGTGAGTGAACAGGACCATCATGTGAGTGAACAGGACCATCGTGTGAACAGGGCCACCATGTGAACAGTGCCATCATGTGGACAGGGCCATCGTGTGAACAGGACAATGATGTGAACAGGACCATCATGTGAATAGGGCCATCATGTGAACAGGACCATCATGTGAACAGGACCATCATGTGAACAGGACCATGTGAACAGGATTATGTGAACAGGGTCATCATGTGAACAGTCCTGACCACCCTGCCGGATGATGGAAAAGAATGGCCATCTAATCATGGTCATCCTCCCACAGCAGGGGTTTTTACCTCCCAACTCTTCATCCAATCTCACTTTGTGTTCGAGTGTATGAAGAGGAGCTAGACAAAAGCTCTGCTATTGGAGGATGATTGAGCACTTCTCTGTAACCCATTCACCAACATTGTGTGATGCTCTTGTCTGTGAGGTGACGTGAAGTGGCTTGGTATTGAATCAGGAATGTCCACAATTATACTATTATTTTGGTAATAATGTCATGGAACTATCAGTATGGGGTCAAGCTCATCTTGTCAGACAAACTGGAATTCCAAATTGACTGTTACGTCAATGGTCAAATGGCATGAATGGTGGAATTAGTACTTATGACCCAAATAATTACCAGAATGTGGTTCTTTGACCTTGGCAGTTGATGGATGTGAATGTCCTATCATGTGGGATCAATCATCCCTGGCTCTTCAGGTCAGTCGCATGGGACAGTAAGCCATGGTGCCTTGTACTTTGTGCCTCTGCAATGGCAAGTAAAAGACCCCGTCCACAGGAACATGAGTAGCTTGAGATGGCCTCTTACATACTTACCAGGGCTAATAATGCTAGGGCTTCAACCCTGATGGACACATATACTACCATACCAAACTGACCAAAAACAACAAAAAAACAGTAAGGTCACAGAGACCTGGCTTTGCCACTGGGATCCTCCACATAACAAAAGCATCAGGACTTTGATTCAGAGATCAACAGGCTGCTGTGGTCAGCAATGCCAGCCATCACCAACAGGAAAAGCTGGACCCCGGCAATGCCAGACCTCTGTGACCTTAACTCTGTTTTGGTGTATATCCTCGTGATCATTAAAAAATCAATGCTTTGTATGTTCCTATCACATTCACTTGCTGCTATAGCCTGACTCATCAACATGATCAATCCCTGTCATGTATGTACTAATACTGTATCTGATAATGGGTAAATAACTGTCACATTTATCTCCATTTGTCCTAGCCTTGCACAATCAGTGACTAAATGATGTTGGTTGGCATCATTGGATTGGGATTTTAAAGCTCTATTTAGGCCTATGTAAAGCCAGCAGCACACCATGTGATATCACAAGTGATGTGATTACAAGTGAGCAAAATTGGCTGTTGACGCCAGGTGTGCGCTGAACAGCAGTGCGTGGAATCTTCTTGCAGCGATGATCGCCCGTTATCAAACAATACCAAAGCTGATATTGCCTCGTCTGCAGCGGCTGGCGAGAAGATGGGTGCAACTAGATCACTTGTGATATCACTTGGTGTGCGGCTGGCTTTAGGAATTTGCAGTGAGAAGTGCTGTTTTCACAGGCATTGGGTTATCAACGCACCAAATACTAGTACATGAAATATTAGGCTTCACAAATGAAGGGACCGGAACCTTAAAACTGCTGACAGCAGCAAAACTTGGCAGACTGTTGTCAAAATGGGCCTAGGTGGTCCATATTCATACACCTAAACATATGTAAGTCAGAGTGTGATACCGGTACTTATCTTTTGTGTTAAACAAAGAATAAGTGTCACACTTAGACTTAAGTGGTTTTATGAATATTGGTTCTGAAGTAAATCTAGCTTTTCCCTAGACTGTATACATGTATGTGACAGCCATGAAATCTGCATCAAGAAGTGGTAGGCCTAGCTATTTTTAACATGCTGTCCTGGTCATGTGGTTTAGTCTCACTGTGTGGACTGTTCACTAACATAATGCTCTTAACCCCCATGAGAAAATGTGAATTTATCAAAAATAACCATGCTGTGCGAAACACAGTCGGCGGAGCACCTTCAGGCACCTTTGAAGTGTTGGTAATTTTGATCATGGTAGTCACGATTGTGTATCGGACAAAACCCCGAAGGCGCTAGGACGGTTTTCTATTCGGCCAAGTAGGGGTCTTTCTGTCCTAAACAAAATGATTGCTTAGTCGTCTCACCCTTGTCAGGTAGAGGAGTGAATGGGGAGAAATTTGAGGTTCGGTGTTCCACTTATGGAGGAGGTATCCAGCTGGGGCGGTGAATATGAAGGCCTGTCACGGAAATTCCTTTACTTAGAGTTGATCCGTGTGTGAATGCATTTCCGACAGGGGTTTGAATAGCGATTCAGGCAAATGATGATTGTGTCTGGGTGTCTGAGCTGAGACAAGGGATGCGGATGGACCACCATGATATGATGATCTGATGAGAGTTCTGTGTAGTAGCTGTCAGAAGACACCCGAGAAGTGGCCATTGAATTTGAAAGGGCCACTTCTTGAAGGTAGCCAAAATTCTTTTCTACTTCCGTAGCTGAATCATATGTGATCTTTACACCCTGTGCTTGGACATTATAAGGAGGAACTAGTGTCAGGCCTTTTAGGGCAGTAATACCACCCTAAAAAAATTCAGAGGTCATTTTACCACCCTGTTTAAATTTTACCGCCCTGTTTGAAAATGTAACTTGCAATGCATTTGCCATTACACCACTCTGTTTGAATTTCACTCCCTCCCTGTTTGAAAATCCAGGGTCCATTATTCCTAAACATACTTAAGTCAAAGTATGATACTTATCTTTTGTGTTAAACAAAGGATAAGTGTGAGACTTAGACTTAAGTAGTTTTATAAATATGGGTCAAGGGCCTTAAAAATCATAGGAAGTGCAGCCATCCCACCCTGTTTGGAAAAAAATTCTGGCTAACACTGAGGAACCTGCACATCTTAGGAATGTCAGGGCTGCGCTGTGAATGGTGCCCGATGACCGATGACGTAAAAAACAGGAAAATGTTGCATCACAATGCCCTTGATGTACATGAGACAGACGAGAAAAAGGTAAAACTGTGCAGAGTGCCGCCCTGAAGCGGTATTTGTGCAGGTTCCTCATTGCTGGCATTCTTAGTACAGGTTTGCAGAAAAACTGCACTTGAAAATTTCCTTCTGATTTATTAACCGACAGCTGTAAGACTTCTTTACAAAGTATGCTATACCATAGTAGTGGTTTCCATTCTAACGAGGCTATGATCCATGAAGAGGCTGCAGTCATCCACATGCATTGTCTGTGGTGTAACCAGTGAAACTTTGTTTTTTGCATGTTCTTGGCTTTCGAAGGCATCACACTGCTTTCAAAACACTTGCTTTTAAATTGGTTTAAAATTAGTTAATTATTTCTTGATAAAAAGTGTCCTTCCCTTCAACAAATTAGGCCTGCAGTAGAACCTCTATATTAAGGACACCTCTAGGACTGACAGCTGCTGTCCTTAATTGAGAGGTGTTCTTATTACAGAGGTCAATCAAAATGAATAGAAATGACCAGTTTTGGACTAAACTTTGGTGTTCTTAATAGAGAGGTGTCCTCCTGGCAGAGGTGTCCGCTAAGAGGGGTTCGAATACTGAACAAACTTAAAAATGAACCTCCTTGTTTCCTAAAACAGAACCTAGCGTGTGTCCACTATATAGAGGGAGTTATCACCAATATTGTCTTCCTATAGCTGTACAATCTAACATGCCCCGTATATTTCGTGGGCCTGCCGTAGGGGTTACATTTGAGCTGGGTTGGCATTTACAACAGCCAAATTGGACAGTAAACACATGAGGGCCTCAAAAATTGGGCCTGAAGACGTTTTGGCGAGAATTCCCTGTATCCCTGATCAATGCACTTAAACTCGTTTCGTCTTTGTATTGAAATCTTGCCTGAGTCATCCTAGGAGGACCATGCCCTTTTTGTCCTGCTCAAATTTGGCCCAGGTTTATATATAGAACATGCCCAAGGCTCACTGACCAGGGTATGTAGGCCTATTTTTGTCAGTTTGTTCAATTTGTCTCGAAAATCTGGCTTTGTTGTCAACAAATAATGAGTTCCCATCTTCGGGTGTGTGGTTATGTAACAGCGACCCTGTTTCATCATTTCGGGTCCAAAATGGGGAAGAATGGTGTATTCTGTGTAACCATTGTTGATGGACACCATCAACTTGTGTGTGGGCTCAATATTGCTATTGAAGTGATCACTATTTGATGGCAAATTGGTTACAATTCGAGCACCAAGCAGTAACCATATACCTCTAGCCACTGCAATTTTTTATCTGTTTAACGGGCCAGGCTACATTTTTTGGCAGTTTTTGGAATAATAATAATACATTTTGCATATTAATTTATTTTTCAATTTCCCACCGAGGCACTATAGCCTAGAGTAAAAATAGAACATCAGTCACACTTGTGACCCGATCTACCAAAGTAGGCACAAGTTGCAGTGATCATCACTGGTCATCAGTTTACTCAACTATTATCGCCGCTGTCCACTAATATAACCTGCAGAGACGTACATTACAGCTTTTGTGTTATAAGGCTGTTTACCGTGTCCTCAATTGAGACTTGCACCTACTTTTGCTAGATTGGGTCACATTTACATTTCAAGCTGAGAGAGTTGAGAGTTGAGCGTTCGCTAAGTCCAACTCGACCTCGGGCCTATGCAGATGACACGTGATGACATGTTAAGAGCCAATTTTTATAAGATTCAGGCGGTGGTTGCTATATGACCCCCTCAGATGTGCTTGAATTTTTTTTTGCTGGAAGGCCTATAGTAGATAGGAAAAAATCCAAATTTTCAGGTCCTGGAACCCAACGGTTTTCATTCCAGGGCCTCTGGAAGGGTCCACTTTTTGAGGGTCAAAATTGCACTTTTAAAAAAATTTGTTTTTGAAATTGAAATATCTCAATGCGCCCACAACAGCCCGCCTTCATTTTGATGGATGTCAATCTACGATGGAAGGAGCTCCGGAAAATTGTAAAATTTCGGTGGGCTGATGAGGGCGCCACCTGTAGGGGGCGCTGCAAAACGCTACTTTTTGTAAATGTGACACTTACATATGAGGCATTTGTGGACTGCGCCCTCAACATCCCACACTCATTTATGCATGATAGAACTCCACTAGCAAGCCCAACACTATAACAC
>NMRB01000283.1:366900-386913 GCA_002633025.1 Notospermus geniculatus
TATTTTTAGCTCACTGGGGTGAGCTATTACGATGGTGCAGCGTCCGTCGTCGTCGTCCGTCGTCATCGTCGGTCGTCGTTGTCCGTTAGCAGGGCACGTTTTGTAACCGCTGGAGCTATTGATCTGAAACTTGGTATATATATACCCCTAGGTCAGATGACCCACGACACCAAGTTTCGGTCCCATTCGACTCTCAGTTTGGCCACCAGGTGGTGGAAACCAAAAACACAAAAAGTGCAATAACTCCTGAACTAATGACTAGATCATCTCCAAATTCTTATCATAGGTGTAGCTAATAAGGATACATAACATATACATGTATAACGGGTTTTTGATTTGACCTACTTTTGAAGGTCACAGAGGTCAAAGTTCGACAAAAGTGACGAACCTGCCACAGTTTGTCATTATTTCACCGAGCAACTTCATATCTTGCATAAACATGCATTGGAGGGGTACCTTTAATAATACCAAGTTTCGGCCCGATTGGACATCCAATATGGCCGGCAGGTGGCGCAACCTGAAAATCAAGTAAGTGCTATTACTCAGGAACGGCGTGACGCAGAGTGCTCAATTTTGATATTTACCTTTATCTAGATGACCTTTACATGCATGTCAAATTTTGGCCTGGTTTGACCTCAAACATGGCCACCAGGTGGCGTAACCCAAAAATCATCAAAGTGCTGTAACTCAGGAACGCCTTAACCCAAAGCGCTCCAATGTGCTATGTGGCACCCTGCAGATGACCTTTATGTCCATGTAAAGTTTCAGCCCGATCGGATCCAATATGGCCGCCAGGTGGCGCAACCCGAAAATCATCAAAGTGCTGTAACTCAGGAACGACTTGAGCCAAAGCACTCCAATGTGCTATGTGGCCCCCTGCAGATGACCTTTATGTGCGTGTGAAGTTCCAGCCCGATCGGACATCCAATATGGCCGCCAGGTGGCGTAACCCAAAAATCATCAAAGTCTTCTGGGAATGACTTGACCCAGATTGCTCATAACTGATATGTACCTCCCTCTGTCATTAGACTATTATGTCCAACCCAGTGAGCACATGGTCCATGGACCATTTCATCCATGTCTATATCCATTCTTTTCCTTTCTTTCCAGAATTTTTCACAGAACTTCTTGACAAGTCCAAAAAAGACCTGCACAATATGTTTGTACGGACATATGGCTTATTATACCAAAAAAATGCCTACGTTTTTATGGATCTTTTTAATGACTTACGGAGTTATTACAAAGGCAAGGATCTAAGTCTAGGCGAGGCATTGGATCGTTTCTTCACAGTTTTAATGCAAAAGATGTTCGAGCTGATAAACTCACAATACCGGTTCGACCAGTCGTACCTGAACTGTGTGACCGAGCACATGGACGAATTGAAGCCGTTCGGTGACGTGCCAAGTATACTCTCACACCAAGTAAAACGTGCATTCGTGGCTGCTAGGACGTTCGTACAGGGCCTTGCGATTGGTCGTGACGTCATCAATGTTGTGTCAAAGGTAAGTCCTCATTTGCATAATTGTTGTTGTGTTGTACCTTCAGACTAAAGCAGGCAGCTCGCCAGGCGAAGTGAGTGCGACATCGCAAGTGATCTGATCACCATCAATCTTCTTGCCAGCCACCACAGACTTTAAAAGGCCTCCATACACTGAATGACAAAAGTCGAAATTAGTCGCTGCTATGGTCAGTTCGACAACACTTGATCTGGCGACATTGAAGTTCTCCACAAAAGTGTCAGAAGATTTTAACAGTTATGGAACGTTTCCACAAAAAGTATTTTGGAACGGGCAATTGTAGCGACTTATTTCGACTTTTGTCATTCAGTGTATAGAGGCCTTCAGGCAATCCGCTTTCAGGCCCTTATTCACAAAGTTCTCATAAGTTAATGGAGTGCATAAATTGTTGTCCCTCTTTGGGCATCCTGTTGTCCACTATCGACCTGAAAATTGATTTGCATGGCCCTAAGTTCGGGGGGGGGGGGGGGGGGTTNGTTGTCAATAGGTCCCTGAATATACATCTGAAAACGTAACCAGAAGAATTAAAGATTTTTTGCACCGAGTCAAAGTGTTCAATTTTGAGAAACACTATTTTTTACATGGCCTGTAAACATGTTGTTTTCGTGTCTTACAACCTAAGTGTACATCAAGTGATCTCAGTCGAAGATCTAGAATCATTCAAAAATAAAATCACTTCTGAATGCTTGTTATGTCAGACAAATTTGTCCAATGTAAATTGGCCGACTAGGCCTTATCTGCCATCTAAACAGTTCTGGTTGGGCACCTTCTTTATCGAGACATGAGGAATTTTAGCATGTCACTGGCAGTTTGTCTACTCTATGCTTACCGATACATCTTTGTTACTCAAAATATGTCCTTGTTCACGTCAGGTTAGGTTTTGAAATGTTCTCAGTTAACTGCAGGAGTCCAGTTTAGCGTTAAGCGGGGTTCATTGGCACATGGATTTTGTCCAATTCAAGTCTGTAAAAAAAATGATCAATAAGGACTTTTGCATTGTCATTTCTGCAAAATTAGGGGAAAAGGACTAGAAACCAGGCACGGATCCAGAGGGGGCGCACAGGGCGTGGCCTGCCCTTTTGGCCTACAATATGTAAAATCAACCGTGAAATTCTGGAATTGGGCACAAATTTCAATGTTCCTAGCATAGGGCGCCCCTCTTTTCCCAAGTCCCGGATCCGCCCCTGGAAACGGACCGGATGCGTGTGCCAATGAACCCCGCTTTAAGCTTGGCATTAACATAGAGTGCTCAGACATATTTTGCACAGCCATATTTGGGTCGCAGCCAAATTGTCTGAGACCAAATATCGCTGCGCTGCTGTGAGCGTGCGGCACCATCAAACTGATGGATTAAAGAAATATGGCAGACCCGTGCCGCACAGCCACAAATATGGCAGTGGACCATTTAGGTGCACACTGTGAAGTTTCGTGGCTCAGCCATTTCAAATAAGGCTGTGCCAAATATGTCTGAGCATTATTTGTCTGTGTGCACCTAGTTCAGAGGGTGTTGTCTTCAAAAGTCTGAAAACGACCATTCAGTTGTTGAAATTCCAACGCATGCATGTTAAGCCAAGTCATCCCATTCTCCAGTCTACAGGCATTCTTTTACTTGCTTAAATTACAAGGGATTATGGAGCAATCTCTTAGAAAATCCTGCGGTCTTTTTTCAAACTTAAAATGCTTCAACACACCGTGTGTATTCGCTCAACGCTGCTTTCGTCATGAGCTCACGCAGCAGTGCACTTAGAACGGAGGGAAAAGCAATCCGGTGGTTGCCATGGAGATAGCTAACATGTGACCACAGAGCGTATCTGGATGCTGCGTTGGCTCCTACGCTGATGTACGAGCTCGTCTAGCATGTTGTCCTTCCCACCTTTCTTCGATTCGTGTGCATCACTTTCGATTGACGTCGATGGATCAGCAATATACGTATAGGAAAATATGACTCAAGGGGGTTTCCTTTCTTCAATACATCTGCGGTATTCCGTAAAAGGTGCTGGAATCCTATGATGTAATGAATTAATTATTGTAACACTAACGAGGATTCACCGATCCTTTGTTTCTTAAAGGAAATATATGGCGAGACAAGTTTTTTTACGGCCCTCTAAAAACCTGGGTTGTATTAATATTTAACAATACTGTATTTGATATATTCAACAAAGGACCCTTTAATTAGGGCCTCCTTTACATAACTTTTGATAAACTTCATGAAGGAGTATGTAAAAAGTAAAAAAACTATTTGTTTCACCCATGAAAAAAAGTGTTATAAAATGCTTATTTAAAAGTGGACTCAGGAGACGGCCTCTTGAATTTATGATCGTGAATTATGATGATTTAATGGGTGAGTTTTTCGAAATGGCTACCAAATTTGTCATCAGGTGCCGATCGAAGGGGCGCATACGCCCCCTTTTGGCCAACAACTCTGTAAAATTAACTGTGAAATTCTGGAACTTGGTGCAAATTTCAATGTTCCTAGCATAGGTCCCCCTCTTTTCCCGAATCCTGAATCCACCACAGTTCTTTTTCTTTTGTAAGCAAATGTGGTGGCTCTTTGACCAAATCCGTAACTATTGGGTCTAAACAATATTGAGAGTGAAAGTTTTCAGTAAAAACAAACTTGATGTGAACTTTATCCACAGATGATCTCAAACCTTTTGTTATGAGAGATTTTCTTATTAGATTTGAAAAAATATATACCAAGGAATTGAAATCTGATCCCTTTTAAAAGTGAATATTTGCACAGCAAATTCCTTCCTCGTATGGTATTCTATTTTAAAAGCATGTTAGAGTTACTAACCTCAACATTTTGGCGGATACATTTATTTGCTCCCAGCATGCATGCCATTTTAAAATTGTTTGAATCTGCACTCAGTGGCACACTATTTATCTCAACTTCCAAACTTTCAGTATAAAACGACTCATAAGGGCAAGCAAAAAAATCTTTAGTTTATCGTCCTCCGCCTGCGCCAATTTTCAGCGCCGTGCAAAATTTAAATTTTTGTTTATCAGTTTGAATTTCACGCCGCGCCGCGTATCACAGCACCGCGAAGCGGTAGATTCGTGAACAACAGTTTCCAAAGCGACAAAATCCAGTCTTAGAGGGTCGAGGTGGTGACAGTATACATGTAACATGATTTTGTAATTTCTTTGTAGCAAAGTAAAATGAAAATAAAAACAAAAAGTGCCCCCTTGCCTATTTTCAAGAACCAATCGGACGATAAACTCAAATTTTTTTTGCTTGCCCTTATTGAGTGATATAACGTGAAGAGACTGCATTTCTTCACTCTAAATTGAGGCATTTTACTGCAATGCTGCAAGTGCATGCGATTGATTCTGTATATTCATGTTTCTATGGCAACCAAAAGATCTTGAATTCATTTTAGGGTAGGTTAAATAGGATGATGTCATGGATGTCGCGAGACTGAACGGACGGAGAACTTGATCGAAAAAATATTGCCGTGTCTTGATAATATTTCAGTCTCGAGAATCTGAAGTCCACTGCTAGTGCAAGCATTTTAAAGGGAACTGTCGTAAGCCAAAGTTTCTTAATTTGCGATTGTTTGCTGCCATCTTGGATATATTAGTGTGGAACACATTCCTATCCATAAAAAATGCATTATTGCACTTCTGCCATGGCTTCTCTTTGGATACCATAGTACCTGTCAACCCCAGATTTAAGCCTGTTTATCAATCAAATTCACTAAAATAACAGTTGAAATGGTGAATTTTGTGGGCCGTGAAATTATTTCTTCATAGGACGTTTTACTGTTGTGACCAGTTCCCTTTAACATAGTTCTAAGGGCCGCCGAACATGATCAAATTTTTTCAGCCTATTTTTTTGGAATTCAGGTTCAGGGTCTATTAGGGATTCAATGAAAACCCCCATGGAGGCCTCTATTGAGCATATTCAGAAAATTTGATGAAAAAATTGGCTGTGTTCAGCGGCCCTTAGCAAAGACCAATCTCGCTGGAGATCCCAATGGAATTAATACATGGTGAATGAATTGATGAGCCTGGGTATTCAAACACAATGTGCCATCATCATCACGTCATCTCTGCCTGTCTGGTAACTCGTTCAATGAGATCGATGCAATGATGGAATATGCACGCGATCCTCCATGATGTTGGGTGTGATGGAGATGCAGGGTGAACATGATGCTGTGTTACAATGCAGTGGGCAATTCTGTTGACGACCATATGGCATAGGGAGCCACGGTGGTGTAGTGGTTCGGGTCTCCGACTAGCGGTCAGAGGGTCCCGGGTTCGAATCCCAGCTGTGGCGTGAGACTTTGGGCAAGTCTCTTTGCCTCTCTGGCCTCTCTCCTCCCAGGCCTTGTCTTCTGAGGCGAGTGAAAAACTGCTCACCTGAGAACAACAGAAAACTCTACTGTTCTGAGGCGCGCCGCAAAAGACGAGACCTGGTACCGGTCGGAAATGCTCAGATTGTAGCACTGAATGAGCAGCTCATCAGAGTTCTACTGAAAGGTTTCAGAATAGACTGGGGTTAAAGCGTAAAGTCGGATGACACATTCCGTTGTTGATATCTGACTATAAAAAATCAAACTTTAGTACATGTATGCTCTTCATTGCGCTATTTTACAGGGTGGCCCAAAAACGCACTAGCATACTTCCACTACCTTCAGTTCCAAACCACCAGTAGAAATAGATGTAGAGAATCTTTCTAAGAGAAAAATGACACCAAGATACAATGATTCTGTCCAGTAGTTTTACCTCTAGGGCCATTTTTGTGAAACAAAGTCAGAAATCCTTAGCAAATTCAGCACAGTTTCTGCCTCAACTGGGCTTTACAAAATGGTGATTCTCAATCTCTCGCTCTAAGCAGTTTTGAGCTCTGCGTACTCTAGTGAAGTATGCTTGTGCTAGAGGGAGGTGAGTTTATTGGCACAGCATAAAACCACTGTATTTAATAACCCCTGGCTTGCATGTAGTTTCCACACATAATTCATTCATAAAGAATGCTGAAGCCCAGCCATACAAGCTTTAATATACATCGGCGAAGTTTAATCTACAAGGAATTGATTTTTCGTTTCCGCATGCAAGATTCTTTCCCTCGGACAAAATTCCCATGAATCATCGGTGCAGCTCACGATTGGCCGTGTTGTATTGCATGACATTCACCACGGTCACATGACAAATACGCCAGAGCAACAGTATGCTTTCTTCATAGTTACACTAACATGTGATGTTCATTGGCTTGGTAGAGATGTCCATTGGCTACACAAACATGGATTCGATGTCCATTGGCTACACAAACATAATCTACATGTCCATTGGCTACACAAACATAATCTACATGTCCATTGGCTACACAAACTTGGCCTCGTTGTCCATTGGCTACAAAAACTTGATCTAGATGTCGATTGGCTTCACTAACTTGGCCTCCATTGGCTACACAAACTTGGCCTAGGTGGCTACAAAAACTTGGCCTAGATATCCATTGGCTGCACAAACTTAGCTAGATATCCATTGGCTACACAAACTTGGCCTAGATGCCCATTGGCTACACAAACTTGGCTTAGATGTCCATTGGCTTAATACACAAACTTGGCCTAGATGTCCTTTGGCTACACAAATATGATCTAGATATGTCCATTGGCTGACACAAGGTCGGTAAAGATGTTCCTTGACTACGCAAACCTGATCTGGATGACCATTCGGCATTGGCCACACAAACATGGTCTAAAGGTCCTTTGGATACACAGACTTTTCTTGATGTCCATTGGCGACACAATCTTGGTCGAGATGTCCGTTGGCTACACAAACTTCTAGATGTTCATTGGCTACAAAAACTTGGTCAAGATGTCTGTTGTCTACACAAACTTGGTCTAGATGTCCATTGGCTACACAAACTTGGCCTAGGTGTCAATTGGCTGCACAGACATGATATAGAACTCCATGACTGCATGTTTTCAATTTTCAAATACAGAAGACAAGGTTCCTTCGTCTTCTTACTGCAACTTTTTTTTCCAATTCTGGGGATTTTTCTGTCGCAAAGTGTCACATGATACCTGCATCGCCTTCTGACTCATCAGACTTTCAATTTCTCTCAAGTACATTGTATATAAGGTGTTTATTAGCCGTGTAAGTACATTATCTCACAGGTGTTATTTCAGCAGTCGATCAGAAAATTGATATTTTTTGTCAACTCTGTCCATGGACATGATGAGTTGATTGTTGTTAGGGGAAACTACTTGAAGTATTTTAGTGTGATTTGACTCATTTCAGTCATAAGATCATGTCCAAGAGTCAATCAGTTGGCAGTGATGTTAAAGAGGCCGTCTCACCTTACAAACTGTAATTTAAAACGCCCCTCTAAAAACCTGGATGTTGTTTAAAGATGTAACACTTTTGATCAAAGAAAGTGTTTGTTAAACAACATCCCATTAATTATAGGGCCTAATTCCTTTATCCAAAGAACGAGAAAGCACAAAAATTGACACACAAAATGATAAATATCAAGAAGTCAACTTCCAGAATCTTGCGAATTTTCGACCCCAAGCGGGGTCTTCCTTAGGCACTTTTCAGTTGGAGAGTCTTTTCTGGTATCTCCAACTGAAAAGTGCCTAATTCCTTTCCATATACAACTTTTAATAAGCTTGATGAAGGAATATGTAGAAAGTAAAAAAAAAATGTTTTGAAACTCCTACAACCCATGAATAAAATGTGTTACATCCTACTTGACTCAGAGCAAGCAGCAGGTCCCAGAATAGTTGCATGGGACAGTAATTAAGCTGTGGTGCCTTGTACCTTGTACCTTTTACAAGGGCAAGTAAAAGACCCCATCCAAGTGAGGAACCAGCAGTGTTCTCCAAACCAGTTAAAAAAAAGGCGGCCCGCCCCTCTTAAAAATACCGACGGCAAAATCCGCCCCTCTTAAAAACGGCCCGCCCCTCTTAAAAATTCGTCCGCCCCTCTTAAAAATTCATCCGCCTTAATATTTATGATTTAGATCACTCAATTATGCATCTCAGATGCTCAGAAAACGCATCTCAGAGCACCTAAAATCCAAATTTCACTGGGGGAGGGCCCCCAGGCCCCCCGTCAGAAGTCACCTTTTGCTCCTCGCGCGGTGCCTTCGACACCAGGCCCATCGCCGCCCCTCTTAGACCAAAACCCGTGGAGAACACTGACCAGGTAGCTTAAGATGGCCTCTTCTGTACCATACCAAGGCCAAAAATGCTATGGCTTCGGCACTGTTGGAAAGGTGTACAAAGAAAGAGCAAGCACAAAAGTCGACACACAAAATGATGATACATAGGAAGTCAACTCCCAAAAAACTTCCAAAATTTTGGAAGTTGGAAAGATGTACATGTAGATACAATGTAAAAATCAGGTACCCTCAACTTGGTTGAGGTGCCATCATGTTTCACCATTTTCACCAGCCCCCGCTTTAGACAACTTTTACACTGGGTCCACGATTTCATCAGTAAATAAAGCTTCACAGCTTGGGGTGATTGGAGCACTTCTATTTAGATCCTCTCCTATTGTTTGTAGGTGATGGTGATTGTTTGACCTCTGGCATCTAAAGGTCACGGGTGTCAAAATGAGCCAATTGTCGACCCTATAAATAATCAGAATTTCACAGCTGAAGTTTGTAGATGTTGATTTTCACCTTATAGTGTTGTTTTCCTTTGAACACTAATGCTTTTTATGTCATGATATTATGGACTGTCATTGGCTACACACAAATTTGGTCTAGATGTCCTTTGGCTGCATAAACGTGGTCTAGATGTCCATTGGCTTCACACAAACTTGATCTAGATGTCCATTGGCTACACAAACTTGGTCTAGATGTCCATTGGCTACCCACATTGGTCTAAATGTCCATTGGCTGCATAAGCTTGGTCTAGATGTCCATTGGCTACCCACAAACTTGGTCTTAATGTCCTTTGGCTGCGTAAACTTGGTCTAGATGTCCATTGGCTACACAAATTTGGTCTAGATGTCCATTGGCTACACAAATTTGGTCTAGATGTCCATTGGCTACACACAAACTTGATCTGGATGTCCATTGGCTGCACACAAACTTATGTCCATTGGCTACACAACTTGGTCTGGATGTCCATTGGTACACAAACTTGGTCTAGACGTCCATTGGCTACACAAATATGATCTATATGTCCGTCGCATGGGACAGTACGCTGCGGCGCCTTTGTTTCTTTGCAAGGGAAGGTAAAAGACCCGATCCAAGTGAGGAACATGAGTAGCTTGAGATGGCCTCTTCCATACTTTTCAGGGCCAATAAGGCTATGGCTTCGGCCCTGACAGAAATATCTAATACAAAATGCTTTGACTACAACTTGCTGCGAGTGAAACTTGTTCGATCTCTCTAACTTGGAAACACAAATGAAATCCTAATATCGATCAGTCTACACTTTTGTACACCTGCTAAAGAAGAATTTCTCGGTTCCTGCTGTTCGGTGCACTCCTGGTTTGTTTTGCCTTGCCTGTTCCTGTTTGTGATGGTGTGGGCTTTTCTGCTGAACTGGTGGTTTTACAGAAGTTCCTGGTTGCATTGAATGATGGCTACGCATCACGATAAGCAATTCCTGTGGAGAGGCTACCTCTTGTTTTCATGCTTGCCTCTGTTTTCATTCAGGTGTAGGCCTATACTGAGGGTTTACATTATTGGGGAATTCCCTTTACTAGAAGAGAGCTTTCACACTAAGTCCATGAAAATGTGGAACATTGGAAGAGCACCCATGCTCTAAAAGAGTTTTTCATCTTTTGTGGAAATAAATTATCAATTACCAAAAAAGCTCTTAAAGACGCTGTCTCACCTGAACAATTGTAATTTAAAACGTCCCTCTAAAGACCTTATCGATGTTGTATAATATGTAACACTTTTGATCAAGGAAGTGTTTGACAAACAACATCCCATTAATTAGGGCCTATTCCTTTACCTTAAGCTTGATGAAGGCGTATTTAAAAAGTAAAAACTATTTATGTGTTTTGAAATTCCTACAACCTGTGAATAAAAAGCTTACATCCTTTAGTACTTGGAGTTCTAAAGGCGAGACAGCTTCTTTAAGAAATGAATTTGAGATCTTGTTGCCTGTTGTGGAAAATATAGTCAAATGTACCCACTGCCTAAAAGTTCAGATTGAATTGCTCTAAAATCCCCTAAACAAGTTGATATATGTTTATTTGTTGAGTCTACAGTAATGAAGGAGCACTGAGCACCTGAGATAGGTGTTTAAATTATCTCAGGTGAATACATTCACTGATTGCGGTTCCTTTGATCTGATTCCTGTAAGTAAGCGCTGGATTGCTAAAAATGTATCAGGAAAGAGTATGTTCGCGGAAATTGAAAAATCATCCCGTCTACAGGTTTTATCTGGTTGGGGTTTTACTGGAGGAGAAACAATAGATGTCTATTAATTGATAACTTGATAAGAATTGAATCCACCTGCACTGTTAGTGAGGTTAACAGTTGCTGCAAATGGCAGCTTATTGTTGTGTGGGGAATTCTTTGCCATCTTTAGGAGTGTGTGTTGTATTTGAATGTTTCCATCAGGGCGGAAGCCTTAGCATTGCCCTGGGTCCATATCATAAACATACCGCTACTTAAGTCAAAGTGTGATACTTATCTTTTGTGGAACAAAGGATAACTGTCACATTTAGACTTAGTAGTTTTATGAATATGGGCCGTGGTAAGTGTGTGGCAGCCTAGGAAAACCCGGTGGATGTCGCATTTGAGGAAAATGTTAATGACCTTGGTGAAATGTACTACGTAACAGGTAAACAGAGTAGATCAATGCACAGGCAATCTGACAGCCCTTGTTGATCATTCAGCGACATCCCCCCGGTTTTTCCCAGAGTGCCACACATGGAAGAGGCCGTCTCAAGCTACTGATGTTCCTCACTTGTATGAGGTCTTTTACACTTGCCTTTGCAATGGCACCATGGCGTCCTTCGGACGGGCGTGAAGAACCAGGAATGATTTATCCCATATGGCCCGAGATTTGAATCTGGGACCTCTGCTTGCTAAGCGGACCTTAACCACTCTGTCTATCAAGGCTACTTTCGTACTCTGAAGAATAAATAGTTCTAAATACCCTAAGACATGAGGTGGTAGAGTTCTGTTGGATGATTCATGACGAAAATCACAGGATGATGAAATTTGTCGCCCCACATCCTTCTAGCCTTGGAGCAATCATGTTGAGCTCAGAATAAATGAGCCTTTCTTGTCCGATTTAATATAAGATGAACAGCCAATAGATTGCGCACACTACACTGCCAGAGTTGATCAAGAAGTGACTCACTTTATCCTCGATCGCCTTGAATATCAGGATCGGCCCGTCGGTGAACTTTCAACCTCGCTAAGACTGCAGGGGGGTCAGAATGTATATTATAATTTTCCACGGATGAAATAAGACCATTGTACAGGATTCCATGCCCTCTGTTTCGATTCATGATATTGGCCTCAGCAAATTTGTGTGGGCGGATAGCAATATGCCTGTCATTTTGAAAAGTACATCGTGGATCAACTGAGGCTTTCAGTGATACTTGAATGGTGGTCACTACAATTTGACTAAAGGCCCAAAATAGGGGCCATGTGCTTCTGGTATGATGGGTAGAAGAAAGATTGGCAATGATATTGCCCATTTTGATCCTCATATTGTGCAATAATATTGATCATGTGGGCCGCTTAACACCAAGGTGGGAGAAATATTAGTAACATCAGTTCAAAAAGCCTGGTTTCAGGTCGGGGTTGTGTTTGCGATTTTGGCGGAAGTGTGCAGATCTGGGAATTTGGGATTTGTCTATTGTCTGTCATTTCTAAAATCTGAGTGATATACATTTCTTCCTTTATCTCTTGGCATATTTTGGTTCATCCTAGTTCATATCTTGTGCGTCTTACGTGTCTTAGGTCATATGAATAAAGACTAGCAACTGCTTTTACGTCAGATTTGTACAGTGTTGCCTAGTGCATTTGTATTGCAAAATTCTAGTAAAAGTATTTACTAGTCATTATTCATACATGTATGACCGACTGGCTCAGTCTTATTTGAAGTGGCTAAGCCACAAAACTTCGTAGTGTGTGTCTGATGCACCTGATGGCACAGCCATATTTGTGGCTGCGCCGTGTGGCTCATCTGCCATAATTACAGGAAATCCATGGATCAGTTCTCACTCGCGATTCCTTCGTTTGTACAGTGATCAAACTGCCTGCTGCAGTTTTGCAGTTTGCTGGTCCATTTCACTTGTTGATTCATTGTTTGTCTTGAGAGATGTCGCTCTCAACTCAAGATGACAGGATAAGAGGTTCCCAAGAAATTTTTGCATGTCTCATTGGCCGCTTCGTCAGATAACAGAACATGAACTTCACCATAAATATGAACTTTTTACCCAGCATTACGGTTCTCTTATTTTGGAGCGTAAACCACTTGTCGATTCCATCTGGAGTTCAAACTGCGTAAGTCCAATGTCTGAATCTTGTTTGCGTTATTCCCCAGGGCTCCATCCTCATATCACTGACTTCTGCCTCTCAGTTCGTCAACATGGCTATAAGTCATTCGCTTCCTCTTGGGATGCGTAATATAGCGGATATCAGAATTGTAATCTGGACTCTGTGGCCATTAGAAATACTGAATCGTGAGCTGTCAGCACCAAATATGGCATTAGCTCTATAGACAACATTGGGAAAAATTAATGTATGCAGGAGGAAACCGGAGTGTGTGGCGAAAACCTGCACTGTCAGAGAGAGAGTCGCCCAGTCTCTATAACTGAAGGCTGGATTCAACTGGAGATCCACACTGACCAGGACCCGATTTCAAGCATTCCGCGGTTCCCCCCAAGTAAATGGCTTCAACGTTAGTTCAATGAAGGGTCCACAGAGATATCGTGCGGAAGAAACCGCGTACCGCATAATTTCTGTGTGGACCCTTCAAAAGGTTCGGGAGAACTGCACTGGAAACCGCCCAGAATCCGGTTTTGGTGTGAACGTGCAAGGAACTAGGACTCCATCAGCATCTGGCCAAGGACCAATCCACACCAGATAATGGAAGCCGTATGATTTTTGATACATAACATTGAGCCATTCCATGAGAGAACCAATTTGTTACGAACAAAGTGTTTGTCTACAATTATCCAAATAACTTCTGTGGTAATACCCAATGTTATTTTGTAGCCATTCAGAAAATGTCAGAGGTCAGTAGTTATTTCATTAGGCAGGAAAAATAATTTTGAAAGCTGTACATGTGCCTATTACAAAGAATGGTACGAACTTACAGAGAATATATTAATACACTATTAACTACTGCATGATATAGCAGGTGGGAACATTCAGTGCATTGGCTAGTCGATATGTTGTAGGCCTATGTTGTTGTCAAGTTAGGGTGACACTGACAAGGCTTAGTACTTCCGACCAATGCCTAGGACCAGTCAACATGTTCTTGGCATTTTCTAAGGTCAGCACCCCAAACAATATTTGTAATTGACTTTATTCATCAAGACCCATTAATGATTAACAATAAAAACCATCGAAGTTCTTCCAATTATGGAGAATGGGAAATTTTCGTCGGATTGTATATGAATTGGTTTACTAAATGATTGGGGTGTTTTCGCCACATGATTTCCTGTTGCTCTCTGACCTGAGCAATAATCATAGCGCGGTCACATGTGGTTGTGAAACATTCCATTGTTATGATATTTCAGCTGGTGAAATCTGGTAAAATCTCAACGAAAAAAAAAATTGTGTTAAAGGACCCTTCATGTAGCCTCTTCATCAGGCTCACCAATCCATGATTCAGCAATGATCGACTCTGATGCAACGTCCTCGAAGTCACTGCTGTGGGGTTCTCTGCGTCACATCATTGAGTTTCAGACCGAGGTTGTGTTTGCGATTTCGGCGGAAGTGCGCAGATCTTTCTCGTTTTTACGTCAATTTGGGATTTGTCTATAAGCCTAGGCGTACTGAAATTGACAAAACGTTGGTCTCAACCTGCCAACTTCAGAGCAACTTAGCAAGTTGACTTCAGAGCAACTTAGCACTGGTTTTGTGGTGGCGGCACATATTTCTGCTGCATGGTGTATGTAACAGGATATGATGCACAATGGACGAGCCGTACACAAAAGATGGGCTTGACGACCTCTTGGTTCCACTGACGTTCAAAATGAGGGTCAAGTGGACTGTCTCTCCCTCTACACCAAAGTTTTCATTCAATCACCACGTGACAATACTTCAAATAAAATGGCCTTTGACATTTTTGATGCAGCCGTGAAATGCAGACACTTCAGACAAAGGATCTTACGAACTCCCAGCCAGGATGTCCATAATATCACAACGAATATTATCAATAGTCATTTTTCTTTTAGAATTTAGGTGTTATTACCATTATACAATAGCAAGTGACCCAAAAATACCACACTCGGAGAATGGGTGCTTCAGGTACAGAATTCATAAAGGAGACGGGCAACGTCCGTCGGTCGGTGTTCCCATCTGCGCCCGTAGCTCCGGGGGATGGTACAGTCACCATTCACGGTTCTCTATACGCCCGGAGGTGTTTTCAGATAGTCACATGTCTGGCCAATAGTTTCTATGATAGGAACACGCCATGGTTTCTATCCAACACGCTCTGTCGGAACAGAGGTGATCTATGGACAAACGGTGGAAAATTCAGTAGAAAGTGCGTTGGAATAAATATGACATGTATCCGGGTCTTTCACTGTTTGCTATTCAGATGGTAGAGATATAGTCACCAAGCAAATACAATACCACATTCTGAATAGTTGATTTTAATAGTACCAGTACACTCAGAGACCCCACTTTAACAATATCACTGAGTAGGCCTACAATATAATTTGATCAATGAAGACCCAGTCATGAAATCTCAAAGCCAGAACTCTTGCCAAATGAGATCTACTTGTAGTCAATTCTTCCATTTCATAGACGATTCTCAAATTCACAGATCTGCTCACGTCGCCAGAATCGCATCCACAACCTCAATATAAAACCAGTTGACGTGACGCTAGTCCATGATTCAGCAATGGTCGACTCTGACGCAAAGTCATCCAAGTCACTGTCGTGGGGTTCTCTGCGTCATTCAGTTTCAGACCGAGGTTGCGATTTCAGCAGAAGTGCGCAGATCTTTCTCGTTTACGTCAATTTGAGAATTGTCTATCTTCTGGTGTGTTCAGAACCTCAGAGGTGACCGGCGCCGATATTTCCCATTACACCATTCTGACAGCCCTGGCTGTCACTCCCGTCTTGCTTCCACACAAAATGATCCAGAATCTCTACTAGCAGGGTCTAAAATCTATCCAGATGGCATCCATTGGAAAGGGTCTTGATGATTATGAGACACAGATTGATTATTTTGAGGGTGTTGGTCCCTCATTGGCAGAATCATTACTTGCCTATTGGTTATTTGGTGTGAGATGTTGCTGCTGTCCATGTCGATGTAACTTTGCCTGTACCTGGAATACTTCAGTCTGTACAGTGAAGACAGACTCGCATCAACTACCGACTCAAAGAAGATCAATACATGTCGTTGGACGGACACATTTCCTTCTTGTACGTTCTCCAGCACTGCAGAAATCTCAGGCGACACTACCTGATGTCTGCGTTCATTTCGCTGAGGTGGCGCAGCGGAAATGGCCACGCCTGCCATCAATAAAGTCACGGGTTCGATTCTTGGTCGTTGTGGTAACTTTATGTGGTAGAGGGGGTGATCTCTCCTCGACATCGTAGGTTTCCTTCGAGGCATCCGGTTTCCTCCTAGATCGTTAATATCGACCAGTATTGTTTGATAGTAGCTATAATAATGCCCTAAGTGGGTGCTTGCACTCCTGAAAGAATATTTTTACCTGACGTCTGTCAATGTCTGTGTGGGTTTCCATGAAGTGCATAATGCAGTATATGGTACCCACGGGGTTCCCCTGGACCATGGAAACTTTCCTTCACTTTTGGAATTTCTGTTAGTCACTCCTGAATTATCATGAAAATCCTGGTGAAATCAATGAATTTGACTATTTTCCGATAGTCACTTAACACATTTCTTTCTTCAGTGACTAGAGTCAAGAGTGGGAGCGGGAACCCTGAGTAGCCTTTTGTCCATTGCTCTCCCTGGTTCTTGCTAATTGTCCATCAGCTTCTGTTGCAGATTAGGTACAGGATCAGATAGAGATACATGTAAAAAGTTATAAGGCTTCAAGCCAGCGGTATATCTATTTATCATGGTTTAACCATTTTTTCGCCTTTTTCGTTTCAGATGGAACCATCTGGGGCTTGCCTGAAGGCGGTGATGAAGATGATGTACTGCCCTCACTGCCGAGGTCTTCCAAATGTCCTACCGTGTAATAACTATTGTCTCAACACAATGAAAGGTTGTCTTGCCTTCCAGTCAGAGCTGAACCTAGAGTGGAATCATTATATTGGTGAGTACACCTTTCAAATTATGTAATGTATGTGGAGCTAGACGCACAGACAAATGACGTTCTGATGTACTTGGCATGTTTGAAACAGCCTTAAGCCTAGTTCGTACTTCGACGCAAGACCATCGGTGTCCAACGCGCGATCAAATCTGGACGCCGACCTCGCGGAATTGATTCAGAGTCCAGTGTACTTTAGCGATGGCGACCCGTTATAAATTGATACAAGTCATTACAGCCTCGCGATCAGACGCCGACCAAATTGCACGGCAGGGTCGGCGTCGAACGCAAGATTGCGCGTTGGTCGCCGGCGATGGTCGTTCGTCGAAGTATGAAGGCTTTACTTGAAGTGGCAGAGCCGCGAAACTTCGAGCGTGTGCCTCATGGCACAGCCTTTTCCTGGCAGCGCTGCATGCTCTGCCATATTCCTTAAATCCAATCAGTTTGATACCTGGCGCAGCTGCACACAGCGGCGCAGCGATATTCTGGTCTCAGCCAATTTTGCTACGACCCAAATAAGGCTGTGCAAAATACATCTGAGCGTTATTTGTCTGTGTGTGCCTAGGCCACCTATCCATAGACTGGGTACAGGGCATTATGCAGTATGGTCTCAGAAAATTCGGTTGGTATTTTGTAATGTGCTTATGATGTTTACTAGACAATGTCCAGCATTGAGGAAGTGAAGCCGCCTTAAGCCAGCAGCACACCAGGTGATGTCACAAGTGATCTAACCGCCACCGATCTTCTCGCCAGCCACTGCAGACGAGGCAATATCGGTTTTGGTATTGTGTGGTATTGCGCGAGCATTGCTGGCGAGAAGATTCCACACATCGCTGTCCAGCACACACCTGGCGCCAACACCCAATTTTGCTCAGTGGCAACCAGATCACTTGTGATATCACCTGGTGTGCTGCTGGCTTTAGCCCCAGAACAAAACCTGCTACCATATCGTATTCCCACTGTACTCACCGTATTCGATATATAGACAGCGTATCAACCTGTCATTAGTGGTCTGCAGAGGTCAGTTACTGTAATTAGTGAAGATCGATTGGCGATGACAGATCCCAATGCTGTATAATGGCCAAAATGCCAATAACGAAATGCATATCCATTGGTAATGGAACTAAGAGCTCCTGAGGCCAAAATGTTATTTGTACAGCGTTCATTTAATCTTTCCTTGTGGACATTCTGGTTGGAGGAAAGCCTGTTTGTTAGGGACATGAAGAATGATCTAGATTGCTGGTGACATTATATTTACAAATTATAGTCTTTGCCAACACAGGAAAACAAAGTGCGGTTTGCTGTCCAGGGGGGAATAGCCATGGCTTCAGCCAATATTATATTGCAGAAATGGGGCCCAAATGGGGTCATTTGCTTCTGGCATGATGGGTAGAAGAAAGATTGGCAATAATATTGCCCATTTTGAGCCTCATATTGTGCAATAATATTGCACATGGGTTGCATAAGGTCGACAATTTTGTGAGTGAGTTTATACATGTAGTTCATATGGAGAGCAACATTGGCAGTTGTTGAAATCAAAATACAAAAGTTGATATTAAAAGAAGTTAGGCTTAGGCAGCCACAGCTAATGGTCACATGACTGCAGTGCTACCTATCACACTGTGTAACGTCTCAATTTCTACTTATTAAAGGCACGGATTGGGGGTGGGTGGGTGCACCTGGCGCACGCCCCCCTTTCGGCCAACAAATCTGTAAAATTGACCGTGAAGTTCTGAAATTTGGAGCAAATCATTGAAATTCACTGCAGATTTCAATGTTTCTAGCACAGTGCGACCCCTCTTTTTCAAAAATTCTGGATCCGCCCTGACTTAAAAGTGTCATATTTTCATCAAATAACAGTCAAAAACACAGAGGCCAAAAAGTCTTAAATGTGGCCACCAAGTCTGTGACCTTTACTGATTTAGGAGAGATTTTCACATCAGAAAGGCAGGCTACCAGAACGACACTAAAGGCAAAGAGCCCAAGGCGTCCAAATTGAAAGTAGGTCAAGTCTTCACGACTTGAATTCGTTATTCAATCAATTCATTCAAACTTCAATAATCTGCTTTCTAATAACTATGAGTGGAGAGGAAGTAGGTGGGAAGTGCATACACCTTTCCTGGTCGAATCATGGCACTTCAGTCTTAAAAACCAACAGGAGGGCATACTTAGAATTTTTCTACGGAGCTGTACCTATCGTGTGTTAGTCCATGAAGGTGTTATTCAAGCCTGTGCTTGGGTCAGATTCATCATGTTCCAATTATGTTCCAGTGCGTTGTTTTCATTTGCCTGTGTGAAATGAAAATCCTGCAGATTTCGAACCTTTCACATGTTGGAAAGTTATTGGGTAAAGAAAAGCTCATCTCCGCCCCCCCAAACATGTTGAAGTTGCATATATATGGTAAAGAAGTGCTGTAAAAATATTTTTTTGAAGATGGAGATTCGGCCTAGTGGTTAAGGCGTGCTGCCTCTGAGTGCTGGCGATTGATGCCTTATGCGAGGGTCCGTGGGTTTGAGTCTGGTAGGAAGCTACATGTATGCCTTTCACCTTAGAAACCTGTTATTATTTCGTGTCCTCTAAAAACCTGGATGTTGTATAAAGATATAACACTTTTGATCAAAGAAAGTGTTTGATAAACAACATCCCATTAATTAGGGCCTATTCCTTTACATATACAACTTTTAATAATTAGCTTGATGAAGGTTTATGTAAAAAGTAAAAAACTATTTATGTGTTTTGAAACTCCTACAACCCATGAATAAAAAGTGTTACATCCTTATTGGAATTGGAATTCACAAGGCGAGACAACCCTTTAATTGCATATACATCTGCCACCTGGTGAGCTCTGAATGAATTAACGGGGATCCCATTGTCTGCATGCCTACGCATTCAGAGAAAAACGTCCAGCGTGTTTTCCCGATAGAAGTATCTGGTAACGTTATGAATAGAAGACAAACGTCATATTCGTAGAGTCAGAGCGAGGATTGTGATGACACCATTCTGGGGTAATCCTTCGTTATGACGTCACAATCCGTGCATGTACATGTAGGTGATCCTTTTTCGATCAATATTATGCCTTTGAGCCTCAGGAAATTAAAG
>NMRB01000283.1:400246-415815 GCA_002633025.1 Notospermus geniculatus
ATCCAATATGGCCGCCAGGTGGCGTAACCTGAAAATCATCAAAGTGCTGTAACTCAGGAACGACTTGGACCCAAAGCATTCCAATGTGCTATGTGGCCCCTGCAGATGACCTTCATGTGCATGTGAAGTTCCGGCCCAATCGGACATGGCCGCCAGGTGGCATAAACCCAAAACTCAAAGTCCTACTTCATGTACTTGGGAATGACTTGACTCAGATTGCTCATATTACTGATATGTACCTCCCTCTGTCATTAGACTATTATGTCCAACCCGGTGAGCACATGGTCCATGGACCATTTCATTTGGCACATGCTGCCATTTCGCTACCGGTACTGTTAATTAAGGATTTGGTCAGAAAAGGTAATGCCTATGGCATTATGGTTGAAATTTTCATTTCATCTAAGTTTAGATGGGAATAAGTGCAGAAATTTCGTGGTTTATAGTACCATTATGCCAACACAGTGTTTGGATGGCCGATATTCAAATGCTTATGCACTGGGGAACCTAATGCCTAAGCTCGGCGCACACAGGCAAACGTTCAGGCGTATTTGGCACAGCCTTATTGGGTCGTAGCCGAATTGGCTGAGACCAGAATATTGTGTCGCTGTATACGTGTGTGGCTGCAACAAGTATCAAACCGATTGGATTTAAGGAATAAGGCAGAGCCAGGTGGCACAGCCACATTCGTGGCTGTGCCATTGGGTGCATGTTGCTAAATTTCGTGGCTCTGCCATTTCAAATAAGGCTGTGTTTCGGATGAAATTTTTGCGCCATCAAGAATAAAGAATTTAGGCTGAAATAATAAAGGGCTGTTTGTTGGATAAAGTCTGAAAAGGTCCATTAAATTAGGGTCCAAGTTTTCGTAAGCATGTCCTGATCGTTGTGAAATCTGATGCATTTGGAGTTTTGAGTTTCTGAAATTGCATGGCCAGTTTTGATAAGGGTCCAACCAGCTGGTATTCAAATTGATGGTATCATGGGTTTCTCAAATTTCCTGGCATTTAGCAAACGCAGATCATTAGCATCATTTTCTTGTTGTTATTGTCTCATAATGATCTGCTTCGATTGTTGTCGGTGCCAGGTAGTGGCCAGAAATGACAACGCTATAGCTCTTTTTACACGAGAACGGTTGAAGCCGGCTTCGAACCGGTCAAGGTGATTTCATCCTGTAGAATGAGATCCAAACCGGATCCAACCGTACTGGCTCGAGGCACATTCGCACTGCAGTCTCGGACCGGTTCGACGGTAATTTCGTGGTGTAGAATGAACGGACCGAACCGGTCTCATCCAGTTCTGCACACGGTACTAAAATCAACAAAGAAGAGTCACCTGTGCCACCAGGTCATGGAAGCATATGATTCAAGTGGTCTTAACTGACTCGAGCCAGTTCCGTTCGATCTAAAGCTACTTACAGGTACGCTGGCTTCAACTGGCTCAAGGAGAGACCGGTCCGAACCGTTTTCGTGTAAAACTACATGTAGAACTGTTTTCGTGTAAAACCGTTCCGAACCGTTTTCGTGTAAAACCAGAACTGTTTTCGTGTAAAACCGTTCCGAACCGTTTTCGTGTAAAACTAGCTATTATCATTCATCATATTTGTCTATAGTCTTTGACAATCATGTGTTGACGGAAGTTTTAAAAATAACCATTTGCATCTTGCCTTTAGAAGCATCCAGTCAGAATTGGAATGTGGGTGATAAAAAATTTTATATATGATTGATTAGAAATAATTCTTAACAAAAATTAATAATCGCCTTTATTAATTTTTGTTCTAATTTATGGTGAAGTGTTGTGAAAAATGTGTTAGATTGCTTTGTAGTTATTTTTTTGACTTAAAACTCTTAAGCCAGTGTTACACGTAGGACAAAACCAGAATGGTTAGTGGTTGCCTCCATGTTGTGCTCCTTATTGTTGATGTGGAGGGAATTTGGACCCTTTACGGTCTTAAAAATCATCTGAAATGGTCAAAAAATTTACGTACCCTGTTTTACGAAGATACTCATTGAAGTTAATACATGTACATTGTGAGTTACAACAGTATCATAAGATATTCATAGATATTCAAAATAGAACACACAAAATGGCAGTATAAGTATAGTCATCTCTGATATTCGGAAATTTTCGATCCCAAAAGGGGTCTTCCTCAGGCACTTTCTAGTAGAAATCCCAGAAGTGAATGAGCTTAAAGGAGTTCGACGTCCAAGTTGTAAACAAACCAGTTTGTTTACAAACAGTGGTCGGCAAACTAGTTTTATTCGTTCGTGAAGGTGGCAGCACCAGTAGCGCCCCGTGATCGTTAGACTGGTGCCCGGTCCAATGCAACTCACGATATTCACGTCAGTACATAATCACCGACAATAGGTGGCAGCACCGCAGGCGTCGCGTGGATAGAGAACCAGTGAGTGAGTGTTTACAACTTGGACGTCCAGCTCCTTTAAGATATCGATAGATATCTGTCAAAGGTGGGGAACCCTTGTGGTCACGGTGAACTTGAATTCCTTTAGTCAGGAAAATCAGTCTTGAAATATGGCTTCAATTTTCATACCATTACGTCCATGTTTATTAATGCTCTGTAATGTAGAATTTTAACTCTCTATACGTTACGTTTCCAGTAGTTACATGTGTGCGCCTCTCTGACTTCTATTCTTCATGTGGTCCCTACAGCCCTTCGGGGTTAAAGAGCCTGTCTCACCTTAAGAACTGCAACCTAAAAATCCCTCTAAAAACCTTGGGCCTGTTTCATAAAATGACTTTAAGCCAAAGGTACCTTTAACCAAATGGAAAATGCACTGAAGTTAATGGTACCATAGCTTAAAGTTACTTTAAGGGGGTAAGAAATAAAAGTGGAAAATAAGAAGTGGGAAATTTTGGAATTTTTCTCAAAATGGGAAAAAATTTTACTCCAAGTTGAGAAATTGAAAAATTCGCACAAAGTGCAAAAATTCACGCTTCTTATTTTCCACTTATTTCTTACTCCCTTCTTTATGAAACAGGCCCCTGGATGTTGTATAAAGATGTAACACTTTTGATCAAAGAAAGTGTTTGTTAAACAACATCCCATTAATTAGGGCCTATTCCTTTTAATACATATACAAGTTTTAATAAGCTTGATGAAAGAGTATACGTAAAACGTAAAAAATATTTATGTGTTTTGAAACTCCTACAACCCAGCAATAATAAGTGTTACATTCTTATTGGACTCGGACTTCTTAAGGTGAAACAGCCTCTTTTGAAGATAATGTATCACGACTTCATTGTTTACATTCAATGTTTGTAAACATTGATGTTTACATTGTGTTATTTTGGACTTTTGGGACATGCCAACCCACCAAATTGAATACTTTCGATATCAAAAGAATTTCTAGAGGGGCACGCCACCAACAAATTACTCATAAGACAAAGAAAGACTGGACACAATCAAACAAAATGTATAAACAATGATTTTCGTGGCCCGCGAAAATACCCGTGATACATTATCTTTAATTAAAGGCTTTGGATGCAGTGCCCTACATTGCAACAAAAATGAACGAGGATGTTGTCCCTATCTTTTACAAACCTTTTCACAACGTATACCCGTGTCATTTTACCTGTCAATGTCTGTGGATGCCCAACATAAACAGATTATTCTGGCAAATTTTTAGGGCTAATCACTATTTTTGAAGTCCATTAAGGTTCACCAATCTTTTGCTGTGCCATATTGAAGGCTTCCAGAATGGTTTGATTTTTAGTTCCCTTGTAGACCAGCAGCGTGGTCCCTATAATTTACACGGAACTATAGATCTGGTTACCATTTACAACAACATTTTTTCTGCAGTTTTTAACTTTCTAGTTAGTGTGATGCACGCGGTGGTGTGTCCTGCCGTCAGGGGGGCCTGTTCTTACAGGTTATACCCATTTTAGTTCACTGACTATTTGATAAATTGTATTGACAGATTGAAATCATGTAAACATTTTATAAAAAAGTAAATACTAAAAATATGAAATACTTTGTGTGCCTCAGTTTGTTTCACTTTGCTCGTAAAAACTCGTGAAAAGATGCCTCAGGGCCGTATGCACGGGTCGAACTTCAGCCTAAAGTCCCGGGCCTAAAGTATAGCTTAAGTTAGACTTTCTCTTTGCTTGAAACATTGAAAAAAGTCAGACTTTAATGAAAGTGTGGCTGAAGTCTGACCCGTGCATACGGCCCTCAGTTTCTTTGACTCTGCACGATCATACATTTGTTCAAAACATCATCATACTTTTGTGTGATGATGTATGATGATGTCCAAGCTTGTTGTGGATTTTACTCGTAATGCCTGGCGCACACGGGCGAATATTTCGAGCGATTTTCTTGGCGACTGCCCTTGCGACTGTCCAATGGACTAAAATGGCCAGATTTGGTGAATCATCGTTTGTGGTTTATCGTTGCACAGAATGACCAACGGTTCTGGTTGCCAGACCAATCGGGTCGATTGGTCTCTAAAGCATGGCGCACACGAGCGACTAAAATGGGGGCGACTACCGATGCGACTACTAGGTCGCCTGCGATATTTACCTTTGAGATGGATCAGTGATGTTTTCCACAACATCACTGATCTTCCAAGGAGGCATTTGTCGCAATCGAGTCAGCAAAAATTGTAAAAACTGAAAATATGTTAGTCGCTTCGGTGGTCGCAAGGCCGGTCGCCTAGAAAATCGCTCGTAAAATCGCTGGTGTGCGGAGCCCTTAAAGCATGGCGCACACGGGCGATTTTTCGAGCGATTTTCTAAGCGACCGGCCTTGCGACCACAGCAGCGACTGAACAAAATTTTTAGTTTTTAGATTCGTCTCCCAGCGCCATCTTACAGCAGTTGTGGAGACGAATCTATTGTATTACCCTGCGGGGTATCAACTGATGGACGCATTATTGCTGTGCCATATTGAAGGCTTCCAGAATGGTTTGATTTTTAGTTCCCTTGTAGACCAGCAGCGTGGTCCCTATAATTTACACGGAACTATGATCTGGTTACCATTTACAACAACATTTTTTCTGCAGTTTTTAACTTTCTAGTTAGTGTGATGCACGCGGTGGTGTGTCCTGCCGTCAGGGGGGCCTGTTCTTACAGGTCATTCCCATTTTAGTTCACTGACTATTTGATAAATTGTATTGACAGATTGAAATCATGTAAACATTTTATAAAATAGTAAATACTAAAAATATGAAATAATTTGTGTGCCTCAGTTTGTTTGACTTTACTCGTAAAAGGATGCCTCAGTTTGTTTGACTTTTACTCGTGAAAAGATGCCTCAGGGCCGTATGCACGGGTCGAACTTCAGCCTAAAGTCCCGGGCCTAAAGTATAGCTTAAAGCTGACCTATCCGCACAAAAAGCCCCCATGCGACGAGCAACAGAACTACAAACGCCCTGCAGACACCTCAAACGATCCGTCGGTCTTCTGATTTGTAATCCACCACTCTATCCACTGGCCAACGAGCCAGCTGACAGAAACATGATTTGTGTTTGTCTAAAGCCTAGTTTATACTTCGACGCAAGACCATCGGCGTCCGACGCACGATCAAAATCTGGACGCCGACATAAGCCTACTTCATTAGGTCGGCGGCCAGATTTTGATCGCGCGTCGGACGCCGATGGTCGTGCGTCGAAGTATAAACTAGGCCATAGACGTAGACCTTCGACTTATTAACACTACGAATAAGAGAAAACAAGAGAAGTCTTCCAACAAATTCGGTGGCCGAACGGGTAAGACGGTGGAGCAAAGAAAACAGGGCATGGGTTCGACTCCCAGTTGGGTCAAAATTTTTTCTTTCAGAAAATTGTTCAGCAGGAGCTCACCAGAGGATGTTGACACCTCTAAAGCTCGAAGGCAAATAATGTGGCGCCCTCCTGGCGTCGTGGGGTATATCATGTTCTGAGCCTTCGTTTGAGGTGTCTGCAGGGCGTTTGCAATTCTCTTGCTCGTCGCATGGGGGCTTTTTGTGCAGATAGGTCAGCTTTAAGTTAGACTTTCTCTTTGCTTGAAACATTGAAAAAAGTCAGACTTTAATGAAAGTGTGGCTGAAGTCTGACCCGTGCATACGGCCCTCAGTTTCTTTGACTTTAAAGTCTGTCTGCACGATCATACATTTGTTCAAAACATCATCATACTTTTGTATGATGATGTCCAAGCTTGTTGTGGATTTCCGTCTACACAATGCAGAAGTTTGAACGTCATCATACCGGGTACATGTTGGATGCTATTCAAGCTTTTTGGGAAAACGGTCCACACCGATCATACATTTGTCCATGAACATCATCATACAAATGTATGATGATGTTTTGAACAAATGTACGATCGTGTAGACGGCCCTTTACTCATAAAAAGATGCCTCAGTTTGTTTGACTTCACTCGTAATGCCTGGCGCACACGGGCGAATATTTCGAGCGATTTTCTTGGCGACTGCCCTTGCGACTCTCCAATGGACTAAAATGGCCAGAATTGGTGAATCATCGTTTGTGGTTTATCGTTGGACAGAGTGACCAACTGTTCTGGTTGCCCGACCAATCGGGTCGATTGGTCTCTAAAGCCTCGCTTATGTCGCCCTACGCTGCGATAGAAATAGCGTCAACAAGTTGCAACTGATAACTTATGTCGCCACCGACTAGAAAAATACCGATCGGTCGCATCTACCTGGAACTAGTTTTTCGCCGTCTTTTGAGTGCTTATGTCGACACTGATTTCTTTTGATTTTAAGTAAAACGTGCTGAAGTTGAACACGTGCGATTTTCTGGATCTGGATATTTGTAGTTTGCAACTGGTTACTCGCTGACGCCCGAGAGCTTATGTCACCTAGTAGTTGTGACTGATTAGTTCCAACTACGCGCCGATTATCAGTTGCCAACTAGTTCTGACTGTACGTAAGGGCGACATAAGCGAGTCTTAAAGGGCTCCGCACACTAGCGATTTTTCGAGCGATTTTCTGAGCGATCGGCCTTGCGACCAGGCCAGCGACTCAACATTTTTACCTTTTGGTCTCCTCTTTGCGGCAGATTCTTACGCGACTGAATTACACAATTTGGTTGCGCAGTAGGCCTAAGTCCCTCCGACTGGTCTCTTTACATAATCGCTTTAGTGATCGCTTCGTTGCAAACACATTCACTTGCCGACTGCATGAGCGACCAAGAAAGACGTTTGCGTGTTGAGCACGTGCACATTGTCAGGTGACCGGTGGAACGTTTCCTGATTGGCCAGTTGTAGTCGGAAATAGTGGACAGAAGGACAGTGCAAGACAGCGGCAACCAAGCGACCGAAAGTTCAACATGTACCATAACGACCGGAATTTGTGGATTTTGTCGCCTAGTCTGCGGCAGATCATCCGACCAACCGACGAGTCGTGGGACAAGCCTCAGTGGTCGCTCGATCGATCGGCGTGATCTGAAATCCGGTCGGAAGAATAGTAGTCGCATCGTTTGCGGTCATTTGGTGGACTGGTCGATTTTACTGGTCGGCCTCAGTAGTCTCTTACCTAAAGCCCTATTTACACGAGCCGATTTTGCCGTACGACAGAGTCGTATCAGATTTGTCGTACAGATTTGTCGGGATCGGCAAATCTGTTTACACGGGACGATTTATTCCCCGGATTTATTCATGCGTCCCTCAGGACCTCGTGTGTCATTAGGTAGCCTTCATACACGTGATCTAATCTCGCTCCCTGATTGGCCCAGTCCACACGACAAGCAGCCAATGTCGGGTGAAAATAGAACACCCGACTTCTGCACACGATGTCGCACCGACAACAAAATCGTCTCGGAAGTCCAGTATACACGGTGCGTTTTTGTCGTACGTCTTTGTCGGCCGACACAATCGTACGACAAAATCGGCTCGTGTAAATACAGCTTTCATCGCTAGAATTTGGTTTTCAGTTTTTTCTTCTTTTATATGTTGCTGATGATCACATGATACAATGTAATCCACGTTCTGATTGGTCCAAAACCCGCCAAATGTAATAGGCCCGTGAGCGACCAAACGCACGAGGGAGACTAAAAATCAAAACCGGCGAATTTTTGGTCGCCAAGGCCGACGAACTTGGCGACCTGTCGGGCGACAAAGAGACGATGACATTTTTGGCCGCAAACGGCCCCGACGTGTCGCCAGACTGGTCGTTGTCTTCAGTGGCTTCCGGACGTCGCATCGCGTTTGCGGACGGTCTCACTGAAATGGTCGGGCGACTGGTCGGCCAGCGACCTCGGACCCGACGGTCGCCGGCGACGTCGCCGTCGGCAGTCGCCCAGATTTAGTCGCTCGTGTGCGCCGCCCTTAAATCGCTTCACGGGTGGTTACGTAGTTTGTGTGTAATTATAATAAAGGCAAGTGGAAACGACCAAGCGATTGACAATTCAACAAAACGAATTTTCAGTCGCTGGCAGACTAGCAGTCGGGCGACGGAAAAAGACAGTCTCGCCATGCGATTTTTGCCCGCAGACGGAATGCATTCAACGCACCAGCGACGTCGCTTCGAACGAAGATGCTCTCGTTTGCAGATGATTCCAGAAATAGTCGCCAGCGATGGTCTCCTGCGACGTCGTGCTCGCTAGTCGGGGTCGGCAGTCTCTGATTTTATTCGCCCGTGTGCGCCAGGCATTAAAGCATGGCGCACACGAGCGACAAAATCAACGACATCAGCGTTGAAAATATCTGCACGTGTCAAGTTTGCTGTGGGGTCTTCGTTTTATAGTTGGGTCTTCGGTTTATAGTTGTGGGGGTCTTCGTTTTATAGTTGGGTCTTCGGTTTATAGTTGTGGGTCTTCATTTTATATATATGTATATATATGTTTATTTCGTATTTGAATGTCTTATAAACATTACAAGTACAAATTTGATAGTGCGTTGTGCATCGTGCTAAGTGCATATTCACATGGACTACTGTTCTTAACACATCCTCACGCCCCAGTTCAGGGTCTTCCATCTTCTGTCTTCAGTCTTCGATCTTCAGTCTTCGGTCTTCGATCTTCGGTTTATAGACATCCGTAGTTTAGAAAGTCGTAAGGTAGCGCTGTATCATTCGTAACACTTCGGGTGTTTTCGTCATTCTTCCTGTGGACGACTGCAGCGCCATCTTACTTCTTTCTCAGCTACGAATAGAGGTCACCACAACGACTAGAAAATATGACTACAACTAGGCTACGTCTTTATTTTGTAACGTCTTTATTTGCGGTTATAACCGCCCATACAGTGGTTGTTTCTAATTGGGTTTGTATGGGTGGTTTCCTTTTGGTTTCTTTGGTCTGCCAGTTTCACTCGCGTGTGGCACATTTCAGAAGGCTGAGTTATGCCCGTTGTACACGTGGGATTTTTCTTGTACTAAAAATTATAAATGAGGCTCATTAAGGGTGATTTCGGTCATACTTGGAGGAATTAATAGCCGTGGTTACACTACATAAAAATACCCGTGTTTTTCCAGACCCGTGTCAAACCCGTGTGTAGAAAATCCCGGCGAGAAGTCACACTATACTACACTGTAGTTAGGTAGCCCGGCGACAGTTGCGCTGAGTGCAAACATTGACTCTTCGGTCATTTCTGTATTGGCACACATTGTCGGAGGCGCGAAAACGACGTCAGTTAATGGCTGCGCCATCTGTCGCCGTGCGAAGAACTAACGAACACACGGGGATTTCGAAAAGCACGGCGAGATTGCCGTGTCTCAAAAACCCGCGTTTTTCAGACACAGGTTTCTTGAAGCACGGCAATTCATAGGTATGCCCGCAAAAAACCCGGGGATTTTGTGTAGTGTAACCACGGCTAATTCCTCCAAGGGTCATAGGCCACCGATTGCCCAGCTGGAAGGCATTGTGAACACCCATTTAAGCCCCGTCTGTATTTTTTTGTAATAGAAAAATCCTAAGGTGTACAACGGGCATTAGGGTGGGAAAGGTTTGTAGTTGAATGAAAGTCGTTGAGTGTGTGTGTGTTGTATGTGGAGGAAGTTGAGAGCTGTGGGGTAAGTACATCAACGAATATTTTTGTTCACAACCTTTAGTTAAAGCAAATGGCTCGCGGGGTTTGTTGACAGTTGTTTGTTGACATGTCCTCAAAACAAGCGCCGTTTTGAGAAAAAGGCGAAAGAAGGATATTAGTATAATGGGAAATGCATTAGACAGCCAAACTTCGGAGGCGTATTCTGCAAAATCTGCCGCTTCAAAATCAATGTGAATAGTACAAAATGTACATTTTGACCGACTGAATTTGAAAATGTCATTAACCCATTTTAACAAATTTTTAATGGAACCTCGTCCCCAGCACGTTCGCATAATTGCACAGGTTTTGCCTATGACTGGAGCATGGCTTTGCCTGGAGACTAGGTTCACTCTCTATGGGAGGTACATGTACCATCAAAACCACGCGAGCCATTCGCTTTAAAGTCCTACATGGACCATTTTTTGCAGCTTGTATGATCATTGGGCGCAGAAACAGTGAAAAAGCTTTTTTATTTCGTGAAAAAATTCCAAGCGATAAGAAAGGTATGATTTTGTGAATGACCCAGCTAAAATCAGAATGGTCCGAGACTGCCTCATTAAGTGATGTCACACTAGGGAATTTGCATAATGAACAATTCATTTCCCTGATTATAGCGGCCTAGTGAACAAATTAAGCAATGAATGTGATGGGAAATTCAACAAAATGCAATTATCATGCAGAAACCATGCATCCAGCGTACTCTGCATTTGTGGGTCAAATTCGAATGAAGTTTTCCCTAGTAATACGTCACGAATAAATTAGCATATTTACATTGTTGAAGTCGTTCACAGTACGGTTTTTAGCCCAATGATTTTGACTGACAAAATCCTTGATGTCTCGCGCACTACTCAACATAATAAATTCCATGAAATAAAATCCAAATGTACCGGGTAGTTCTGTCTGAATGCTGTACAAAGCTCAAAAAGAGTGAGAATTTATTTTTGTGGTGCAAATAGGACTTTAAACTGTGCATTGCATTTTGTGCAGTTGGTAGCAAGTTTAGTAGTGTTCTCGATAAATTGATTTGATTACAAGTGTTAACAATCTGAACGCCAGAGAACGATTCGTACCAGCATCGTATCTCTGATGTATAGCGGACAGCGCCATATTGCTCCGGGATCTACTTCTTCGGTCATGCTCAACATGACTGTTCAAATCTATCGATCTGAATGATGAAGGGTTACTCAAGCTATACCAGCAGGTTGAACTTCTCAAGTGGTGAAGCGAAGGCTGGTCGGCCATTTTGGTTTCGACATTGCATCAGTCCCGCCTCGGTGTTATCACTGGCTAGAATTTCCCTAAATCCACTTAAAAACTTCATATTCTACAACAAATAAAATTATCCCACCGATATAATGTGCAAAGAACCCATCAATACGTGACAAAGTATCAGTATAGGTCTGCACTATATCCAGTGTGGACGATTAGGGTCAAGGTCACAGACTATTCACTCACTTGCGGCGAATCACTGAATTATCTCGCGATTTGCGAGATGATTACTACGCCGAGGATCCAATATACAGTCGAGGTAGGTTACAATGGCTGCCCGAATGTACCCGAGTACCTCCGAAGATGACGTCGATTGAAGTGTTTAGTGACAGGTTATTTATCAGTGTTCCAGTACTGGCTAGCATAAAGAAATCAAACATAAAGGTTCAACTTACAAATTTAGCATTTTTAATGTGGACAGTATCCCTTTAAACCTTAACAGATTTGCATTCCGACTCATTATAATATGATGAGTAAGACCCTTCTGCACGTTTAGTGCAAATTTTGTTGAATTTAGACTACCGGTAGTTGATCTTATGATACAAAAGGACTGAATTAATGAGAACCCGACGAACGATGAGATGGCAGGGTCATCTGTGTACATTTGAATAGGCTAACGTACATTTGCACGTGGAACACTAACTGTGCTGAAAATTGTTCTGTATCTTAGAAATGGAATTCAAGTTGACAGATTCATGTACCCCACTGCCATAACAAAGTTGAAGCCCCTGCCTATTACGTAAAGCCAAAATTCAGTCAATGACAGACATCTGGTGGCAACACATGAAGTGTATCCCTCAGTTACCTCATCGTTCACAGTTATTAAACCTTTATGTTTGATTCCTTTATGGTGCTAGTAAGTGAGTAGGCCTAAGTGAAAACGATGTGTATGAGTATTCACAAAAGTGCATATGTAATATTGTAAAGAGCGGTTTACACCTGCAACTTTTTCATATGCAACTTGTTGCATAAACCTGATGAGACCAAAACGTTTCATCAAAGTTGCATGTGTAAACGGGCTTGCAACTTGTTGAAACTAGCCTACCTACTGCAACTTGTTGCAAATTTAGGATCCAGATCATATTTTCTGGTGAAGTTGCAACAAGTTGCACGTCGCTGACCAATAAGAATACAGGGGAAAAATCATGTGGTTTCTACTAAAGCCAAAATGGCTGCTGAACAAAGCAAGAAGGCGAAGTCGGCATCACTGGCACAATTTGAATGGACATCAGAGGCAGTAAATGCCCTCATTGAGAACCTCCAACCTCGTTCCCAGGGCTTAACGTTGGCTTGTTAAGCCCTGGCTTCAGAACCGAATACCTCGGCTATGATTGGCTATCGGCCTGACGTCATACCCAATTTGAAATTTGAAATACTCAGGAAAATGAGATTAAAATATGGTTTACTTTATTTTATTTTTTTATTATAGCAAACATTATATTCTTTCTGATGGAAGACATAAATGTTCATAATACAGTTAGTGAAAATATATTTTTGTCACAGTCATTACTGTAGCCGAGGTTGAAATAAGCGTTGGGGACGAGGTGCCAAGAATCTTGGAAGTGAATCCAGGGTCTAACGACCGAAGCCGAAAATGACCTCGTCCCAAGGCAAAAGCAGAAGAAATTTCTAGTTAGATCCTGGGGACGAGTTTGCAGAACCTCGAGAAATCCCATGCATCTGTACCACCAAATGAATGGATATAAACATCGGGAGAAAGGGCTGTAAGCCAGAAACGATCTACTTTGAGAAACTTTTAGTATAAGTATAGCTCGTGAGCTCCCCACTGATGCTTCACATTGCTAGCGTCCAATGGAAATACCTAGTAAGTCACATTTTTGGAAAAAATGAGTTAAGGCCAAATTCGTACTTACTAGGTATTGTTTCATCATAATAAATAGTTTTTGTTTGCAAAATGTTCGCCAAAGCCTCGGAAAGACAGTGGTGCACTTACTCGGTTTTTACGTCTAAGACATCAGAACTGTGACTTCCTACGTTTTTACCTTTGCAAACTCAGCATGAAATCAGAGGAAAAACATAGCAAATTGCATTTTAATCCTGTTGTATGACATATTTTTAATTAGGAGTGTTTTCCACAACAAAACTCTTCCAAGTTGCCATTCCACATAAACCCATTTTTTCTCGAAAACAACAAAATACCTTTAAGTTATGACTTTTGGCATTACTATACAGGGTGTTTCAGAAAAAACGTGTCATCTCCAAAGTGTTCCCTAAAGCTAAAACCCAGAAAGATTTGGGGCTATAAATTTGTAGGGACGAAACGAGGGCTTGCAGGTGGAGGATCCGCTTTTCCCCCTCCACCGGCCCTCGCTTCTAAACAGAGTGTCCCTACCTCTTTTCTCATTTCTCCTCTGGCAACATTCGCCGGAGTTTCTCTTCCTTCCCCAATACTTAATAAGGGAAATGAGAAAAGAGAGAGACCATTTACGGTGCCCTAACATTCTGGGCTATTCATGGTCATCCGTGTCTCCCTCAAATTCGTGGACCCACGCCGAAAACATCCCGAAACAGGCACGAATGTCCCGAATGTATACGAATCAAGTACGAATCGGTCACGAATCGGCAACGAATATTCGTAAGTGAGTCATATCTTATTCGTACAATTCTTTACTTAATTCTTTAAATTCGTACTTGTTACTTAACCCATTCTTGACGTTTTTCTGCATATTTTTCAACCCGATTAGCCACAAATTTCCACAATTTCAGATTCGGGAGATTCGTAGCGTTGGTGAAAGCGGGGCATAAGTTGAGAATGCATCTGCAGACGGAAAAACCAAGATACAGAATAGCACAAAATTGACACAAAAATGATAATAAGCAAGAAGTCAATCTCCAGAATTCACGAATTTTCGACCCCAACCGGGGTCTTTTTCAAGTGAAAAAGTCTTTTTCAAGTCTGAAACTCTAGAAAAGAGTTAGTCTTTTCTAGAGTTTCAGATTGTAAAGTTCCACTTGAAAAAGACCCCGGTTGGGGTCGAAAATTCGTGAATTCTGGAGATTGACCTCTTGCTTATTATTATGCAGACGGAAAAAGTCTCGAATATTTTCTGAGGAAAGCGTTCGGTCGTTTTACAGCGACTAAAAATGTTCTCGTCAGCCAGCTGATATCACGACTTGTTCTTGGTGTCTCCCAATTGAAAGTTCTTCAAATCTTCTCCGTGTCTGTGGTCACGTGTCCTGAATCTAGACACACCTCTCCACTTGGTTTATCTGGTGGATCCCTGAAGGAAATGAAGGGTAAGACTGTATGAAAGGAGTGAACAGTTAAGGTCCTTGCACACCAAAGCCGCGCCGCGGGCTGCGACGGCGAAAAGCGACGCGCGTTCACCGCCGGGAAGATAAGTTCAATGGATTTTTAATAAAAGAGTCGCACCACATGCGCGCGGCAAAAAATGACGCGCGCTCGCCGCCGCGCGTCTTTGATGTGACCCTTTTATTGAAAATCCGTTGAACTTATTTTCCTGGCGGCGAACGCGCGTCATTTTTCGCCGTCGCGGCGTGNTACGAGATCACTCTGCAGTCGGGACAAAGGCGACCTTTATCATGCATGTGTATTGCGAATAATATTCATACCTCTGTGCTCTGGGATTTTGTTCGTAATGAAAATTGTAGTTGCAGAATTTTTTTGGGTATCTTTGTAGACGAGAAAAATCCCGATGTTCTTCATGGCTTTACCACTTGCCCCATTCATGCAAGTACCGATTACAGGCCATCTTCTTCACCAGGCCTAGTCATATAGTGGTATCACGTCCGTCCGCATGGCAAACGGCGCGTCCCGGGTATGAATCCAGCCTGGGCCATATGGGATAAATCCCTGGCTCTTCACGTCCGCCGCATGGACAGTAAGCCGTGGTCCCTTGTACCTTGTGCCTTGCAATGGCAAGTAAACGACCCCATCCAAGTGAGGAACATACTTACCAGGCCCAATAATGCCTTGGCTCCGACCCTGACGGAAAAATCTAATACAAATACATGTACCAATAATACCACCCACAACTACGATGGTAAGGACGTTTTCTTGAACTTTTGTCCAAAAACTTATTCTTTTATTTTTGGGCAAAATGCCGTCAGGACACCACTGTGCAGCAGTCCTGCTCTGCTTGAGCAGAGACCACCCTGGTACTTACTTTGCTTTTTTTCTCGACGCCTTGGAAAATCTTCACCGTTCCTTCAGCCACATCGTCTCTCTCGGTAAAGGCGAAGTATCCAAGCTCGCTGACACGTTCCAGGAGGCTAGAATACGTCCCCGTGAATGTTCTCTCTGCCTCTGACTCCATCATCTTCCCAGCATCACCGGCTGCAGCCTC
>NMRB01000283.1:420190-432316 GCA_002633025.1 Notospermus geniculatus
GGTCTTAGTTTTATAGTAGTAGGGCTCACAGTTTTCTACCTGGGTCTTAGTTTTATAGTAGTAGGGCTCACAGTTTTCTACTAAGGTCTTAGGTCTTGGGTCTTAGGTCTTAGTTTTATAGACACCCCGGGAGAAAGGGCTGTAAGCCAGAAACGATCTACTTGATAAGTATAGCTCGTGAGCTCCCCACTGATGCTTCACATTGCTAGCGTCCAATGGAAATACCTAGTAAGTCACATTTTTGGAAAAAATGAGTTATAGCCAAATTCGTACTTACTAGGTATTGTTTCATCATAATAAACAGTTTTTGTTTGCAAAATGTTCGCCAAAGCCTCGGAAAGGCAGTGGTGCACTCACTCGGTTTTTACGTCTAAGACATCAGAACTGTGACTTCCCACGTTTTTACCTTTGCAAACTCAGCATGAAATCAGAGGAAAAACATAGCAAATTGCATTTAATCCTGTTGTATGACATATTTTTAATTAGGAGTGTTTTCCACAACAAAACTCTTCCAAGTTGCCATTCCACATAAACCCATTTTTTCTCGAAA
This sequence comes from Notospermus geniculatus, assembly GCA_002633025.1. Taxonomy (NCBI): domain Eukaryota; kingdom Metazoa; phylum Nemertea; class Pilidiophora; order Heteronemertea; family Lineidae; genus Notospermus; species Notospermus geniculatus. The sequence continues at coordinate 420,741 of NMRB01000283.1, forward strand.
ACAACAAAATACCTTTAAGTTATGACTTTTGGCATTACTATACAGGGTGTTTCAGAAAAAACGTGTCATCTCCAAAGTGTTCCCTAAAGCTAAAACCCAGAAAGATTTGGGGCTATAAATTTGTAGGGACGAAACGAGGGCTTGCAGGTGGAGGATCCGCTTTTCCCCCTCCACCGGCCCTCGCTTCTAAACAGAGTGTCCCTACCTCTTTTCTCATTTCTCCTCTGGCAACATTCGCCGGAGTTTCTCTTCCTTCCCCAATACTTAATAAGGGAAATGAGAAAAGAGAGAGACCATTTACGGTGCCCTAACATTCTGGGCTATTCATGGTCATCCGTGTCTCCCTCAAATTCGTGGACCCACGCCGAAAACATCCCGAAACAGGCACGAATGTCCCGAATGTATACGAATCAAGTACGAATCGGTCACGAATCGGCAACGAATATTCGTAAGTGAGTCATATCTTATTCGTACAATTCTTTACTTAATTCTTTAAATTCGTACTTGTTACTTAACCCATTCTTGACGTTTTTCTGCATATTTTTCAACCCGATTAGCCACAAATTTCCACAATTTCAGATTCGGGAGATTCGTAGCGTTGGTGAAAGCGGGGCATAAGTTGAGAATGCATCTGCAGACGGAAAAACCAAGATACAGAATAGCACAAAATTGACACAAAAATGATAATAAGCAAGAAGTCAATCTCCAGAATTCACGAATTTTCGACCCCAACCGGGGTCTTTTTCAAGTGAAAAAGTCTTTTTCAAGTCTGAAACTCTAGAAAAGAGTTAGTCTTTTCTAGAGTTTCAGATTGTAAAGTTCCACTTGAAAAAGACCCCGGTTGGGGTCGAAAATTCGTGAATTCTGGAGATTGACCTCTTGCTTATTATTATGCAGACGGAAAAAGTCTCGAATATTTTCTGAGGAAAGCGTTCGGTCGTTTTACAGCGACTAAAAATGTTCTCGTCAGCCAGCTGATATCACGACTTGTTCTTGGTGTCTCCCAATTGAAAGTTCTTCAAATCTTCTCCGTGTCTGTGGTCACGTGTCCTGAATCTAGACACACCTCTCCACTTGGTTTATCTGGTGGATCCCTGAAGGAAATGAAGGGTAAGACTGTATGAAAGGAGTGAACAGTTAAGGTCCTTGCACACCAAAGCCGCGCCGCGGGCTGCGACGGCGAAAAGCGACGCGCGTTCACCGCCGGGAAGATAAGTTCAATGGATTTTTAATAAAAGAGTCGCACCACATGCGCGCGGCAAAAAATGACGCGCGCTCGCCGCCGCGCGTCTTTGATGTGACCCTTTTATTGAAAATCCGTTGAACTTATTTTCCTGGCGGCGAACGCGCGTCATTTTTCGCCGTCGCGGCGTGCGGTGCGGTTTTGGTGTGCAAGGACATTTAGACCGTTTCCAGACTTTGCCGCTGCACTCCCGCGGCGCTGGTTCCCGTCTTTGCCGCTGCACTCCCGCGGCGCTCGTTCCACAACAAAGACAGGCACGGACCACGCCAACTTCCGGCCCGACTACTGCGCATCCATCTACGCATCAACATGATGACGGGGAATGTTACTAAATTTAGATCGAACGTACATGTTCTCGGCATATTGATACCTCGTGTTCTGGGATATTGTTCGTAAGAAAATTGTAGTTGCAGAATTTTTGTTGTACATGTATTTTTGTAGACGAGAAAAATCCCGATGTTCTTCATGGCTTTACACTTGCCCCATTATGCAATTACAACCCATCTTCTTCACCAGGCCTAGTGGTTATCACGTCCGCCTGGCAAACGGCGCGTCCCGGGTATGAATCCAGCCTGGGCCATACACAGAAAGAAAAAACGATCTCATCTCGAGATAAAATGAATCCCCAACTCTTGTCCCTAAAATGAGTTTCTTTTGCAACTCGAATAGACATAACTGGGTCTCCAATTGAGATGGCATTGTCTCCAACTGGTTAAAATGATTCTTAGCTGTCTCCACCGGATTGTCTGTTGTCTCGAATCAAATAAACAAGTGATGTCGTCATTTATTAAAAAAAAAACGTTTCACACCCAGTGGGTTTCGAACCCAGGACCCTCTGATCGCAAGTCGGACACCAGAACCACCACACCACCGAGCTCCTCATGAGCAGATTTTGGTTCCCCTCGGTTTCTTTCCAATTTTCTCCAGCTGATGGACTGTCCCATCGACTGGAGAACTGAGAAAACTCAAAATGAGTAGACTTTGTCTCCACTTCAGAATGAGACTCCAGTTCCAGTTATCTCCAGTCGATGCAAGAAAACTGGNTCTCACGGTGTAAGAAATCCTCAACGTTGTGCAGGAAGACAGTCTTAAGAGCATAGCTGCTAACATATTCGTCTGTCCTGTGGAGGATACCGTCTGCATCTATCACCAGAATCCGGCAGACATCGGGATTTCGTAAACACTTGGCTGTGGTGAATGCTTCTCTCACCCTGAGTTCGAGATTGGAGATGTGTTTCGTCTCCAGGTGGGGGAACGAGATACGCCAGAGTTCCTGGCGTTGCTTTTCCTGGTTATTTTCTTTCATTGACTTTCCGAGTTCACTGTTTATGTAAGGTGGCTTGGCTACTAGAAAGAACCCATTTGATTTGAGCTGCTCCTTGTCCATCATCCACGTCTTTGAAATCAGATACTCAGGCCATTGGTCTTTGAAATGGAGCACCGGAACGAGGTCGACGGACACAACTAGTTTCTTATCAATCTCTGGATCACATTTGATCTTTATTTCGGTGTTCGCCTCACCACCATCTTTAACAGAATCAAACCGCCCACGAAGAGGGGGAAATGTAGCTGAGCCGAGTTTAACACAAAAAATATCATGAAACATCTTACTTCCCCTAAAGGACACAAAAGTGTCATGTGAGTTTCCGCGACATCTAAAGTACTTGTAACCATCCTGAAAATCGATAATTTCTTTGTCTTCCATGTCATCTGATCTAATCTTAAAAGGTATCATATAATCAAACTCATTCGGAACCATCACTTTTGTATGCTCCCCTGCGCTCCCGCACAGAATGACGTCGTATTTTGTGAAAACTCCGTGATATGCCATGCATGGCCTCTCCATGATTTTCTCAACTTGACTCCCAGCGTCTTTGGTAATGTCGAGGGCCTTTTCGGCTGATATAGTATCAATGTTGCCAATACCAGGGCAGCGCACCAAATCACTTACTTTAGGAAGACTCAAAGGCACATTGGTTGGCAATATAGAGACACATTTGACAAGCTCACCTTCGTGATGTCGCAATTGGTCGAAGACAGTGTAGTCGATAACATCTTCTAAAGGTAACAATTTTTCTCCGGATAGATTTACGAGACCATGTCCTGCTAAGACGAGCGCTATACGAACAGAGTGAGCATTTTCTAATTTACTCAGTTCCAATGCCAATGTTTCTGTTTCTGCTAGGAGCGAAAACAACTGAAGTATTTTATCACTTGAGTAATTATGAAGTTCACCAACTGTGCCAAGCAATCGCGGGCAGTTGTTGTATATCAGCTTACATACATCTACATGTCCCCGTTCAGCAGCATAGGACAAACAGTTTCTTCCCTGGAGGTCGAGATTATCAATCGTAGCCCCAGCTTTGATGAGAACATCGACTGTTTCCCTCTGTCCATTTCCTGACGCTGACATCAGCGAGGTCACGTGATACGAATCTCGGGCATTCACGTCAGCCCCTGCTTTTATGAGAATATCACACGGGTCACTGTGTCCATTCTGAGCCGATATCATAAGGGCCGACCATCCCTCGTCGTCTTTAGTATTCACATCAGCCCCTGCTTTTAAGAGAAAAGCACATGTGTCACTGTGTCCATTCTGAGCCGACATCATAAGGGCCGACCATCCCTTGTCGTTTTTAGCATTCACATCAGCCCCTGCTTTTATGAGAATATCACACGTGTCACTGTGTCCATTCTGAGCCGATATAAGAAGGACCGACGATCCCTTGTCGTTTTTGGCACTCACATCAGCCCCTGCTTTTATGAGAATATCACATGTGTCACTGTGTCCATTCAGAGCCGATATCATAAGGGCCGACCATCCCTCGTCTTCTTTAGCATTCGCATCAGCCCCTGCTTTAATGAGAATATCACATGTGTCACTGTGTCTATCCTGAGCCGATCTCATAAGGGCCGACCATCCCTTGTCGTCTTTAGCATTCACATCAGCCCCTGCTTTTATGAGAATATCACATGTGTCACTGTCTCCATTTGCAGTCGATATCATAAGGGCCGACCATCCGTTGTCTTCTTTAGCATTCACATCAGCCCCTGCTTTTATGAGAATATCACATGTGTCACTGTGTCCATTCTGAACCGATATCATAAGGGCCGACCATCCTTTGACATTTCTAGCGTTTACATCAGCCCCTGATTTCATGAGAATATCACAGATATCACTGTGTCCATTCTCAGCCGACAGCATGAGGGCCGGACTTCCCTTGTGTTTTTTTGCATTAACATCAGCCCCTACTTTTATGAGAAAGTAACAGAAGGAATTGTATCCCTTGTGAGCTGATAACATTAGCAACCACCGACTGCATTTTCTAGGTACACTAGACAACAACTTAGTTGTGGCTATTAGAAAGTATGATGTGGCGGAGTACAGCAAGTATACATGTATGAGTAATATGTATATTAGCCAGTATATTATTTTTAACTGCCATGCCAGAGCCATCTTCCTGCTTATACTCACTACAAGTATTTCCGTCCATCAGCAAGAATGACGGTTGAACAGTTCTATTCGTTACCGTCTGGACCTGAGCTTATATGGCACCGCACAAATGTTTTTCAACCTGAGGAGCCCAAAGTCAAAACTTGGCTACCGTGGCTCGCAAAATGATGATGATGATGATGATGATGATGATGATGAGGTACCGCCGTATGTAGAGCTGCTTTCACTGGCCACCAAGCCATCATTTCCTTGTTTGATTCAGCTTTCAGAGTCCATTTTGTTGTCGACGAATTCATCTTGTATTTGTGTTTGGTGAACACTCGTTTCTCCTCCCCCTGACGGAGTCAACAAAGCCGTATGGTCCATACATGTGACGTCATCTCATTCATCCGCCGTGACCAGAAATAGAACACACGTTATCAAAATCCACGGTGACCAAAATAATTGCACAAGCGTACTTGTTGAGAAAGAAGACAGTCATAGCTGGCATTCCCGTGGGGATTCCCCTTTAGGATTCCCCGTGTCGGGGCTTCCCGTCTATACCGGTTGTGTTTCCACGCACTCAATCTCGTACCCAGATTCGGGCACCAAAATGCAGGCAAGTGTGTTACACACGGCGCATCCCGCTTCACTCCAAGTTTATACAGTGCGCCAAGTACAATGTAGTGCTGTGGATTTTCCTCAATAAGTACAACAGATCCCTCGAAAAAACCTTTCTAAGGTGACATTTTTGTGTGTAACATTTTATACTCAAGTCATCTTAAGTCATTTCAGTGCATTTGTGGTTAAAATTCGGTCTAAAATTGCACGATACCAAAAATCACACCTAAGGCGTGAAAATGGCTAGCCGTCTCCAGAGATTAGTGGAGCGACCTACAACCTCGGCCCGAGCGTAACGAATCTCTGGGTACGAGATTGCCACGCACTGAGTACAGCTCTGGAAAATATTATTAGACCACCTCTGGTTTACTCATTCATTTTCCATTAAATAGGTCCCACAAACTCTCCAATTGCCCTGGATCTACTGATTTATTGTGTTGGTTAAATTGCTGTAACTGCACCAAGACATTATCAAACATAGAAATGGACTTCCCATAATGAAGAAACAATGGGGCTGCTCGAAGGACCTTGCCAAAAGTTCTGACTAAACGGAAGGACCTGAATTGCATGCATTTACTGTGTAGACAGCAGTCCACTTCACATCGCTTCTAATCAAACCTAAATTCTTCGAGCAGCATTTGCTTCTTGCGGGGTTAATGCTTATAATTATGATTGAAGTCCTGTTTAGTAGTCCACAGTGACATCTGAACTTCGACGCAGTTGAAGCCGAGTAAAACATGAATGGTATCCCTTTCCCGGTCTTATTTGACACAAACAAGTCCTTCCCTGATGCAAACACGTGAATGGTATCCTTCTGAAGTGAAGCTAGCGACGAAACGTTGTATTTTCCGCAAATTTCTGACCCCACGGGACAGATCGAAGTTCTGAAGCCGCCATGTTTGCTCTGTTGATTCACCTCGCGCCCAGGTGAATCTGGTCACATACACTACGTATTTCGTGTACTTCGTTAATTGCCCAGTTCCTGGAGGCGAGGTGACAGCTCAGCGAGAGCTCTGATTGGCCGCTCATCTCTCGGCGGCAATGCGAGTGGAAATGTGGGTAGTTTCAGGCAAGGGTGGATTGAGCGAGAGTAGGAGTGATAGGAACACTTGTCAGGGCAAGATGACAGGGATCTGTGGTTATAAGTATTTATTAGCAAATGCAGATTTGTAGGGAAATGGAAGGGCTGGGGAGATATTCGTCCTGCGACTATAAGTGTTCAGGAAAAAAAATAAACAGAGAAACAGACGCGTGAAAAAATTGCCTATCGCAAGGCTCGAACCCGGCGCACCGGATTCATAGCCGGACGCTCTACCGATACGCCAGCCGGCCATGTCGTGATGGTACGCTGAATAAATGTTTATAAATATATCCCAGCTACTCAAAATATTTTTATGATAATAGAAATGACGTCACAAATCAGAATAATCTTACAAAAATCGCATTTTACAACATCCACAGAGCAAGTCCTCAGCGAATCTGTCAGTATATCGCTACATAATGTACCCATCTACGTTCACAGCTACTGAAAACGTGAACCTTGGAGGAATTATACTGACAGTATAATTCCTCCAAGCGTGAACCAACCGCCCGGTATATTCCATCTGAACATTAGGTGCATATCTCTTATGAGTCCAATTCTATTGACTGACCCGTGACAAGTTTTTGGCTAGCTTCGCTGTTGGCCGCTACGCGGCGCGTTGGGCCCTTGCGTCGAGCGTGTTTCTACCGGAGAGGAGGAAAGGTTGTGGCTCCCACACCCCAGGGGTGGCGGGGGGGGGGCACAGAGTGTGGCTGCGCGCTGTTAATGCTGTCCAAGTTCCTCCAATGGGAGGTTTTAGGTAAATGCAAGATACCTGAATTGGAGAAAGGCGGTGGTGAAATTTTGGCCTTCATCCTATCTTGGAGGAATTATACTGACAATTCCTCCAAGATCCTACACGTAACTATCGTTTCTTTTTTCTCAGTCCTAAGCATAGATGGCGTAGTGTTTACGCATGGGTAGGAATCTAAATTTAAAGCCGCATAGTATAGACAGATGGGTCATAATCGGCGAACATAGTCTCGGTCACCCAGCCGCTGTTTCGAATCTGGGAATCCGTATATGAGCAGTACTGTGGAACGAAACGGCTGGCTGCGCAAGACTACACGCAGCATTGGGGATTCCCCGAACCTCGATACAGGATAATGCTATAATGTGTGGTTCTATGGGCTCACTCACCAGTGGGGACGAGGCCCGATTTGTCCACCCCCAAAAATCTAGTACTTTAAACACGATTGATTTCCATCCATATATATGTGCTTTAGAAGATGATGATGTGAATATCGACGTCGCTCCAGGTCAGGCTCCATGGTAGCCTGGGCGCCTCACTGGTGTGTGAGACCTATGGTTCTATATATTATGCACGCCTGTAAACGAGGTTGCACTAAAATTCGGCCGAACTGGAAGTGATTTGCTGTGCATACTGTGCGGCTTTAAAATGACATTCGTCGAGGATTTGATTTTGGATCTGTGGGCCGACGGTGTGATTCAGCATGAAGCGTTCCTTATTCTTCTGGTTGCGTTAAAGGTGCTCTAGTTCGAATTGTAAACATTACAGTGTGCCACCTATTGTCAACTTCTGGTACTAACAAGTCGGATAAAAACGAATTAAATCTCGCCTTTCACAGCTTTTTGTTTGTTTTTGAGAGTAAACTCATAAATATATTTCAGTTACAAGAATATTAATCAAGATATATAAAAATAGATAACATTATAATGTTTTGGTATACACGGTGCTGCCACCTGTCCACAGGAAAATAACTATTATAATCAACCATGTAAATAAACAAACCGTAATGTTTACAATTCGAAATAGAGCCCCATTAAATGACGGATGTGGCTAGAGAGAATGCCGTCAAATGTATAGGCCTAAATCGGTACGAGTTAAATGGCTGATATTCATAAAGGCTAGCAAGTGCTTTTACTTCAAGTTTGGTAGTGCATTTACATTGGAACTCGCTGTGCAAATCTTGAAGATAATGTATCACGACTTCATTGTTTGCATATGTTTGTAAACATGGATGTTATTTTGGACTTTTAGGACATGCCAATCACCAAATTGAATACTTTCGGTGTCAAAAGAACTTCTACAGGGTCATGCCACCAACAAATGACTCATAAGATAAAGAAAGACTGGACACAAACATACACTAAAATGTAAATAAACAATGATTTTCGTGGCCCGCGAAAATACCCGTGATACATTATCTTTACGTTAACTCTTTCAATCCCGGCCATTATTGGAAAAGACTGTCTTTTTGCAGGGGGTCCGACATGGGTATAGTAATTTTGCTCTTACTCCTTAACCGTTCATGATTTCGAGGCAATTTTTTAACAGTGAATAGACAGACCACGCTGGTTATTTCATTCGCGAATGAAGCCCCTGCGACGTGGCGTTCTCGCACTGGCGCGTTTTGAAATGGCCAGCACTGCCATTCGGCAGGGCCAGTTTTAAGCACACTGACGTACAAATAAATTTGCTAAATATTTCTCGGTGGCGTGGCGTGCAAACTGGACATGTAGACCGACAGAGCGGCAAAAGCCCTTTCCAACAACGTCAATCCCAGCGACGCAACCAATTTGAAAGTATTTTTTCGCGATTTTTGAAAAAAATGCCGCTAAATCCGCGGTTAAGAGAGGGGGCGGTAGCCCCGGACCAATAATAACTGAGTTATGAGCAAAAGAATGTGGTGGTGTCGGCCACCTAACTGATACCGTGTTATCACGGCCTCACTTGGGCGTGAAAGTGTTAAAGCATTTGTCAACTTTTATGAATACCAGTCATTACCTCAGATTTGGGCTCGTCCCGTCTTCTTGGAGTATTAGAAGTTGAGATCGATTTATTTCTTCCCTCAAACAACGAGAGGCCTATAGGCCTAGTGTAAAGGTGGTCATAAGAATAGATATCATAAAGGCGACGAAAACTAAAACTAATGAATTGGCCAGGGCCATTGTGCTCACCTCTGTGACAGAGTATGAAGTATGAGTAGCCTGGTGATACACTGAATGGTGAAGGATTAGTGGAGAAACATCGTAACATTTACTACCAAAGAGATATGGCCAAAGTCAATTTTTCAAGATGGCCGCCTGGCAGCCATGTTGAAGTCCAATCGAACCGAAATTTGGCATATAATTAGACGGTACCAAGACACATATTTAGGCACGGTTAAAGCATCCTAGCTCCCACTATTTATGAGGTGTGGGTCAAAGTCCATTTTTCAAGATGGCTCCCTGGCGGCCATATTTGACGTCGAATCTGACTGAAATTTACCATATATTTATATGGTACCTAGATACATATTTTGACAACGTTAAAACATCCTACCTACTCCTATTTATAAAATGTGGGTCAAAGTCCATTTTTCAAGATGGCTTCCTGGCGGCCATATTTGAAGTCCGATCGGGTTGAAATTTGGTGCATTCGTGCAGGGTGCCTAGATATATCTTCACACCAAATCACAACACTCTATGTCAAATAGCAATGAAATGTGCCACCAAACAGTGAATTTTGAACTTTGACCTCTGTGACCTTGAAAAGTAGGTCAAATCAAAAACCCGGGGTTTATGTGATGAAGTCTCATCAGAGGAACCCACCATAAAAGTTACGTGCGTGGTTCTAGCTAATCGCGTTCAGGAGATACGGCCGAAAGAAGGTTTTCACAAAGCGCCCCCTACAGGCCAGAGTGTACAAGCAGCAGCGCTAAGTTTCGGTCCAGAGATAGTTTTTACCATAGGGTACCTGTACACCAAATTTCAAGTTTATAACCCAAGCGGTTTAGAAACGTGCCACCCCTGTTAACGACGACGGACGACGACGACGACGGACGACGGACGACACACCATGAGAGAAGCTCACCTCCCAGAGGTGAGCTAAAAATATACGGTTGTCCTCAAACATACATTTAATGAAAATTGGATAATACATTTAAACAAATTAAGGAATTGAGGGTATCAGAAATAATTAGATTATTAATTTTGATTTTGAAGTGTTCGTCCACGTGCCAAAAAATTGACCTAATTGGTCATAGGAATAAAGACGAACAAATGCTTTTACTTCTGATTTGTACAGCATTTGTAGTGCATTTGTGTTGCAAAATTCAACTAAAAGCATTTACTAGTCTTTATTCACATGACCCAGAAGCTCCCAGGGTCGGATTCAGGGGGGGGGGCGTACGCCCCCTATTTTTGGCACAGCAATGATGTTTTTATATCAAAAAAAAATTCAATCACATAAAAAGTCGAGTATGCCTCCTCCTCCCCCCCCCCCGTTTAGGCTTCCCGCTTTCCGGTGCTCACCACCTCCGTCCAGCTACGCTCCCTTTCTGTCAATCCTGGATCCGGTGTAACGTCGGTCAGTGTTCCCCTTATTTCTGTGTTTTTCTTATTGTTTCCCTCCTGACGGATTAAGCGGTAACTAACCCAACAATAACCATTCTAGGCCGCGTCTATTGTTGGGGAACACTGAGCTACAGAAACACTCACAGACGCTACACCTGCCTAGTTTGTTCCCGAACTCACCGCTAGGCGCATAAGCGTTCGGTATCGGCCTCGTTTGACATTGACCTCACACACGAAAAGCTGTGTGTCTGACGTCACAGAGGATAGACTGGCCCAGTGGTTCCCGGCTCCAACATATACCGTGAGCTATGTTGGGATCGCGAATCAGTCTATCCTCTGTGACGTCAGACACACAGAATCCGTGTGTGAGGTCAAGGTCAAACGAGGCTGATACCGAACCCTTCTGGCCCTAGCGGTGAGTTCGGGAACCAAACTTGATCCGGCCCTGCACGCACGCACACACACATACACGCACACGCATGCCCCACACCAAAGGTTCAGACATTTTACCCTTTTGAATAGAAACGTTTCTGATTATGATGAATGTGGAAGACGAATATCACTTTCTACTCAAGTGTCCAAATTTAACCCTACGGCCCGTATGCACCAGTTCAGGCTAAGTTTTATCTTAACTCCAGCTAAGCTGATCTTTAACTTAAGCTGAAATTCCGCTTATCCCAACTTGAGCCGCAGCCCATTTGAGTTATTTCTTAACTTACGATTAGTATAGCTATAACTTAAAGCTGACGTGAACGAACAAAAAGCCCCCATGCGACGAGGAAGAGAATTGCAAACGCCCTGCAAACACCTCAAACGAAGGCTCAGAACATGATATACCCCACGACGCCAGGAGGGCGCCACCTTATTTGTCTTCGAGCTGTCGGGGTGTCAACATCCTC
>NMRB01000283.1:447307-469008 GCA_002633025.1 Notospermus geniculatus
ATTTCGAAATTGTGACACATAGATTGCAAGGAGAGGCTTAGGCATGAATATAGTGTTGTTTACGCGCAAAGTTCTGGGGCGCGGAGTATCATGGTTGTGATATGCGAGGCCTGATCACATATCCATCCGCGGCCGCAAAAATCAAAATGGCGGATGCCGATCGATGACAGTGTCGATATTGCGTAGAAATTCGGCACTGTGTACAGTTTGGATACACACAAAATAAACTGATAAACACCAGGACCCAAATCCATAAAACCATTCTAAGGCCTAGTTGGCTGCCAAACCGCACTAGAATCATTCTATCTCTTAGTTGCTTGCTAGGCCTATTCCATAAAACCATTCTTAGCTTAGTATGGTTCTGAGTTGTATTCTAACTTAAGAATAACTCCGGGGTACTTCTAAGTCCTTATGGGTCGTATTCATAAAGCAGTTCTATCTTTAGAACCGTCTTAGGCCAGTTCCAAGTATCGTCAACCACCGTACTTAGAACCGGCCTAAGACGGTTCTAACGATAGAACCGCTTTATGAATACGACCCTATGGGTCATATTCATAAAGCGGTTCTATCGTTAAAACCATCTTAGACTGGTTCCAAGTGTACATCACATGTACAGTTGGAACCGGACTAAAACAGTTCTAACGATAGAACCGCTTCATGAATATGATACCGTATGGTTCTAACATGACTTTCCCTGCTGGTTTTGGCAGTCAACATGGCAAGGCGGATTTTCAACTCGCTGAAATGCATCGAGTTATGGGGAGGGAACGCATTTTCCATGATCTGAGAACCCGATTGACGTTTTTGATGATACAGAACATTGTTGCCGCCGATATTGAGCATCCTACATGTATGAAATTCCCTGCGCAAAATATACATATTTTTTACTTTCTTTGTCTGTTTTTAGAAGGAATCAGTATCAATGAAGGCATCATGATGACAGCACATGCTCCGCAACCCGAATATACAACAGACAGGAATGCAGGGCAAAAATAACTCTGAACCAATGAACCCTTCCCCTATATTGTGTAGTGAAACTGACCTTGTGGTTTTAAGGACCACACCATTAGGAAGCTCTCAGCAAGCAACTAGTAAGAATGGTCCATAGAATGGTTTTATGGAACAAGACTTAGTTGTTTTCCAACAAACAACCAACTAAGCAGTTGGAATCTGGCTGAGCCCTAGTATCATTCCAAGTTAGAATGCTTTTTTAGAATTGGCCCCTGCTGTTCATTTTGGAGCCTGCCCGATACCGGTGTAACATCTACCAGTGTTCCCTCCTATTGTCTGACGGAATAAGCGGCGACTTGACAATAGTGGACACACAGAGAAACATGTCGATCTATCTGCCAGCGTTTGCCAAACAATAAGGGGGACACACTCACCCACAGAAACACTGGTAGATACATGTATAACACCGGCGTTAGGCCTAGGCCTAGTCGATTCTAAATCATGGATGATGGCTTGTTAGTAGATCTTCATCTGGTCTGACGTCACGAACAGGCAATTTCTGAGGATCATTTTGCAGACCATTTTAACAGACCAATTTAAAATTATTCATGGAAATTACAATTTTGATGATCTAATCGTCCAGCGATGACGTTGCCGATGGTAAAGAGAGATATTTTTCAAAACAAAGTTGTTTAAAAATGACATATTTATGTTGTTTCCATCAGGTTCACACGGCGAAGATATCCCGGAAATGATAAAGCATAATAGAGGTTGAATTACACTTGATTAATGATTCATTTTTAAATGGGTCGGGGCTCGCCACATGTCAAAACACGAGGACAAAGCGAGATGTTGCAAGCGACTTTAGGGGGTCGTGACTCTGAAAGAGTGAAGTTTGATTAATTATCATCTCAAACGATCGTCTTTACTTCTAATAAATTCTACGGTCAGGTCGAGCTTGTAATATCAACCTCTTTTGTACCGTGGTCATCCCACATCTGCCAAATTGCAGTCGAACTGTCGGCCTGTGCCATCCAGGGGTTTGTTTGAGTGAATATTCACGGGTCTTGCATATGAATAGAGAGGATGCGCAGCTTTCCGACTCCGACTTCAACTACGAGAATGAATTGCAGTCCGCTGTGGACATCCTTGAAAACGATTTGATAGACGTTTGCAAATCGTAAAATGCCATAATTTTGTGGCACAATAATTTTGACTCGTAAGGCCAAGTAAAAAAATACTTATGTTTATCGTCCACCTGGTCCTTCAAAATTGGCAAGGGGGCACTTTTTATTTTTATTTTTTTTTTTGGAAGATGGGTTTCCAGAGGGTAATATCATGAATATTGCCCCTCAGATGACAAGAGTCACCATCGACCATGGCCACAGTCAGTCTTTGTTGCTTTTTTACTTTCAATTTCTGCCTCACTAACAGCACTAACAAATCAATTGTAGGCCTTTGACTCAACAAACATACAGCGGAAGCGCTATTGCACTTGTGCGGAGTGTTTTTCTGGTGCAAAATTCAAAAATAAAAAATAAACAAAATTTTGGTGCGGCCCTGATTTTAGGCACGGGCGGGGACGATAAACATGAGTATTTTTTTACTTGGCCTAATCGGAAGTGCGCATAAGTCGTAAATATCGTAGTCGTCATAGTCGTGTCTCAAAGTCGTAACGACTAGGATAACGACTTCATTATTCATTATTTATCCGCACTTCCGATTTATTAGGCCAATTTTTCCTGCCTTCAATTTATGGTGTTTGACGAATTGAAAACTTCTATCACATCGTTTTTATCAAGGATGTCCACAGCGGACTGCAATTCAGTTGAAGTCGGAGTCGGAGTCGGAAAGCTGCGCATCCTCTCTAATGTCTTTTGAAACACCAGAAGCAGGTTCAAAACAACTATGTACAGTAACTTGACAAGCACCTTCAGTAGCCATAGGCCTGGTTGTTTCGAAAGATAATGACAGCTTGGGAGGTAACCGCCGTCCTGACCTCAACTAAAACATGTGGCGTTGGTGTGTATGAATGTTGCATGCGGTCAGAAAGCGAAGTTTGGTTCATCTTTGTTTTATTGTGTTTGACTCTTGGGAAAATTGGTTCGGAACCATAAATCCTGTCTTTTTTGTAATTCTTGCGTTTAAAGAGGGTAGATGAACAAATGTCTGCTTGGACTCAGCACCATGGCGAATTGCCGATTAACCAAAATGAGAAGTTGGGCTCACACAACGTAAACCCATATTTGCCCTGGCAGGGAATCGAACCCCAAGCAAGCATGACATCACTAGCGACATGCAGCGCCATCTACGCTCTCCCGCTGGTCAGAATCGGAACTACGCCGCAATCACCGATGTATGAAATGATTTTTTTCCCAGACCTCAAGATGTAGGTACAAGAGATTCGAATTCGAATTCAGGTGTGACAGGAATCAGCGTCCTAGGAATGCAAGTCCACCGAACAATAGCCCGCTATTATAAGGCTATATTCGAACGGCCATGGTCACTCTATCTATTAGCGTACTATGTTTACATCTTATGCCCACTGTACACGATTAAAATTCTCATCCGATTTTTTGAAATTCTGGGCTTTTAGGACTTCACTCTATAAACCCGCATATAAGCCATTATAGAGTACATTCCAAAAATTGGATGAAAGAGGCATGGGTCTCTGAAGAGGCCTGGGTTTTTCCATACCCAGATAGCAACGATCGGTGGCCCACCGGTGGCAGAAGAGTGGGAAATCAGCGCACCAGCGGCCAGCAACGGTCTTTGGTGGCCCACCGTCGGGCCACTGGCGGCAAATGGACTAAAGGGGTATCGGTGGCAGCCACCAGTGGGCCACCGGTGGCAGATGAGGGGCAAATCAGGGGCCACCCACTGGTGGCACATCGGCGACAGCCACCAGTGGGCCACCGGTGGCAGAAGAGAGGCCACTGGAACAGCGGGATATCGGCGACAGCCACCAGTGGGCCACCAGTGGTGAATTGGTGGCAAACATATATCTTTTTCCTTTTACAAATTTTACAAAAAAATTGAATTTCTCAACCGATTCTTTACACTCCTTTCGCAGTGTCTTCTCACTCATACCTATCGTTCATAGACACTGCTTACAATAGCCCGATTCCCGCCGATTTACCACTAGAGGGCGTTTGCGTAACTAACGAAATACATGAAACATTTTCTGATTGGTTCACTGTCAGCGTCCTTGACAACCACGGCAGACTGGTCACTCGTCGGAAAGCATTTTATATGGGACAGTTGCATTATGACGTAGCACGACTAGTCTACAACAACAGCAATGGCTGCCCCCCGCCGTGTCCAGTATGCAGTGTCACTTTGCACTTTTCAGTGAGCTCGTGCCTTTTTTGTTTTGAAACATCGCTAAAGAAGTGGATAACGGCGCTCTATACGAGATTATTCTGTTTGTAGTGATTGATCTTGTTAAACAGGCCGAAGCTGGGAGCAACGCCGGCGCTGTTTCCCGCGCTATTTGGCCGCTGATTAGTGCTGCCACCATGCGGTAAATCGGCGGGAATCGGGCTATTGTAAGCAGTGTCTATGAACGATAGGAGTGAGAAGACACTGCGAAAGGAGTGTACCGATTCTTAAGCAACTTACTCCTTTTTACAATTATAAATCATCGCAAGTCAAACAAAGTTTTTACCGGTGGGCCACCAGTGGCCCACTGGCGGGCCACCAGTTCGACCTGGTGAGATTACAATTATGTTCTAATTCGCAATAATTTAATACAGAACCGATTACTCACGAAAGCAAACATATAAGAATGTTGATAAATTATGGTTTGAAATCTTAGACACAAATTTTAGGTTGCGGTTGTTTCTCTTTCAGAATTATAGTGCATAACATTGGTTTTATCTAAACCATAGACCATAATTTTTGCTGTGCATTGGTATACCCCATCCAACTGAACTCCACGTCTAACGCTTCTCGGCCTGTTGGCCAAGATGAAAGTTTGACATTTAAGAGGTGCGGACTCTGCCTCGTGGTGAATCTGCCCTTTCCCTTGTGCCGACTTGGCTCAAGCAAGGCGGGGGAGTTGTACAGGAAGAAATTGCAAATTAAACAATCAGGACCGATATGGCTCTAGCTCCACGTGTTGAACTGCCACCAGCGGCCCACTAATTCGCCCACAAGGTGCCCCCGAGATCACATCAATTTCCCTCTGCTGAGCCACTCATTTCCCCCCGGTGGCCCACCGGTGGGGAGGTTTGCAATTACCACCGGTGGGCCACCAGCGACAGCCACCGGTGGGCCTCCGGTACTGCATCCAGTGGGCCACGGTGGCCCACTGGAAATTGTTATCTGGGTAGGGTGTTGCACTTTGGCCCAGTCTGCACTCCGTAGTCAAAATCCGGGATCCGTCCCTGCTGTTAAATTAACTCATTTTCACGCTGTATGGCATAACAATCTACCAAGTTTTGGCCGTCCTCCAGCCTCTCGAATCATGCCCATCTACGGGTACTCACTCGCTCCACACTCGACGACATAGGTGTCACTACAAAAGTTTGTCCAATTTATGTGTCAAAGTATTATTAGCAATTAGCAATTGGTTTTACCATAAAGGAATCAAGCATAAAGGTTTAACTAACAAATTTAGCATTTTATTGTGAGGACAGTATCCCCTAAAACCTCCACAGATTTGCATTATGACTCTTCCATATGATAGGCAAGACCCTTTTGCATGTTTTCTGCAAATTTTATTGAATTCCGATAAGCTGATCTTATGATACAAAAAGACTGAATTAATGAGAACCCCACGAACGATGTGAGCGCAGGGTCATCTCTGTACATTTGAATAGGCTAACGTGCATTTGCACATGGAACACTAACTGTGCTGAAAATAGTTGTGTTATCCTCAGAAATAGAATTCAAGGCATCAAGTTGACAGATTCATGTACTACCCCTTCACCACAAAAAAAGTTGAAGCTCGTGCCTATTACGTAAAGCCGAAATTCAGGCAGTGAGAGACATCTGGTGGCAGCACATGAAGTGTATCCCTCAGTAAGCTCATCGTTCGCAGTTAAACCTTTATGGCTGATTCCTTTATGGTTTTACTTGAATTTTGCAATACAAATGCTTAAGGTGATGCCATACAAATCTGAAGTAAATGCGCTTGCTAATTGACCCATTGAGAGCGTTCTAAATGTTTTACATTAGGTGTGTCATAGGCCTAATGGAAATGAGACTCGCTTTTCTATCAACATTCGGTACTCAGGGCCGTATTTAGCGGGGGGGGGGCTAGGGGGGCAGCTGCCCCCCCAGAGCCAACCAAAAAACGTGATTTTCATGCAGATTTTTGGCAAAAACCGGCAAAAAGAGGTCTTCTGCCCCCCCAGAGAGGCTTTTGCCCCCCCCCCCAGGACCAAAAAGCTAAATACGGCCCTGGTACTGACACGGGACACCATACATATAGCATCATCCACTTGGGAACGAGAATTGGATTTAACTAATTAGGCCTACGGCAGAATTGTAATTGAGCAATACAAGCTGAAGCACGAAGTTTTAGTTCACCGAAACAAAATTCATCAAACAACCTGGCCACTGAGAAGAAAAATTTCCTGGCCCACCCTGAAGCGACCCTTTTGAGGGGAGATCCCAAAAGAGCCGAAAAACAGCTGGCGGGTATCAAAATAGAACACAAAAGGTTACTTCTCAAACGAAGTGACTATTAAATCGGCTGGCTGTTGTATTCACAACAGGTCAAGCAGTGAAGAAAAATCACTTTGTTTCGCCGGCACTGCCGAATAAACAAGGACCAAAGAATAGGCATTTGTTGTCATGAGCGATAAATCTAGCGGTCTAAATTTCGTTGTCTATATGTACGGTGGCCCAAAAGTGTCATGCATAGAATCAATTTGAATTTGAAATTTGCATAACAGCGGTGGCCTGCATAGGGTTGGCCTGTAAAGGCCCGTCTACACGATCATACATTTGTTCAAAACATCCTCATACATTTGTATGATGATGTTCATGGACAGATATTTGATTGTGTAGGCTGTTTTCCCAACAAACTTGAACAGCAACCAACATATGTATGATGATGTTCAAATTTGTGTGATGATGTTCAGGACAAATGTATGATCGTGTGGACTGTTTTCCGAACAAACCTGAACATGTATGATGGTGTTCAAATTTTTAGCTGCATGTTTCATCTTGCCAATGCAAAACATCCCAAAAAAATGTGTGATGATGTTCAGGGACAAATGTATGATCGTGTGGACGGTTTTCCCAACAAACTTGAACAGCATCCAACATTATCCTTTCTCCTTCATACTTCATCATACAATGTCCATGAATGTTGGACTGTAGATCGAAATCCCCAACAAACTTGAACATCATCATACAAGTCTATGATGCTGTTTTGAACAATGTATGATGATGTTCAAAACTTTAGCTGCATTGTCACAAGACAGAAATCGACACACAAGCTGGGACATCATCATACAAATGTATGATGATGTTTTGAACAAATGTATGATCGTGTAGACGAGCCTTAAGATGAGGGGCTGGTCACGTGATGACGGTGGGGAAAATTGATTCTACGGTACAACACGCGGCCAGTGACATATCTGATCAGATAATAATTTACCCGAGCCGGCGCAACACGCACAGATATTACATTACATTCCTACTTCCATTCGAAGGTAGGCTAAATACAGACGTCATCTCGGATGCGTATAAGGGGGTCTGTGGAGGATGAAAACTCCGATAATGAAGAAAGTAAGTTTTGGACGATTGATTAAAAAGTTATTTCCAGGAATAGTCCGTACGGCGTATAAGCGGCGGTTAATGGGACAACGCAAAAGTGTTTATTATTATGTCGGGGTGAAATGTACAGTGGATGCCTACAACGAGAAGTACTCTGCCAAAACGGAGGTGGCCACACCCATGGATAAAACCCACACGACAGGGGGACCAGCATCAGATATGCAGCAGACGCAGCCCCCGCAACCTCCAGTTATGGATGCTCCCAGCGGCAGCTCAGTATACAGTACAACGGCACTACAACGGCAACCTGAAAGACAGTCTACATGTATGGCAAGAGCACAACAGGTCCCCGTAGAGTTCAAACCAAGAATTGACTCAACCTACATTTTCCCCGCAGCTGAGGAAAAGGCACCGCCGCCTCAATCATCATGCCCACCGCCTCAATGTGATCCGCAGCATTCAACTGTGAATGTGGTTGTTAACTTTAAAATGTGCAGGACAAAAAATGGAGAGAATCATCACAACTTATTATGGAAAATGTGGAAAGTACATGTGACTGCAGGAGAGGGGCAGGTAAGATTATTTTTTCGCTACTTAGACCATTTAAAATTGATCTTTAGTTTTTTATCACCTCCGGTCCCGATTTTCAGGCCCGCTTCAATTTTTTTTATATATTTTATATTTTCTCAAAAAAGTGTTTTTTGGCCCCCAAGCTTCACCAGAGAATGTGTCTTGCAAATTTCTTAAAAGACCACATACCAGTCCCACCTTCCATTGGTTGAAATATGATTGTATTGTTGACTTTAGGAGACTCTCGAAATCTGCGTCACTCTCCCACCTTGCCTACCGAACAGTGATGTTACAATCAGGAGATTAAGGTGTATAAAACATAAAATATAAAATGCCCTGCCCACCAAATTTTCCAGCTTTGAGTGATGAAAAACTAAAGATTAATTTTTAATGACCTTATAACATTTCACGTAAAGTAAATCCCAAATATCCGACTTTTTGGACAAATCTGCAATAATATTTTGTGGGGTATATGTTAGGGTCTGGGTCCAATCCCACAGCCGTTTGGCCTACGAAGTCGTAAAATTTGTCGTAAAATTTGTTAAAGCTGAACTGCATGCATAAAACCAGGGCTCGCACGTTTTTAAAAAACGCCCGCGCCACAGCGCGGGCAGTACCTGAAATAACTTGGGACATCCGCCATGTTTTAGTGGGACTCCAAACATGATAGAGTACCGAAGCATGTACAGTACCCGTACGTTGCACAATTGACCTCCCTTTATCCGCGTACCTTCCTCGGACGTGGCGCGGAAGGTAACCTTCAGTATATCGCGGATGGTACGGGTACGTCACGCGTCTCTGTTGCGTGAATGACGTTACGTCTTCACTGCATGCCTTCTATGACCCCGCGCCACATCCTCGTACGCGGGTGGTGCGCGGCGCGGAAGGGAGGTCAATATTGTGCAACGTACTGAGCACCTTATTTGCGTCCTGACCACCAACAAGTGATCAACGCTGTGCATGTGCCTGTGGGCCAACATGTCAGAAAGCGAAATACCGTACTGAAAAAGTATTTAAAATGAAAACTAGAGCTGGCCAAGGCCAGCCATGAAGTCGTTGTCAGTGTAGGCTACGTAGGCTGTAGGCTACGTGATACTGCATTCAATAGTAACATAGGCCTAGTAGCATATTCGATAATCGAAGGCCGATCTGGTCACCACTGCGTTACAGCTCAACAGGTTGACCAATAAGATTGCACTTTATATCGGGTCTTCGGCTACTACTGGGTAATTTTACACCACCAGTTCTGATTGGCCACCTCTTCGAGAGGCAGCGGATATGCCGTGATGCCATGGACTGGTCTATTTCTCGAAGGGTGATGTGCAATGTAACGCGAGTGAGCAGATCGGCCTTTGATAAAAATATCGAAGATGCCTAGTAGTTGAAGGACGAAGTATTGTAGACGTAGGATTGCAGTAGGATGTCAGTGAATAAACGAGAAATTGAAAAAAAAAAAAACAACAAATGAAAATTTATTAATAGAATTGGTACCCAGTAACAACAATAAATTTACATTGTATACATATAACAATTTACATTGTATACATATAACAGTCTATTTAGTCTAATGTGTAAGCCTAGGGGCCTACCACATGCACATTTTGCATGCGACAGGGCAACGCATGCGATTTATGCTTTGCGAGCCTTTTGTTTGCGTGCAGTGTACGTTGGAAAGTAACTAAGGCTACGGATATACTGAACGCGATTCGTCGTCCTGTGCGTCAAAGCTTTTATTTCCGCCGCACTGCACACAAACAAAGACTCTCAAAGCATAAATCGCATGCGTTGCCCTGTCGCATGCGAATTCGCGTTTCTAATGCGAATTCGCGTTCGGTATGACCGTAGGCTAAGGTTGGATCACATTCGCTATGCCTCTACCGTATTAAATCCAAGTCGTCTCCGACATTTGCAAACCCCGGTTCTTCAGACACTTTTCAAGTCCAAGCCAGATCCGACCTAAGTGTGGATAGTAATAATGATGAAGACCTGAAAAAATGAAAAGATTTTGCGAGACCAAAATAATGAGCACCGCAGACAAGCCCATGCCATTGTAAAGGTCTAGGCCTACACAAAACAATACGAACAAAGTCATTTGTCAAATGCCTAGGCCTACTAGAAGTATACCATAATCTGCTACCCCAGTAGGACTACTATTTATTTTAATAGGCCTACATTGTGTCCTGAGTGTGAGACGAGAGAGTAATATCATTGGTGAACAGCTGACGATTGACTCCAACAACGTACAATAAATAGCTAGGCTAGCCTACACCATGTTGGCATGTAAGCCTACACACTAACACAGCTAGAGCTGGCTAGCATGGGCCATGGCATCTCAATGATCGATAATACTTCTAGTATCATTCTAAATTCCTTTAATAAATCTTTGTCAAACTTGAATAAATTTTGTCAACCTTGCTTGATTCAGAGTGGACGATCCCGTGGTCCGTGGAAGTTCTGACCAAAAGACCCGTGGGGCGTTCTGACCGAAGTGTGCCGTGAACGTTCTGACAAATGTAGGGCCTACCTAGGGCCTACATGACCTATGTGATATATGCCTACATGTACATGCACTCCACCAATGTACAGAAAGATGCACAGCAGTACTACACACACACAGACATAGGCCTAGCCCACATCGATCATGCATATAGCCAGCTGGCTGACAATGCAGCGACAATATTCTCATGATTCTCTTTAAAGTAACCACGAAATATCTAGCCTACCGAGGCCTAGATATGACGAAGTGAACAATGAACCGTACATGCCCTGAATACTTCAAACGTTTTGTAGGCCTATCAAACATACCGCGGTAGTTTTGTCCTGAATTATCGCACCACTTCGACGCTCCTCGAATCCTGTCGCCATGTTGTATTACATTGTATACGTGCGCGCCGGATTCGACGAAACCAGCCTCAGGTTACAAGTTCAGTAACAAAAACGGCAAAAATACAAAAACCTCCTTTATTATTATTGAATAAAAATGTATGGTTGACAGAATGATAAAAATAAGATAGGACGGTCACCATCTGAGACCCACAACCCGGAACTTTATTATAACAGCGGATGTACACAATCCCAAAAGCTGTACTTTGGTCCAGAAAACCGGCCTCGTCTCCAGGTGTTAGTGATGTGCATTGGGCCCTCGGAAATTACACAGCTGTAAGCCAGAGGAACGAGGCTTCTGGAAGCTACAGACACACACGACACGACACGGCCCACGTACAGCAATATGAAGTCTACGACTTCATAAAAAGGAATAGCCCGGATTCGGATTCGAACCTCCAAGTATTGGCTTGGAAGACCGGTGCGTTTTCTACTAGACCAGCGGTCCGCTGTGTTTATGCGAGTCCTTATTCTCGGCGAAGTTATTGCTTATTGGGGTATAGTCGTCGCCAGGTTTCGCAAAGGGGTAAATGCCTAATGTAGGCCTATTGTCCGTTCATCGAGTATTGATCATATTGATATGACCGAGGTTACAGGAGAGGCACACAATATAGGGCCATGACACGTCAACATTCGGTGACGAGGAATACTTGTGAACAAAATTTTCCGCTTATGTCAGCTACTTTTGACTATCAGGATGTGTATCAGGTGAGCATCCACTCATAGTACATGTACTGTTTTCCGTCTTTTTTTTCATTTCGGCCTCGGTTCTCATGACATATTTGCTAGGCCTAAATTGGGGTGTTTTTGTTCGTCCCTTAGCTCAGTGTGTGCATGTTCTGGAGACCTACATGTAGTATGGATAAGCGGGGCCCGATAGGTGAAACATCTGGCAAGTGAAGGCTGTAGGCTAATTTTTGAGTGTATGATAGTCTGTCAGGCATAGACGCATAACCAGTGAAGTGAAAGAGAGGTGCTAGGTATAGATTTAGGCCTATACGGTGTGGACTGGAGATGTGGGTGGTACCGGAAGATGAAGATGAAGCAGGTAGAAGGTCGATGCATTAAAGCTGCGAAAGTTTGTGAAGATTTGCACTAAATAATGTGTTGCAGGAGCAAATCGCATCTACAGAAAACAAGTGCCAAATTCTGAAATATAGATGAAAAAGAGAAACATGAATTATTAGACTGCTGTAGTTGTACCTGAGGCTGAGGTTTGTGACGTGCATTCTGCAGATCGCCTGCGAGCAGCCCATCTGCAGAATGCACTTTTAGGCCTAGATGTCTACATCCCGCATGCATTCAACATGCCTCGCGCCTATCGACATGACCGACGGGTAGGGTAGGATAGGGTTACGCATGTACACCATACAATGCCATACATCGCCTATTCATGTATTGTTATTATTGTTATTATGTACATGATGCATGACATGCATTGACCACTGTTGACTGTGAATGAATGAATGAATGAATGACTTTGCCAGCACCAACAGAAAACCTCTCGTCGTGCCAACTGAGACTGGCATTTTCGCCCTTTACAGCTACTTACCTAGTGTAAAAGACTTAACGAAATCTTCCATAAATACCGGGTAGTTCTTACATGTGTAAGTTGGTCCCCCAAAATTGAACTACGACGACCGTAAACTGGCACGTCGTTGCATTGTGACCTGATGACCGTGACCTGCACCTTCGCAGTGGCCTCCTGGCGGCTGAGTCATAAGTAACACTACGCTGTTCTGCCATCTATTGGAGAATGATAGAACTAGGGAATCGTAATTAAATCGCTAATTACTAATTAACCAGAGTAGCTAAGGGGCTGTAAAAAAGTTATGGTTGTTTTCGATCGATAGCCGACCTTTGACCGTTTACCGCTCGTCAATAGATGGTCTGGTTTGTTCTGTAGCTCCACAGCTGGAATTTCTATATAATAGTGGTATGAGATGATCAGGGGCGGTCCTTGCGGGCGATTATGGTACTAGTGGGGCTTTGCCCATACGTTTCACAGTTCGCCTCAATTCGACCAGCTTCTCAAATATTTGTTTTATTACAGCTCTTCCGCCATTTCATGAGATGGTCGTGTTCTGTCTGTAGCCTGTACATGTACATACCGATGGCCTACATGGGTTTCTGGTGGTGTGTAGGCCTACATGCACATGCACATACCGCGTGACTTCCACTTGTTGATGGTTAGGACGCAAATAAGGTGCTGCCACCTACATGCTTGGGAACTCTTATCATGTTTGGAGTCCCACTCAACATGGCGGATGTCCCAGTTTATTTCAGGTACTGCCCGCGCTGTGGCGCGGGCGTTTTTTTTAACGTGAGAGGCCCTGGTTTTGTGCATGCAGTTCAGCTTTAAGTAAGATATACTTAGGGCATAAGGCCAAGGCCTATGCATGGCGTATTCAAGCAAACTTTTAAGGCCTGTCTACACGATCATACATTTGTTCAAAACATCCTCATACATTTGTATGATGATGTTCATGGACAGATATTTGATTGTGTAGGCTGTTTTCCCAACAAACTTGAAAAGCAACAAACATGTATGACGATGTTCAAATTTGTATGATGATCGATGTTCATGGACAAATGTATGATCGTGTGGACTGTTTTCCCAATAAACCTGTATGATGATGTTCAAATTTTTAGCTGCATGTTTCATCTTGCCAATGCAAAACATCCAAAAAAAAATGTGTGATGATGTTCAGGGACAAATGTATGATCGTGTGGACGGTTTTCCCAACAAACTTGAACAGCATCCAACATTATCCTTTCTCCATCATACTTCATCATACAATGTCCATGAATGTTGGACTGTAGATCGAAATCCGCAACAAACTTGAACATCATCATACAAGATTATGATGCTGCTTTGAACAATGTATGATGATGTTCAAAATTTTAGCTGCATTGTCCCAAGACAGAAATCGACAAACAAGCTTGGACATCATCATACAAATGTATGATGATGTTTTGAACAAATGTATGATCGTGTAGACGAGTCTTTACCCACCACTTTCTCTATTGCCTATTGTCTGTGCACGTGTTGGCCTACGTGTGCATGGGAAATACTGACAGGAGATACGGAACCGCAAAGTTACGAAGGGACTTACGGAAGCTTTTGTGAATACCACGCGACGTTTACGGTACCGCAAGGCATCCGTAGGCCTAAAGTAGACTTACGGATCCGTAAGTTGCGGATGCTTTGTGAATAAGGTCCCAGGGCGGGATCCAGGGTTGACAGAAAGGGGCGTGTACTAGTTTTAAATTACTGAGTATGCGTCTACTGGCTCGTGTTGAGTCGCGCGCTCTTATCTTATTTGCCACGGGGTATCACGTGATTATACATTGAATGGAAGCTCATAGTAGCGTGACCTTATTTGGAACCACTTCAAAGTATTTTGGAGTAGCATTACAAAATCATGAATATTCGCAATACTACCTCATTGTTGCGGACACCCTTGGGCACGGGTGTTAGAACCTATAGCTTCGTGTACATGGCTTTCTCGTAAAGCGTGATGACCATATATGGCAAACGTTGTGGTCAGTTTGCGGTTTGCGGTCAAAAACCGGGAGCACTAAATTAGAAGTTCACAAAAAAAGTATTCTCCCCGCAGATTCAACCTTGATTAGGTGAGAAGTAACGCTAATTATGTAATCATTTTTTTTATCCATGGAGAATAAACGGTGATTTTGACTTTAAACCTGTTTTCAATACAAATTCATTCCTCTTTTGGCATTGTTCGCCTTTTATAATTTGTGTGAATGGGAGGTACGTTTTATTGTATTTCATTGTGTAGGTCTACTCGAAACGGGAGACATTCGTTAGAAATGTTGGCAAAGAGATTCTCCATTAAACAATCAGCATAAGCTTAGTGAGAGATCCCTCTACAAAGTTATGTAATGATTTTTTAAGATAGTACTTTACAGCCAAAAACAATGGCATGAAACTTTGATGTGGGCGTACACATGGATTTTCGGCCTATTGTAAGTTCATGCTAAATAGGTATAAAGAGGAAGGGCCTAGCGCCTTATTTCCAGTTGTTACCGCTTGGTGTCAGCAGCGCATGGGACCTCACAGCTCATTAAAATTGAGAATAATATCGTCTTCTAACACCCGTGTGGGACTGAGATAAGCTGTCCGTAATGGTGAAGTGTCCACTAGAAAAAACTGCAAACGCAGTGCCTTTTTTCAATAAGCATTTTTCTCATTGTCCAAAATAGACTGCCTAGTTTTCCATGAGACAAGACACACTTGACACTAGATGGCGTTATCTTCTATAACACCACTAGCGCAGGTGCTAGGTTTCCATCTTGAAAGTAGTGCAGATTACTACATTTTGGTAAAGGTTTTTAACCATCGTGAACAGGCCAGCCGTGTCACCGCCAACCCAGTGGCATCTACGCTAGATGATAGATGATGTTGAAAAGTGGTGCTGTGGGGTTCCAGGCGAATATTTTCAGACTAAAAGGACTTCGTGTTGATAACAAGTGGTATTAGAAATGAACTGAATACTATTGTGTGATTAGGCCGACCGAACTATATCTACATGCGCGCCGGCAAAATCCAAAATGGCGGCCTTCCACCTACGCTAGTGCAAACTGTACACAGTGCCAAATTTCTACGCAATATCGACACTGTCATCGAACGGCATCCGCCATTTTGATTTTTACGGCCGCGGATGGATATGTGATCAGGCCTCGCATATCACAACCGTGATACTCCGCGAAAATCAGAACCTTGCGCTTAAACAACTACATTCACGCCTAAACTTCTCCCTGCAATCGATGTGTCACAATTTTGAAGTGAATAGTAATAAAGATATACTTCCCTTGACTTTATAAGTGGAATAAGTGTATAACATCTGAGGGATGTTTGGTCACGTGGGTAAACAAAACGCACGCGGCCATGGACTACTTTGGTCTCAGAATAACTGTCGAAAAACCTCGAGATATCTTGCCACAAAACGATTATGCTTCACAAATATTTTTATTGTGTCTTGCATCTAAGCCTCATTTTGACCTAAGCAGGCCTGTATAATATTATTTATGCCTTCCGTAGGTGGGCGTATAACCGTGCACTAGATCTACTGCGCATGGCGACGCTTGCTTATTGAGTGAACGGTCGACCGCTTCACAATGGTAAGGAATCCTTACACATATTACTGCGCTGCACTTCTTTTCAACATGGCGATAGCTGATCGATACTAGAGGGTGTTATTTGGAACGCCCTCTAGTGTCAAGAATGACGCTAGTGGTGAAATGAGGCACGATATTTCGCCGCTAGTGTCAAGTGTGGAGACAAGATAGACTTAAATCACAACCTCGTACCCAGGGCTTGTTGCGCTCCTGGGCTCTGGGATAACGCTTACCAACCCCTGGTCTCCTATCTGATTTCCGGCCTGTGATTGGTCGCCCGAAGTAGGAGGCAGTGATGTCACAAAATCGTGACTATTATTAGTAAATGAAGCACGTGGGTTGCATAGCGCGATTGTTAATGAATGAAAATGAAATTAATGATTAATAGGCCTAGGGGCCTCATATAGGCCCATCATGCCCTAGTTAGTAGAGCCTACCTACCTTAGAACATCACATTATGATTAAGGACCAATAAAATTACATTTCTAGTGCAATTTTCCCGTGCAGATTAATTCAGGGATGAAATAGTCAATAACCATTGACTTGACAAAAGGATTTCTCATTGCACATGTTGCAACCATGGTCCACTTGCCTGCGAGGCCCCATATTGGCCGAGCTATGCAGTTTCCTCATCAGTGGAACTTCCCTTGGCGACCACCTCAGCGAGGAGGACACCGCTCGGTTCGGGACACCAAAGTAAAGTCCCATATTGACGGTTTTTATTTATGATTGACCTCGTGACACGTCTGGGATGGATAATCGAGAAATGTCACTAAACCAGTTATTCAAGAAAAGCATGTAGACTATAGTCCTTTCCAGATACCTAAAGGGCGCCGCACATTGGCGACTAAAATTGGGGCGACTACCGATGCGACTACTACGTCCCCTGCGATAATTATGGTTCCCGATCAATCAGATCGGGAACCATATTGTTTTTGGTCATGGTGTCTGTGTGTGTGTGTGTGTGTGTGTGTGTGCGTGTGGTTGTTTTGGCTACAAATGTAGGACATCTGCCGCATTAGACACCAACAATTTGAGGACTTCAGGTCCTCGCCCACCAATAGACACGGGTCCTCGAATTGCGAACCTTCCAACGTCGTCAAATCATCGCTTGTGATGCTTTGCATCAATTTGAGCAGGGTCCTACTTTTGGATGTTTCAAGTTGGTCTACGGATTCCGGCCTTTTCTCCTTCATTACGAGGACGTTAGATAAAATGAATCCCCAACTCTTGTCCCTAAAATGAGTTTCTTTTGCAACTCGAATAGACATAACTGGGTCTCCAATTGAGATGGCATTGTCTCCAACTGGTTAAAATGATTCTTAGCTGTCTCCACCGGATTGTCTGTTGTCTCGAATCAAATAAACAAGTGATGTCGTCATTTATTAAAAAAAAAACGTTTCACACCCAGTGGGTTTCGAACCCAGGACCCTCTGATCGCAAGTCGGACACCAGAACCACCACACCACCGAGCTCCTCATGAGCAGATTTTGGTTCCCCTCGGTTTCTTTCCAATTTTCTCCAGCTGATGGAGAACTGAGAAAACTCAAAATGAGTAGACTTTGTCTCCACTTCAGAATGAGACTCCAGTTCCAGTTATCTCCAGTCGATGCAAGAAAACTGGTAAAGCCTTAGAAAACTGGTACTCATTTCTGTGTTCGAGTAGCAAAGAAACTCATTTTAGGGACAAAATAGCAGGCTAGAGCCTCATTTTAACCCGAGCTGAGATCGATTTTTTTTTCTGTGCATGGGATAAATCCCTGGCCCTTCAAAAGCTGAGATCGATTTTTTTTCCTGTGTATGGGATAAATCCCTGGCCCTTCACTTCCGCCGCATGGACAGTAAGCCGTGGTCCCTTGTACCGTGTGCCTTGCAAGGGCAAGTAAAAGACCCCATCCAAGTGAGGAACATACTTACCAGGGCCAGTAATGCCTTGGCTCCGACCTTGACGGAAAAATCTAATACAAATATACGTACCAATAATACCACCCACAACTAAGATGGTAAGGGCATTGGTAGGTTTTCTTGAACATTTGTCCAAAAACTTATTCCTTTATTTTTGGGCAAAAGGCCGTCAGGACACCACTGTGCAGCAGTCCTGCACTGCTTGAGCAGAGACCACACTGGTACTTACTTTTTTTTTCTCACCGCCTCGGAAAATCTTCACCGTTCCTTCAGCCACATCGTCTTTCTCGGCGAAGGCGAAGTATCAAAGCTCACTGACACGTTCCAGGAGGCTAGAATACGTTCCCGTGAATGTTCTCTCTGCCTCTAACTCCATCTCCTTCCCAGCATCACCGGCTACAGCCTCAGACATTTCCTTGTCGTACAGCTCGTCGACGAACTTCCTCAGCAGTCTGGCAACACGCAGTGCTTTCTTCGGGTCGGTTTTTAGTCCTGCAAGAAGATTCACGTCATGCTGCCAGAACAGCGGCAAGAAACCATCTTCAAGACAACCTTCCAAGTCTCTGTATATGATCCGTACCATCTCTATCAAACTCCTCTCGCAGTGTAAGAAATCCTCAACGTTGTGCAGGAAGACAGTCTTAAGAGCATAGCTGCTCACATATTCGTCTGTCCTGTGGAGGATACCGTCTGCATCTATCACCAGAATCCGGCAGACATCGGGATTTCGTAAACACTTGGCTGTGGTGAATGCTTCTCTCACCCTGGGGTCCAGATTGGAGATGTGTTTCGTCTCCAGGTGGGGGAACGAGATACGCCAGACTTCCTGTCGTTGCTTTTCCTGGTTATTTTCTTTCATTGACTTTCCAAGTTCACTGTTTAAGTGAGGTGGCTTGGCTACTAGAAAGAACCCATTTGATTTGAGCTGCTCCTGGTCCATCATCCACGTCCTTGAAATCAGGTACTCGGGCCATTGGTCTTTGAAATGGAGCACCGGAACGAGGTCGACGGACACAACTAGTTTCTTATCAATCACTGGATCACATTTGATCTTTATTTCGGTGTTCGCCTCACCACCATCTTTAACAGTATCAAACCTCCCACAAAAAGAGGGAAACGTAGCGAAGCAGAGTTGAGAACCAAATTCATCATGAAATACCTTACTTCCACTAAAGGACTGTAACGTGTCAGCTGAGTGTCCTCGACGTTCGCGACGTCTAAAGTACTTGTAGCCATCCTGAAAATCGATTATTTCTTTGTCTTCCATGTCACCTGTTCCAATTTTAAACGTTATCATATAATCGAACTCATCCGGAACCATCACTTTCGTATGTTCCGCTGCGCTCCCGCACAGAATGACATCGTAATTTGTGTGAGGATATGCACTCGCCATGATTTTTTCAACTTGACTCCCAGCGTGTTTGGTTATGTCGAGGGCCTTATCGGCTGATATAGTATCAACGTCCCCAATACCAGGGCAGCGCACCAATTCGCTTACTTTAGGAAGACTCAAAGGCACATTGGTTGGCAATATAGAGACACATTTGACTAGCTCTCCGTCGTGATGTTGTGCTTTGTCGAAGACACTGTAGTCGATAACATCTTCTAAAGGTAACGATTTTTCTCCAGATAGATTTACGAGACCATGTCCTGCTAAGACGAGCGCTATACGAACAGAGTGAGCACTTTCTAATTTACTCAGTTCCAATGTCGCTGTTTCTGTTTCTGCTAGGAGCGAAAACAACTGAAGTATTTTATCACTTGAGTAATTATGAAGTTCACCAACTGTGCCAAGCAATCTCTGGCATTTGTCGTATATCAGTTTACACACATCTACATGTCCCCGTTCAGCAGCATAGGACAAACAGCTTTTTCCTTGTAAGTTTAGAGTATCAATCAGAGCTCCAGCTTTGATGAGAACATCGACTGTTTCCCTCTGTCCATGTTTTGACGCTAACATCAACGAGGTGATGCCACACAAGTTTTGGTCATTCACATCAGCCCCCGCTGTTATGAGAATACCACACGTGTCACTGTGCCCATTCTGAGCTGATATCATAAGGGCCGACCATCCCCTGTCTTCTTTAGCATTCACATCAGCCCCTGCTTTTTTGAGAATATCACATGTGTCACTGTGTCCACCCTGAGCCGATATCATAAGGGCCGACGATCCCTCGTCGTCTTTAGCATTCACATCAGCCCCTGCTTTTATGAGAATATCACACGTGTCACTGTGTCCATTCTGCGCCGATATCATAAGGGCCGACCTCCCCTTGGGTTCTTTAGCATTCACATCAGCCCCTGCTTTTATGAGAATATCACATGTGTCATTGCATCCATACTGAGCCGATATCATAACTGCCGACCATCCCTCGTCTTCTTTGGCATTCACATCAGACCCTGCTTTTATGAGAATATCACATGTGTCACTGTGTCCATTCTGAGCCGATTGCATGAGAGCCGACCTTCCCCTGTCATTTTTAGCATTCACCCGAGCCCCTGCTTTTATGAGAATATCACACGTGTCACTGTTTCCATCCTCAGCCGATATCATAAGGGCCGACCATCCCTTGTCTTCTTTAGCATTCACATCAGCCCCTGCTTTTATGAGAATATCACACGTGTCACTGTGTCCATTCTCAGTCGATATCATAAGGGCCGACCATCCCTTGTCGTTTTTAGCATTCACATCAGCCCCTGCTTTTATGAAAATATCACATGTGTCACTGTGTCCATTCTGAGCCGATATCATAAGGGCCGACCATCCCTTGTCGTTTTCAGCATTCACATCAGCCCCTGCCTTTATGAGAATATCACATGTTTCAGGTTCCATGTGTCACTGTGTCCATACAGAGCCGATATCACAAGGGCCGACCATGTATCACATGTATCAGGTTCCATGTGTCAATGTGTCCATGCAGAGCCGATATCATGGGCCGACAATCCCTTCTCGTTTTTAGCATTTACATCAGCCCCCGGCTTTTATTACTGTAGAAAGCAACAGAAGGAACTGTATCTCATAGACCTACGGGCAGGTAACATCAGCAACCACTCCAGGTATGCCAGACAACAACTAGGCTAGAGTATAGTAGGTATACATGTAACATACAGGAAGTTCACAGTTTATTGGTCTTTGGTGAAAATTTTCTAAAGGCGGTGACAGACTGGCGCGTAAGCAACGCGTCTGGAAGCGTTCAACCAATCAGGGAGGCGGTAACACGGACCGTAACACCTATAACCGAAGAATCTGATTGGCGGAACGCCTGCAGGACGCGCTGCGCACGCGCCAGTCTGTCACCGGCTTAAGTCCAAAAAACTAGGCCCACAAAGGGAGGCCTAGTATGAATGGTATAAAAGTCAGATCACTTTCGTGGCAAGTTCTCGGCCAAGTGCACTATGGATTGATTTTGGCAGGGATCAATTGAAATAGACCCCAACTGATCAATTTCACAAATGCCGACCAGGGGTAATTCATGGTTGATCTTGAGGACGTGGCATCAAAGAACCAAATGACAGAG
>NMRB01000284.1:39773-68413 GCA_002633025.1 Notospermus geniculatus
GTGCATTTTTTGTCAACATTGGCCAATAAAAGTCACTTCCAAAAGCCTGATGTGCCTAAACTAACTAGCTATGTGGGCGGCGGTATAAAGTGATTCAAATCGATATATTATTGACCACTGATCGTCTTCGCGATCGCCAAAAATCGATGATTAGTCCATGTAAACAACGCCAAAACATTATCATATTATCGTGCAACCCCACGCTGATTGGTCAATAACTGACACGTGACCGTCGAGACAGGGCCACCATGATGACATGTGCTAATCTTTTGGAATTAATAGTCCAGTCAAACTAGCGTGAAAAATGGGCCCAACCCGGCAAAAGTTGCACAGAAATGATATTTACATTTTCATGACCAGGAAGACCCACTGCACATTATACTAAAAGTCCTCCACTGGAATCGCGTGCTAAATAGGGGAAAACGGTTGCCATAGAAACCATGCACATTTTTTATCAAAATTTGTCAAATAGATATTTTCTTCGATTTCTTCACTATATAGAATTTATGAGATATTTCTTTCTTCGTTAAGAGTTTACACTAGGTGGGGGCCAAGTTATCATGGACAAATGGAACGCGAGTCTTCCATGTAGTTACCATGGCAACACAATTTATTCAATTTTTGGGCCAAATTTGGACCAATTTTGAAATTCTTTTTAGAAATATTCCTATTTTTTCCACATTTTATTGGATAACAATGTCATATTTGTCTTAAAAACTTCTCCATTTCTCCTAGTTTTAGAAAATACCAAATATTAATGGAACAACATTTAGCGTGACGAGTAATTAGTGCGGGAATGAGACACACCATGTCCAAAATTAGGCGCCATTC
This sequence comes from Notospermus geniculatus, assembly GCA_002633025.1. Taxonomy (NCBI): domain Eukaryota; kingdom Metazoa; phylum Nemertea; class Pilidiophora; order Heteronemertea; family Lineidae; genus Notospermus; species Notospermus geniculatus. Next base: position 40,605 of record NMRB01000284.1, read on the forward strand.
TCAGCCGTGACGCAAAATCCGTTTGATCTGAGCATGTGAATTATAGTGGAACACACAAAAAAGGCATTTTGTAAATTAAAAAAAATGGCACAACTGCAGATATTGATGGGATAGCTATCTGTTTTAAAGACAGCTGTCAAATCTTCATGGCAGCCGCCATCTTGGATTTCAAAATGGCCGCCCCCGACCAACACCAATGGCAGTCAGGTGCGAAATGGGCGAAGTAGAAGTCCCCTGTGATTTTTGCTATGAAATTTGCCGAACTACCTAGATTGATAGAGAACGGCGTCCTGTACATGAAAAACCTTCCCAACATTTCCGGAAAATTTTTTGACGGAAGTTACGGCCCATTGAATTTTTGGAACTGACTTCATCATTGGACCCAAGAACTGAGCTTTGTACAGGACAATGGGACACGATGTACAGCTAACTTTTGAATGGTTGGATTTACACCCCATAAATGTATTACCAACAGATAGAAACATGGTGCTTCTGAATCAAATAAATGTGTTTTTTGTAGTTTTTACCGAGTTACCTAATTGGAAACGGCGATTTTATGTATTTTGACCCATTTTGTGTTCATTTACATAAAAAATGTGAGTTCTTATTACATAACTACTGAAAACAATTAAAAACATGCTTATTTGATTAAGAGGCACCATGTTTCTATCTGTTAGTAATACATTTATGGGGTGTAAATCCATCCGTTTAAAAGTTAGCTGTACATCGGGTCCCATCGGCCTGTACAAAGCTCAGTTCTTGGGTCCAATGATGAAGTCAGTTCCATAAATTCAATTGGCCGTAACTACCCCTTAGCACGCAGATCCAAGGGAGGACTTTTGATAAGGGATTGTACTGATAACCCTTCCTTCAAAAATGGCAAAATCATTTCTGTGCAGATTTTGCCGGGTTAGACCACTACTTTGACTGGACTATAACCATCGATTTTTTGCGATCGCGAGAACGATCGGCAGTCAATATTTGACCGATTTGAATCACTTCATAACACCTCCCACGTAGCTAGTTAGTTTTGGCACATCCGGCTTTTGGAAGTTGCTTTTATTGGCCATTGTTTACAAAAAATTCAGGCAATGCACAGAGCGATGCATTGTGAATGTACTGCGGGGGCGCTGATGTTCGGGCCCTTTCCGCTTCGCTGATTTTATGCTGATTAGCCATGTGCTAGGTGCGATAAGGCCTATAGCTGCTGCCTGTAGTTGGATGTACATGTACATTGTATAGGCTTGGCCCTATTGTCTATGTATGCCTACAGCACTGTACTTGTACTGACCTGTGGAGAACTCGCCATCCTTCCAGCCCGACGGCTTTCACGTGAATGACAGCGACACCTAGGAGGTATTTGGGGTAATGGTGGTCGGAGAGAGGTGTTCGATGAAAGACCTGGGCGTTTGAACTTCATCTACCTGCCGCGCCACTCGCTGTGGCGCGGTAGGTATTTTTTTATTCAGCCGAAGCGCTGGCGTAATGCAAAGATGTCAGCTTTAAGCCCTCATGTTTCCACTAGACAGGTGTAACGTAATTCACTGCCCCCCATAAATCAGTGCCCTACCCTATTGTGTAGGACGGAATAAGCCGCACGAGGAGGAAAACCAATACTCAGGATACAATAGAACCTATTGTAACCCGGGCACTGGTTTACAGGTACATTCATTTACACTACACCTGTTTTCGCTGCGGTTTGCCGCGACGGGATTTTTTTCACAGGGTTTTGGATAATCATTCGATGGTTTATCAATATACATGGCGTGTTAATTAATTATCCCAATGCCTGTGAAAACCGCCCCGGCGTCGCAAACCGCTGCGGAAACCGTTATAGTGGAAACGGGCCACATGCATAAAACTACTTAAGTATGAAAATCCCAAGGGATTCCCTCAAACCACCACTAAAGTGGAAATCTTAACTTAAGGGAGATGTAGAAAGCTACTTTGGAATAGTGAAAGCCTCAAAATCACCCTTAACTCTAAGGGCCGTATTCTAGAAGCATCCTTAACTCTAAGGTCCACTTTAAGCTTTTGTATTCTGCCCTGCAAACAATAGCTAAAGGTAAACCTTTGAGTTAAGGAAGCTTCTAGAATACGGCCCTAAGTGTGGTCACAGTTCCCTTAACTGACTACTTAAAGCTGACGTGAACGAACAAAAAGCCCCCATGCGACGAGCAAGAGAATTGCAAACGCCCTGCAAACACCTCAAACGAAGGCTCAGAACATGATAGACCACACGAGGCCAGGAGGGCGCCACCTTATTTGTCTTCGAGCTGTCGGGGTGTCAACATCCTCTGGTGAGCTCCTGCTAAACACTTTTTTGGAAAGAAAAAATATTGACCCAGCTGGGAATCGAACCCGCGCCTTGTGATCTCTATTTCACCGTCTTCCCCATTCGGCCACCGAACTAGTTGGAAGACTTCTCATGTTTTCTCTTATTCGTAGTATTATCACGTAAGTCGAAGGCCTACGTCTATGACAAACACAAATCATGTCTCTGTCGGCTGACTCGTTGGCCGAGTGGATAGAGTGGTGGATTATAGATCAGAAGGTCTACGGTTCGAATCCCGTCTAAATGACTACAATTTTTTTTCTTTGAGTAGTCTAAGAGGTATCCGGAGATGTTGACAGCTCTGTTGCCTGAAGACAAATAAGGTGGCGCCCTCCTGGCGTCGTGGGGTCTATCATGTTCTGAGCATTCGTTTGAGGTGTTTGCAGGGCGTTTGCAATTCTCTTGCTTGTCGCATGGGGGCTTTTTGTTCGTTCACGTCAGCTTTAACTTCACAGTTGTGGGCCAATAATGCTTCACAGGGGCCAATAATGCCTCGGCCTCGGCCCCAGTTACTTCTTCTGTATTTATTTCATGTAATAAATAACAATACAATAACAATACAGTTGTGGCAGGCACAGGTTGGAATATGCTATCCATGCTGTTTTTTAATGCATGCTAGCCAAATAGGCCGGGGAAATTATGTGTTAGGCTAGGGTGGGATAACATTGAACTGTGCTAAGGATTTTGATTTGACAGACCATGATCCTCTTTCTATCCTACCAATTTGGTAACCTCTTTTTTGTTTTCCACCGTTAATAGCCACTTTACACAATTCCTAACATACTAAAATGTGCATTACAGCATTGCCTGCAGTCATGTTCATGTACACGCAGCCTACATTTGAGAAACCCTCCTTAAGTATTAACACTCAAGAAATCTGGGAAACCCCTTGAATACTGAAATTTCATTGGCTGACACCACAATTCCTGGAAATACTTTAGTTAAGGGTTGCCCTAGCCTTAATCCGCATTAAGCGTTCACACTCAGTTCGCTTTCAACCGAACTGAATCCGAAATAACGAGTTCGGTTCTTTGATGCGAATTGAATTCGGAATAACCAATCCGCATCAGTTAATTGAGTTTGTGACAAGGTGACGTCACGCCAGCCGAATTAACCCCGAGTGTGAACGCACCGCTTTTAATTCGATATAACGAATTCGAATTCCGGAGACCGATATACGGAATTCGAATTGAATTCGCATCAAGTGAGAACGTGGCTTATATATCATAATGAGGAACCCGCGTGCCGGAAATCCCGACAGGTCGGCGCTGGGAGCAGTGCGACCGAAACGACGTCATTGACGTCGCTTTATGTGTTGACGCTACGTCATGAAAAAATCCGCTGTACATTTTCTACAGAAAAAATGAGATAAAGACGTTGCCGAAATCGTCATCTATGTCTTCATTTTAAGGCGGGGGGCTACCTATGCCGACTTTATTGACGCTCTTTGAAAACATGCGTCCTAACATATTCATGATAAAAAGTAACTAATTGATGTCAACAAAATATTTTAGCTACAACCTTTATGCTCCCGTTCTGCGATGGTGTTAATTAAGTTATAACAAGTTGTCAAAATTTGAGTTCGCAAACAATTTTGCAGACTTGGGATGCGACACATCAGTTTCCCACATAGTCTGTAACATACAGGCCAGGGCTGGGTTGCACAAAACTCATGTTAGCGCTAACATGATGTTAGCGCTAACATCATGTTAAATGACGTAAAATGACAATGGATTTTGACGTCATCTAACATAAAAGTTAGCGCTAACACCATGTTAGCGCTAACATGAGTTTTGTGCAACCGGCCCCTGATGCCTGCAGGGCCTAACGATCCGTTTTTTACGAAAGTACTTTCCATTTAACTGGTATAAACTATTTAAATGCCAAAAAAGGCTCGATTTACAGTTTTTGAAATATTTCATATTCCCGACCAACTATCCAAAAAAGGCGATCGTGTTGCCCTAGAATGCACATATGGCAATAACATCCAAAAGAAATTTTTCAAATACACATGTATACTCTACTTTCATCGATTTAAGACCGGTTCTGGATATTCAAGCCACACCCATTCTGTATAACTTTGACCTCATGGTTCGAATCCATGAATAGAGCTGACCATGTATGATTGACGTGTAGCCTGCCCCTGTGGGCTATGTTTACATCACAATTCGTAAGCAATGCCTGGATAACCGATGCCGAATGAGTACCTAGGCCTACCGCACTCACTGACCGTGGGTATTGCATAAGGCTTCCTGTACATAGAAGTATACGGTATTCGGTATTTGGTGCACGTTTCGTAATGCACGCGTATACTAGAAAACGAACAAGCTTATTNGAAGCCTAACGACTAGCACGGATAACTAGGCCCATCAGTTGGCCTATACAGGTGTTATTTGTTGAGCATTTCTGTGAATTACCCTGGTGGTTACGTCATGGTCCCGGAACGACAAAACCCAACGGAAAATTAATCAATCGCACGGTACACAGATTTAAACCACAAATAGCAATCTGTTTATCCGTACTGACAACCACGAGTCACTTTCAGCCCACCAGCGCGAGTAGAAAATGTGCGCCAATGAACAACAAGGGGCCGTGGGTCTATTCACGCTGTGCTGCACGGGGGCGGTCACAGGCACTTATAATGAACCGGTCTTAAATCGATGAAAGTAGAGTATGTGTCCAAAAAAGAGAAAACTTGTTTGGGAAATTTGAAAATTTCCATACCGCTGGCAAGTTACTTCTTTGTTATGTAGATTTGCATTATTCGCGCCCTATGAGTAAACTCTGTTCGGCCACCTGTGACCAAAGCACCAGCGACAGAGCTGAACAATACCCGCAGTGGACACAAAAGATTTAGGGTGGGCACGTACACTGAAGATTGGTTTTCGAAAACAGTATACCAGGGTGAGCGGATTTAATCTGATTAGGGTTATTTCACTAAAGACGCGCGCTAAGACGCCGCGCGGTAAGACCAACCCTCGTCGACCACCTCATTGAATAGGACAACATTGATTGGCTCTCGCGGACCTAACAATGTCAACGACTCGCCCCGCCTCCTCTACAATGACCATGAATGACCTGCGCCAGAAGGGCTGTGCGAGCGAATGATAAACAAAGTCACTGTACAATATTAAACTCACGCTGGAGTCTACCACATGTATACTGTGTATTAAGCGACCACAGTCGGTTATTACAGTAAACTCGAGTTTAAACCACCGGTTCATTATGTCCATAAGCACACCCACAATCCGAAATGGGCGTGAATAAAACATAACAAGTATTACGCTGAATGGCTGGAATCGCCTGTCCAATCACAACCCCGTGACGGAATGAATAGCTGGTTAAGGCCTACGGTGAAACTGGCCCTACCATGGGTGTGCTTATGGACATAATGAACCGGTGGTTTAAACTCGAGCTTACTGTATTGAATCACCTTTTGAGTTGTAATAAGGTGGGCTTCGTGTGGGCTGTTAAACAATTAATGGAACAATAAATGCGAGGCGCGTGGGCCGCGTCTGCTCGTTAATTATGGCAAACAATAGAAGGGCGGCTCAACGGGCGGCGCGTTTGGGATACCAAGATGGGGGATTGATCGCCCGTCTCATTGGCCTCTTTTACACTACGTGTTTTCAACCGTGCTCGACCCGGGTCGAGCACGGCGCGGCAAAAAAGGTAATAGTGTAAATGGGTTGGCACGGCACAACTGGGCTCGGCACGGCGCTACTTTCATCCGGGCCGAACCCCTCAACATAGTCCAGTAAATGTAGGAATTAACCGGGAACAAATTGCAACAGAAGGTTTTTTTGCTTTATATGTTTTATTAGGTCACCTTGGACATCATATCCAAAATCCCCCAAAATCGCACGGCGGGAACCCACTTAATTTGCATATTCAATTTTGTGAACTGGCTTCAACGTTGGACGCTGATGGACGCAACAACTGAGCATTGTACAGGAGAGTGGGACCCGATGTACAGCTAACTTTGTAACGGTTGGATTTACACCCCATAAATGTATTACCAACACACAGAAACATGGTACATCGGAATCAACTAAGCCTATTCTTTGGACGTTTTAAGCGGCTATCTAATCGAAATTGACATTTTATGCATTTTGACCCATTTTTGTGTTAATTTATATAAAAAGCATCATATCTTAGTACATAACGACTAAAAACAATTGAGAATGTGTTTGTCTGGTTNGACGGCCCGGGTCGAGCACGGTTCCGCTGGAAAACTGCACAGTGTAAACACGCTACTGGGCTCGGCCCACTTGAATGACTCGCCTTTAGTGAAGTGCGCATGCTCATTTATCGGCCTTGAACTCAATACGTCATTGCCGCGAATGATCATGGGCGCAGCCATATTGAAAATGACGGAGATTTCCTACCTCCACAGAAAGGAGAGCCGGCGATTCAGATATTGGCACGGTTTTCATGGTGCAGTGTAAATGGGGTAAAATGCTCTTTCTGAGGCGGGCCTGGCCCGGGTCGAGCACGGCACGGTTCATCCGGGCTAAAATTCTGCCTAGTGTAAAAGTGGCTATTGATTACTCTTCCAAGGAAAACAGATTCTAACACACCGGTCGCATGGGGGCGTTGAAGTCCAGCAGGAACGATCGAGCTGGTCATTCATTGCCATTGTTCATCGTAGGCGGGGCGAGTATGGTATTGTTAGGTCAGCGAGAGCCAATCATGGTTGTCCTATTCAATAAAGTGGTCGAGGAGGGTTGGGCTTACCGCGTTGTGTCAGCGCGCGCGTCTTTTTATGAAAGAAACCTAATGTGAATGACTGGTCGCGCAAAGGCCAGTTCCGTGGTTTGCCACTAGGGAATGAGCTCAGCTATAGGTAGCCCCCGCCTTAAGGAAAAAACATTGTAAAATTGCAGACATTTTCATCTGCTACAAGATGGTGTAAATTTTAATGCCAGGTGCCCGAAACGAAAGCGTGATTTTCACGCCAGAAATAAATGGAAATAACGTTAGAAAAAAGAAACTTCGGTCGCACTGCTCACAGCGCCGCGTCGTGACGTTAGTTCCTCCGGTTCCTCATTGACGGTGGCGCTTTAACTTCGAACACGAACTCCTCCGTGGTGTCTGATCGAAATGGCACCATTTTCACAGGAAGTGTTGAAAATGACATGGGGGTGGCCCTTAAGCGGGTGGCATTACGTTTTTTTACTCTTAAGCGAATAAAATGCAGGAAGAAACTTCCAATGATTTGCAATGCCCACTAGCCTGGTTCCGTCGGCCACCGTGTAGATGGCGCTGCGCACGCAACACCATCTACACGGTGGCCGACGGAACCAGGTAAGCTTATAATGCATTGTCTTCAACTAGGCAGGGTGATCAGAAAATAGGAACTTCAAACATATAACTGCTGCCATCTGCCTCCCATAGGCCTAGATTATTGTCCGAGGAGCTGGCCCCCACTAAACATTTTCCTCCCACACAGAGATGTCCAGCAAAATGCCATCCTCTGGCCACATGCATCCTGTGAATGTGCTCGCCACGGGTACCATGCTAGTAATACTGAAAACCCTTCAGCCACATGTCAATTTCTCTTTGAATGATGAAAATGAGTACATGTACAGATAGTCGCGAGGTTAAGATAAGGGCTGACTCCGCCTCTCGCTCCGACTCCGAGGTGCTAAAATTCGGATTTTTCAAGTCGGAGCTAAATTTACCACCTAGGCGGGTTCAATTCGTTCTCCTGAATGAGTAAACCCCGTTGCTTTGGAAAACCCCGTTCTACATGTATATGATGACCTAGTTCCCAAAAAAGGAATCCTATGGAGTCGGAATCGAGGCTGGGAACGTTATGTGAACCCCCCCTTGTGTCGGGATGTAGAACGCGGACTCCCTGATACGGAGTGGCTATTGTCGCGCCGCGTAATGTTGGTACATGTAGTTTTAAAACTCGTATAAGGTAATCTCTGCAAAATCGTCAGCAAGGAATGGTGCAAGTAACAGCCTTACCTGGTACTTTTGACGTTGGATATTGCCTGAAGGTAAGCCGGAATGACCCCCTTAGGGATTTTTTCGGAGTTGGTCTGGTAGGCGTGGTAATCGTGGTTGGCTTGGTCGTCGTAGTGGTTGTGGTTGTGGTGGTGGTCGTGGTTGGTGTGGTGGTAGTTGTGGTTGGCGTGGTGGTCGTGGTTGTGGTAGTTGGTGTGGTGGTAGTTGTGGTTGTGGTGGGTGTGGTTGGTGTGGTGGTAGTTGTGGTTGTGGTTGGCGTGGTGGTGGTGGTGGTGGTGGTTGGCGTGGTGGTGGTGGTTGTTGGTGTGGTGGTAGTCGTAGTTGTGGTGGTTGTGGTTGTGGTAGTAGTGGTCGTAGTCGGAGTTGTAGTTGCAATGGTTGCACTGGTTGTCGGACATGCGATTCCACGACTTGAGTAGCGCTCCCCTATTGATGAAATAATTGGCATGTTATTGAAAGAAACAAATAAGGAGGAATTCGGTTTATGTGTAACGCCAAGGAGATAAAGTGTTACCATCGAACTAACTCCTTTTCGAATATCAAAATCCTGGACGGATTCGTAATGAAATGGTCCCATGGACCATGTGCTCACCCGGGGGGGGGATGTACCAGAAGAACAGACAATGTCAAATTGAAATGTTCCCGGGCAAGCCATGAGTTCCAGGCTATAATGGTCAAAATTTTAAGGTTAAAACATTCTCACTTGAATTTTAACAGATGCCCCAAAGTCCATTTTCCAAGATGGCTGTCTGGTAACCATTATTTGTATTCCAATGAGGAACCGGACGAACTAACGTCACGACGTGGCGCTGTGATCGATGAGACCGAAGTTTCTTTTTTCAACGTGATTTCCAGTCATTTCCATTAACTTCTGGGGTGAAATCAACCCTATTTTTTCGGTCGCATGACATTAAAATTTACACCATCTTGTCGCGGATGAAAATTTCTGCAATTTCTTTGCTTTTTTCCTTAAAATAAAGAGGTAGGATGGCGATAACGGCAACGTCTTATCTTATTTTTTCCTGTAGAAAAATGTACAGCAGATTTTTTTCATGACGCAACGTCAGCACATAAAACGACGTCAATGACGTCGGTTCGGTCTCATCGATCGCTGCGCCGACCTGTCGGGATAAACGGCACGCGGGTTCCTCATTGGGCAAAAATTTGCTGTACCGGTACACATAGAGTGTCCAAGGTAGCTGATCCCACCGAGTTAGAATACGGTCAAGTAGCCACAAAACGTACCACAAAATGGCAAAACTTTGAACTTGACCTCTGTGACCCTGAAAAGTAGGTCAAATCAAAAACCCTTTACGTCGTATCCTGATTAGATGCACCTATGATAAAAATTCGGAGACAATCAAGTTACTGGACTTTGAGCTTTGGTTTTGGCCGAATCGAATATGACCGAAACTTGGTGTCATTGGTCATCTGACATAGGGGTATATACCTGTAGGCTACCCAGAATTATTGGAACCGGTAGGGATTCTGTCGTGGTTTACCATGATGTAGTGGCGATGTTATTGATAGAGTATGCTGCTTTAAGAGAGAAAAGCGACTCGTTCTCTCGTAAAGCAGCGAAAGCATGCATTGTCTTTGATGTCATGCGTGTAAAAACTGTAGACCTAGGGCTAGTAGAGGCTAAAAGCATGTGAAGTCACGTGGTGAGTCATGTCAGTTGCACAGCATCACACCAGACTGTGCAACACGGCGGCATGCACACAACGTACATGTACCTGTGCCGTACGTGTACATTACAATAAATAAATAAACACTGATAAATACTACTTTTTTCACTTCACGCTGATTGTACCGTCTATTTCCACGAAAATAATTAGCAAGCTTGGCTGATTTGCCGCTACGCGGCGGTTGGTTTCCTTGCGTCAAGTTTCAGGCGAATAGCTCAAGCATTTACGAAACGTGCCACGGCACCAGATGACAAAATTTTGAACTTTGACCTGTGTGACATTGAAAAGTCGGTCAAATCAAAAACCTTTCATATTATTTCATGCATCCTCGTGAGAAGCAATGATAAAAATTTGGAGACGATCGTATCATTAGTTCAGGAGTTATTGATCGTATCATTAGTTCAGGAGTTATTGCACTTTTTGTGTTTTTGGTTTCCACCAAAACCTAAGACACCAAAACTTGATGTCATAGGACATCTGACCTAGGGGTATATGTACCGTCCCAAGTTCCAGATCTATGGCTGCAGTGGTTACGAAACGTTCCCTGCTAACGGACGACGAAAGAAGACGACGCTGCACCATGGTAATAGCTCACCCAGATGAGCTAAAAAAGCATGCCACCAGATGGCAAAATTTTGGACTTTGACCTCTGTGGCCTTGAAAACTAGGTCAAATCAAAATCCGTTACTGGTATAATATATTATAATATTATTATATCATCCTCATTAGATGTATCTATGATAAAAATTTGGAGATGATCCAGGCATCATTTCCGAGGTTAGTGGACCTTTTGTGTTAGGTTTTGTCCATCCGGTGGACAAGCGGATATAGATCAGTTCAAATTAGGTCGTCGTTTATGACGTCATGGCGATTTCTTGGCAACCCGCACATGCGCAGTAGCCATTTTCCTTGACAACTCATTGGTTTCAACGAAGGATTCCGGCAATCGGCAGCATTTTTGGTGGTTCTCTTCGATATTTCTGCAGGGGAGCCCTTAATTACACTGTGAGCGGGTCTGGCAACAGCTGAGGAACGGAAAAATCACTGGTTTCCCAAAGTTTGAGCGAAGAATGAGGTGAATTCGCGATCGACCGCCGGCCACGTGCATCGCCATTTTTGTCCATTCGGAGACCAAACCTGGGCGAATTTTTCTGTAAATCTCACCCGAATTTCATGATGGTAACGTTTTTCAGGAGCACCAGGTGATTACCTCGAGGACCCACACACTTATAAACAGAAAGCTGGGCGAAAAGCCCACAGAAAACGGCAAAATGTGCGACCCACCGGCAAATCCTTCGTTGAAAGCCATTAAAACATCGACTTCCGGCTTGAACCAAATAAAACGGCAAAATGCGCATGCGCGAATTATCCATGGCAATGACCTAATTACGAAGTTTGATCTCATCTGTAGAGGTTTCCCACGTGACGTCACAACCCCAAATGTCCGCCATATTGGCCGTCAAATGACGCAACGTCACAGCATCAACACAGCGTTTTCAACGCAGTTTGGACGTTGTCGGCAGTTTCATCGGGCTTCTTCCACCACTGTCTACAGCAAACCGTTCGTATGGACGATTCACATTGTTTTAAACACGGTTTTCACACCAGACCAACTACCTATGTTCAGAAACTGTGAGAGGTAAAGTGATTTGTTGAGTTGTATACTCCCGGTGGTCTAAACGGGCTGCTAAAAACTTTTCAAACGGGAACAAGATGGCAGCCACCACGGCTTCATTTTGACGGCCAGTATGGCCGTGACGTCAGTGGGAAACCTCTATAGGAATCATGGCGGCAGTCAACCGAAGAGACTAGAGACCGAATTTAAAACAGACTCTATCACTCCAAGAGCGCAGCACCTGACGGGGTCAGCGTCATGACGTCCCGCACATCGTTTCTGGGTCCAGTTCCTGAAACAACGCTAACTCAGCGATAGCCCTTAGCGTGGCGTTAAACCCTAGTTAACGCCATGTTAAATTTAACGTGGCGCTAAGCGGGTTCCAGAAAGAGCGATAGTCTGACAATGGCGCTAAGTCAGCGTTTAAAGTTAACGCCTCTGTGACCCACCTCTAGCCAGCGATAAGTCAGCGCTAACTTCCATGTTCTTAATTAGATGGCCCTAAATAATGCATTTTTTGGCAATTATGTGTATATTTTTTCCATATAATGACCTAAACTGTAAAATTAGAGACAGAAAAAGAAATATGAAATATTCACAAGTTGGCTGACTGCCTCTAACTTGGAAGATTTTCTATTTTTCACATACTGGCCCCAAACTTGCCCCTCACTGTCAGAAAATCCTCTGCTGCATGCTGCACTCAAGAAACTGACTCAGGAAAACTTGAATTTGGTGGTTTCTCCCTGTTTTTCTTGACAGGCTTGACATGGTTGCTCCAGTGGCTGCCATCTTGAATTTTCGGTGTCAAGAAAACATATCCCTAGCAACTAGCGTTAAACATGGCGTTAGCTGGCGTTAGGCAGCGTTAGTAATATCGCTGGTGCTAACGCTGTCTCTGGAACCACTATCTAGCGCCACGTTAGCTATCGCTGGCTAACGTGGCGTTATCCCTAACGCCATGTTAAATTTAACGCTGTTTCAGGAACTGGGCCCTGAACTCCATGACGTCTCACCTCAACACATCATGAAGTGACGTGCGGGACGTCATGACGCTGACCCCGTAAGGCGCTGCACTCTTTTGGAGTGATATCGTCTATAGACAAATCCCAAATTGACGAAAAGGAGAAAGATCTGCGCACTTCCGCCGAAATGGCAAACAGAACCTCGGTCTGAAACCATCTGACACTGAATGACGTGACGCAGAAAACCCCACGACCATGTGACGACAGTGAGTTCGATGACGTTGCGTCAGAGTTGACCATTGCTGAATCATGGATTGCGTCACGTCATTCAGTTTCAGACCGAGGTTCTGTTTACAATTTCGGCGGAAGTGCGCAGATCTTGGAATTTGGGATTTGTCTATTGATTGGCGTCATCGTGCACTTACAACAATCCGCAAATTCCAGAACCCTATCATATAAAGCTTGTGTACCGTCCGACATTCTCACGACGTTATCTGCAGACCCAGCCAGCGCCGCAAGCGAGGTCATGTTGTATGGGTTGTTTTGTACGTCGACCGCAACAGCCAGTGGGATGATACCATTGGCCTCGAAGTGGATTTTTCTGAAATTTTCCAATTCGGCTACAGATCTATATACACTCGTAGGGGCTGAAAGGGAAAAGTTGTTCATTCACATCTCATTATATCGGGTGGCCCAAAAAAAAACGTGCCGCAATTCAAATTTCTATTTTCCAACAACTGTCCGTTATAATTCGATGAAATTTTGCACCATATCATTTGAAGATGTTTTGTTTAACGTGTAAAATTTTTGCTTTGATAGCTTTGGTTAGGGCCGTATCACTCAATTTAAAAATCATAAGGAAAAAGTGCGATTCTGGAGTCCTATTAAGAAACGGGTGGATAAAAATTTCCCGAACTTTAAATATTCATTTCTCAAAAACACTTTACTACAACTTAATAAAATTTTGTCTCACACCGCCTCGTGATATTGGCTCTAATGTGTGAAAGTATTAATCCAATAACTTCAATGTCTACGCCGTGGCGCTCATTACTATTAAAACGCCATATTTGAATCTAGCGTTTCAATGTTTCACCATTGTCTCTTAAAATATGATCAATGATTACTATGGTTTTTATATTTGGTGCCACAGTCTTAATACCAAAGATATTGAGCTGAAACTTTCACATTGCCACAGAACAGTATTGAATAAATTTTCTTGGGATTATAATGAACAGTTATTGAGTAATAGCAATTTGCAGTTCGGGATGTTTTTTTCGTATCTTATTGGATTCCGGAATCACATTTTTTACCATGCTTTTTGTATTGAATGCTACGGTCCTATAACCAAAGGTACAATGTAAAAATGCAAAAATTTCACACGTTAAACAAAACATCTTTAAATGATACAGCACCAAATTTCATTGAATTCTAATGGGCAGTTGTTGAGAAATCAAGGTTTGAAGTTCGGCACGTTTTTTTGGGCCACCCGATATATGTGTTTATTCGTACATCTTGGTACAATAATCGGGTGCAAAAGGTGTGCTGGTGAGGGTGTAAACAATGTAATTGACCGGTGCATTAGTTAACACCAAGTTGGATTTTAACAGGAAAAGTTAAATTAACTCAGACTTTTATCTTTTCAACTTTTGTGCAACTGGCCCTTGTGTCCAGTTCCTGAAACAACGCTAACTCAGCGATAGCCCTTGCGTGGCGTTAAACCCTAGTTAGCACCATGTTAACTAGCGTGGCGCTAAGCGGGTTCCAGAAAGATAGTCTGACAAAGGCGATAAGTCGGCGTTAAAATTAACGCCTGTGTGACCCACCTCTAGCCAGCGATAGTGAGCGCTAACTTCTGTATTACTTCCTTACATGGTCCTAAATGTTGCACTTTATGGCAATGAGGTACCGGCAGACCTAATCCGCGACGCGGCGCTGACTATCAACTCGGTCATAACTGCGTCATTGAAAGTGAGGCTAACGTTATTTTCCAATTAATTCTGAATAGCACACCCTGTTTCTAGGCCAAATATAACTAAAACGTTGCACTCAATTTCTGATTTTAATTTTCTATCATTAAGTACAGAAGTGCTAAAGTATATCTTATTGCTTTTGAGCAAAAATCTCTGCGGGAACATGATGAATTTAATCGATAAAGTTGACCATTTTAGCGTAAACGACAGGCGAATGGTCGACGTAATGGGTTGTGAATGACGCAGTTTTTGTAACGTCAGAATGACGCACGACGGCTGATGACGTTCAACAATCGCAAAGGCATGCGCACCTGCTTTTTAACAGAGTTGATGATCAGCGCCTCCTTTTTTAAAAAAAAATATTATCTCAGGAGTGCAAGCGCCCAATTAGGGCATTATAGCTACTCATCAAACAATATTGGACGATATTGTTTGTCCTTTTGTTTGCCGGTACCCCATTCATGTTTGTATTTTATTTCAATATAATGTCATAACTTAAATTTGGTGGCTTCGCCCTGTTTTTCGTGACACACTTGACATGGTTCCTCCACAGTGCCAGGAAAACATATGCCTAGCAACCAGCGTTAAACATGGCGTTAGCTGACGTTAGACAGCGCAATAGTTATCGCTGGCCAGGTGCTAACGCTGTCTCTGGAACCACTATCAGATAGTATCTAGCCACTAGTTCAGGAGTTACTGCGGTTTTTGTGTTTTCGGTTTTGGCTACCTAGTTGCCAAGCCAAGAACCGACCGAAACTTTGTGTCATACGATATGACCAAGGGGTATACAAGTACAATTACAAAGTTTCAGGTTGATAGACCAGCCGTTACAAAACGTGTCCTGCTAAGGGACAACGAAGACGACGGACGCTGCACCATAGAGCTCTATTTACACCGGCCGATTTTGTCGTACGATTGTGTCGGCCTACAGAGACGTACGACAAAAACGCACCGTGTATACTAGACTTCCGAGACGAATTTTTTTACGGGTCTATTTAGACTCGGCGATTTATAGGTGTAACCGCAAAATCCCCGGGGAAAGCACGGAGATTTATGTAGTGTAACCACAGCTATAATAAAGCGATAATAACGGAAAGTGTCGTTACGATGTCGTTTAGTTTGTGACGGATCAGTAACGCGGGATTCTCGTCACGCCCGATCGTGCGGCCACAAAACGTTTTGTCCGAGCACTATTGGGCGAGCATTTTGGAGGAGGTGCGGGGAAGCAGACTACATTAGGGACCTTAAGATCCGTCACGTCGCCGTCCCCGTCCCCGTCGTGATTCCATTTCTGCGTCCTACGTCATCAGTTGGTGGGGATTTCCCCGCGTGGACGACGTCACGGCGGACTGTAATACGGCGTGGAAGCTCTGACGACGTGAGTCAATTTCCAACTCTCCGTCGTGAATTTTGACCAGTTTACTATCGAATTTCGGGTATATTTAAGGCATATTCTTTTTCCTCAAGTCTCCCAGCGTGCGGACAACACGTTTATTTACTCAATCTTTTACTATCGAATTTCGGGTATTATTTAAAACATACTTTTGCTTAAGGTCTTCCAGCGTGCGGACATCACGTTTATTTACTCAATCTTTGAACAAATTCACGACAATCGATGGTTTTTCTGATGCCCCAAAACCTGCTCCGTGTTCAGGAATCAGCAGTGCTTGACGCCATGACGTTGTCTGCCCGCGACGGGGACGGGGACGTGACGGATCTTAAGGTCTCTATTATTTGAGGGTAGCTGAGAAAGACAAATCTAAAATGAGACTTACTGAAAATTCCAGGCGTCACCCACACGACTATTTCTTTTACGTGCTTCATTTTATTGGGTCTCGATAACAAGTCGTCAGGAATCGTCCCTAATATGTCAAACAGATAGGCTAGATCACTCCGGTACCATCGACATGATTTTCCTAGTTTCCCATACCAAAGTTTGCACAGGGATGCAGAATTAAGAGAACCACCACAAATAACCCGATAGAAGTTTATACACCATAGTAACACTAGCACCTGGACGTCCATGTCATCAATATGGTACTCAGGCACGCCGAATTTGCGAACTGCTTCGTCGAGATATCTTTCAATGTCACTGTAGACCGAGTAAGGAATGGACTTTGAGCCCTCTACGTAGAATTTTATGTCTGCGCAGATGTGGTCCGCAGCTGGTAGAAAAAAAGACATAGGGCCGATTTAATAGAAGTTGGCTAAAGGGCGGCGCACACGTGCGACTAAAATGGGGCGACTACTGCGTCGCCTGCGATTATTACCTTTGAGGTCGATCAGTGATATCATCCGCGACATCACTGATCTTCCAAGGAAGCATTTGTTGCAAAGGAGTCAACAAAATCTAAAAAAAATAAAAATACTCTAAACTCCCACTTACCTGTCCCATTCCTGAACTCGGAAAAAAATGACCAAATCCTAAGTTTAAGATATCGCACGCTGTCGTTCTTTGCCAGGCTCGGGAGTGGGACAAGTATGTGGACAGGACGTTACTGATTCTGACCATACCCCCACCCCATTATCTTCAACTTAGGATTTGGTCATTTTTTCTGAGTTCAGGAATGGGACAGGTAAGTGGGAGTTTAGGTATGTTCAGTCGTTGCTGTGGTCGCAAGGCCGGTCGCCTAGAAAATCGCTCGAAAAATCGCAAGTGTGCGCCATGCTTTAGCTAACCATTACACCAAAAATAGATAGGCGTACGAAAAATCTATCAAAATTTTTCACCAAAAAGCCCCGTTTTCTAAGCTATGTATAGCGTTTGTAGTCCGGTCGCAGAACGAAAAAGTGTGACATTTTGGATAACAGCAATTTGTCTGGAAGCAAAACCCATTTTGGATAACAGCAGTGTTTTGATATTTTCTGAATATTTGGGGGTAGGCAAATCAGAATCCGCCGGGTGCCACCGCGTCACCCTTTAGCGTTTTGAGAAAATCCCGTTTGAAGTTCACGTCACTGACTTTATCATTGAACCCAAGAACTGAGCTTTGTACAGGAGAAT
Organism: Notospermus geniculatus; assembly: GCA_002633025.1. Classification (NCBI taxonomy): domain Eukaryota; kingdom Metazoa; phylum Nemertea; class Pilidiophora; order Heteronemertea; family Lineidae; genus Notospermus; species Notospermus geniculatus. The sequence continues at coordinate 58,155 of NMRB01000284.1, forward strand.
GGGACCCGATGTACAGCTAACTTTTGAACGGTGGGATTTAGACCCCATAAATGTATTACCAACAGATAGAAACATGGTGCCTCAGAAGCAGATACATGTAAGCATGTCCTTAATTGTTTTCCGTAGTTATGTAATAAGAAATCACGGTTTTTTATGTAAATTAACTCAAAATGGGTCAAAATACATAAAAACGCCGTTTCCAATAATATTACGTAACTAGTTAAAAACAACAGAACACTTGCTTATTTGGTTATGAGACACCATGTTTCTATCTGTTGATAATACATTTATGGGGTGTAAATCCCACCGTTCAAAAGTTAGCTGTACATTGGGTCCCATTCTCCTGTGCAAAGCTCAGTTCTTGGGTCCAATGATAAAGTCAGTGTTTGTCAGTGTCCTGAACTTAAAACGGGATTTTCACAAAACGCTAAAGGGTGACCCGGTGGCACCCGGCGGATTCTGATTCGCCTACCGTACTACCCCCAGAGGCCACGAAAACATCAAAATGTTACTGTTATCAGATTTAAAGGGGTTACTGGGTTTGCTTCCAGACTAATTTTTTATATCAAATGACAGAGATTCAAAATCTGCCGGGTGCCACTCTGGCACCCTTGAGCGTTTTGAGAAAATCCCGTTTGAATTTTTGGAACTGACTTTATCATTGGACGTCAGCTGACGCATAGCCATTGGCCTACAGCTAACTTTTGAACGGTGGGATTTACACCCCATAAATGTAATCAACAGATAGAAACATGGTGCCTTAGAAGCAGACAAGCATATTCTTAATTGTTTTCAGTAGTTATGTAATAAGAGAAATGGTTTTTCATGTAAATTAACACAAAATGGGTCAAAATACATAAAAAACGCCGTTTCCAATTACGTAACAAATTACAAACTACCAAAAACGTGCTTACGAACCACCATGTTTCTATCTCTTGATAATAGTAATACATTTATGGGGTGTAAATCCAACCATTCAAAAGTTAGCTGTACATCGGATCCCATTTTCCTGTACAAAGCTCAGTTCTTGGGTCCAATGTTAAAGTCAGTGTTAGCGGCTCCTGAAATTCAAATCAGTTTTTCGGCGAGTTGCAATAAATCTCAGAAAAAAAACCTCAAAGGCCATCACCCTAGCGTGACTAAGGGGTCCCCCTGAACACATTGCGAGGGAGTGGCCATGTTGAAATTCATGATAGCGGCCACTAGGGGGCGCGATTTATTCCGCTACTGTCTTTTCAAATCAATCTCAAACTCGCTATAGAGGTTCTTCACTGACGTCACACGGCCGCCATACTGGCCGTCAAAATGAAGCCTGGAGGCTGCCATCTTGTTCTCAGTTCGCATATTCAGCGGCCCGTACCGACCACTGGGAGCATACAACTCAACAAATCACTTTACCTCTCACAGTTTCTGAGCATAAGTAGTTGGTCTGGTGTGAAAACCGTGTTGAAAACAAAGCGAATCGTCCATACGGCTTGCTGTGGAACAGTGTAAAGAGGTCCGATGAATGCCAACAACGTACAAACCACGTCAAAAACGCTGTGTTGATGCTGTGAGTTGCGTGATTTGACGGCCAATATGGCGGATATTTGGAGCTGTGACGTCACGTGAAGAACCTCTATAGGCCTTTTACACGGTGCGGGTGCGTACTTTTTGCGTAATTTTATTTTATTAGGGAACCAAAATGGACATGTCCGAGACTCACGCGGAGAACCAAACTGGGCCGAGGAAGGTGGATGGAGGTCACTTGTTGCATCGCTTTTACACGGGGAATAATAGTGAGGTTCCGCAACTTCTCCGATTTCCGAATTTACGAATATCTTTGATTATGACGTCATTATTTTGACGTATGACGTTGCATCACATTCGTGACGTCGTGCAAATTCGTTGCGTCTTGACGAGGATGGCCGTAAATCTTCGTAGGTGGTTTACGAATTCCGAATTGATTATTTTCATTTACAAGAAATGTTTTCTTGGGCTTTTCTGAGCATAGAGGTGACAATTGGATATACCTGGCACACTTTAGCGGTGAAATAAATGCTTAAAATGTCAGTGTAAGATAATGGCGTGGTGTTAAAGAGAGGTTGTCACATCGTTCACAAGGCCAAAAGTCGGACCACCGCAGATTTTCGACGAAGAAACGACGTCATGACGTCACGTCACGCAGGCCTGAAATCGATTCGGGATTTGGAATTCGGAGCTTTGCGGAACCTCCCTAGTAACCGAAACCTCCTCGATTTAGTATCGATCCAAAACGCCCCTGCACCGTGTAAAAAGACCTTTAGCGTTAAGACACCACAGCCATTGTTTGTTTCCGAAGCTTTGGTCATGGACAAAGGATGCGGCATCGCACCGCTCGAAATTCGCGAGCCGAAATCGGCTTGTAACGTGATAGGCCTAGTGTTAAAACCAGCCGTTCGAATTGTGACCGGCAATCGGCGAAAAATCCTAGCGATGTTTAGCGGAATTATACTCATCAGATACATTTAATATACGAGAGACTTACCGACTTTACACGATCGTTTCTCACGACTCTGAAGGAAAATATCTGAAATCAAAAAAGTATGGAGTAAGAAATAAAAGGGTCATTCCACGTCAACTCACTCAATTTTTTTCCGACCCGTCACCGATTTTGATTAAATATGGTCTACTTGGGGGTCTACCAGAGAAACCGACACACACCAAATTTTAACTCATTCTGTTCATTTTTGTTGGAGCTAGAGCAAGTTCAAGATTTGACTGATTTTACAGGAGCAACCAACCTCGTGGTATAAAAATGGTCATAACTTTTGACCTACTGACCCAATTTTCAAAAATTTATTACCATTGGATAGAGAACAAAATTCTCTTTCAAATGATATGTAATGCGATGTATTTCTTTGACAACGTCGATTTCAAGGTCAGGTCACGTGACCCTGACGTTTGACCCAATTTTGCGGAAAACAGCACACCTTCGATTTTTTTGAAATTTCTTGCACAGGTGGAAAATGATGTACATTCATCCCATGCAAAGNAGTCATGTGACTGGCCGTCAAAATGACGCAAACTGGCGTCAATAGACAAATCCCAAATTGACGAAAGCGAGAAAGATCTGCGCACTTCCGCCGAAATGGCAAACAGAACCTCGGTCTGGCCTGAATGACGTGACGCAGAGAAACCCACAACCATGTTACGACAGTGAGTTCGACGACGTTGCGTCAGAGCCGACCATTGCTGAATCATGGATTGCGTCACGTCATTCAGTTTCAGACCGAGGTTCTGTTTACAATTTCGGCGGAAGTGCGCAGATCTTGGAATTTGGGATTTGTCTATAGGGTGATAGGTACACGTGGATTGACGTTCCGCCTGACGCGACGAGACACGACCCGAAATAACGTCATCGCATCATCGTGACGTTCCTTCAGGAAACACGTGGTCAATGAGGAACCCGCATGACTGCAGATGGCGCATGCAATCAGTATAAGACCCGAATGACGTACTGACGTCACTTTTTTCGCTGTTGACGTCACGTCGTCAAAGCATGTGTACATTTTTCTACACAATTTTCCGTGGAAATTTCCCCAAAAGACGTCAGTATTGGCATCCTGTGGCATTTCTGACGAAACAAAGCAGTGATTTATGGAGAACTTTGAACATGAAACAGGACAGTGTAATTTGATCAAAATTGAACCAAAGAGAGTGGTTTATTTTGGGGCAAGAAATAGGACTTCCGGGTCTTACACTGACAGCGCCACGTCGTGGCGTAGTTCGGCGGGTTCCTCATTTGACGGCCAACGCGGCCTTGATGACGTCACGTTTAGCCGAGGCTACAACAATATTAAAAACAGAGACTACAAAACACACAGACAAGTGCACATTGTGCTGGGTGTCTGTTGGGTCTGTCTTTTTGCATGGGGTGGACATATAGATCAGCTTCGCTAGCGCCATCTTGCCAATAACCAGGTCATCGCCATGGGAATGCTTAGTCTAGTGCCCCGTACCAACAGGGCTCACGCATGCGCAAATAGGATGTCAGCACGAAAGCGTGTTGTTTTTCAGGGATCGTCACTGATAAAACATCAAGTTTTTCACGATAGGCCTAGGCCTATCACGATAGGCCTAGGCCTATCTGACTTGATCTTCAGGATTAATGGATCGATATAGTTACTCATGATTAGAGCAAACGTGTTGGGGCCAAAAATTAAAATTTACAATGATCAATCACTAGCTACGTCTACACGGAGCATTTTAACCCCAGTTAGGCCTAACCGTCTACACGGGGCCTTGTCTCGAGCTAAGTTGTCTCGGGTCAGCTTTGTCTCGGGATAATTTGACCCCAGTAGGGTAGGGGGGTTAAATTAACCCGAGACAAAGTTGCCTCGAGACAGTTGTCGTGTAGACGTGCTCGCCTGTCTGTCTCGGGACAAAGGCCTACATGTATATTGGTTCCGTCTAATTTATCAAAGTGTGCATTGACAAAATGGCATGAATGACGTAATGGAATGGACATCACAAGGCGCGTAGTGTTGAAAACACCGTCACGTCATGCATCCGTGTAGACGCTCCGTTACTTGTCTCGGGTTAAAAAGTCTCGAGACAAAGTTGACCCGGCCGAGACAAATCAGTCTCTCGTGTAGACGTAGCTACTGTTTGCAAAACTACTGCGCAGCTGAAATCTCGGCGAAATTTTCATTGGTTTTAACGTTGGCAGACAACTCGGCCTACTCCATCCGCCAGTGGGGGCCGCGTGCGCGAAATCCCCATACCATACATCAATCGATTTGTCTTTTTTGGCGCCACAGCCATCATCACTGTCATTTTCCCGCAAAACGTGACAGAAAAAAGTTCCTTCACAACTGACTGCTGACTGCCGAAATGGCGGCCATTTTGAAATGACGCAATGCATAGCGCACGTGTAAACTGCACTGAACACCATAGCGAAATAATGAAATGGGTTTTGAGAAAGGGATCCGTTATGTCGGCCTTACGCGAAAATTGCAGATAGCAGAAAGATACCGGCAAGAAAGACAAGTCGATTGACGTATGTTTCGTCAAATTTGACCCAGCCGTTGCGGAGCTATCGTTAATGATAAAGCTCGCGCCACTGGGAATTGGAATGATTTGTAGGCCTAGGCCTACACTCTTAGCAAAAATGGTTTCTTAAAGAACCGAAAAGGGTTTTTCGCGTTGTCCCTGGGGAAGAACCCTTTTTTGGGTCTTTAAAGAACCCTTTGGCAGGGTTCTTTAAAGAACCTAGAGCAGATGGTTCTTTTAAAAACCACGAGGTTCTTCCAAGAACCATGTGTTAAGGTTCTTTGAAGAACCTTTAATCGGGGTTTTATAAAAAACCTCCGGGTTCTTTGTAAAACCATTTGAAACAGGTTCTATAAAGAACCATTCCTCAGATATCACAGGGTTTTTTGTAAAACCTTTAAGGTTCTGTAAAGAACCAAGTCCCGAGGGTTTTATATGGAAACTTTGGGTTCTTTCTAGAACCAACAGGGCAGTCAATAAAACCTCATCAGTATGGTTCTTTAGAAAACCCATGGGGTTTTCTAAAAGAACCATTTTAATAGGTTTTTTGAAGAACCATTTGAGAAGTAAACGGGTTCTAAAAAGAATCCCAATGTGTTGGTTCTTTTAAGAAACCCAGCGGGTTTTCATGTGGAACCATATAATAATGGTTTTAAGTAAATCCTTTTTTCCAGTGCAGGGTTCTTTCTAACTTCCGGTTCTGAAGGTGCTCAGTGAAGACTCACTAAGGCTTGTTCTGACTTTCAGCAGTATAAAAAAACAAAGTGTTTGTATTGTAAACTATGTACATTTTATTAATGCCTCAAAAAAATTAATTACAATACATTTCGACAGGTCTGTATTACAAGTGTCAAGAAACATCGAATTGTCACCGGTCATGATTTGAACTGGGGATCCTCCACTACCATTGCGCTAAAGAGACATGTCCCACATGTACAATGTAGCTGAGCAAGTAGGAACCTGGTTATACCTAACTCCGTTACATATCAACTATCCCACTAATGGTAATCAGTCACTAAATTTTACAAAGTACACTGTGAACAAATTATCTGGACCCCTAACACATTGCCAGCATCTGGTGTACTTTCTCCACAATTGTAACTTTCGTGCTACATCTATCCTCTCGGNTACCGCCAAGAAAGACAAGTCGATTGACGTATGTTTCATCAAAATCGGCCCAGCCGTTGCGGAGCTATCGTTGATAAACCTCGCGCCAATCGGAACTGGAATGAAGAGGTTTCTCCCTTCCTCAATCGAGAGATTGACAATGCAGAGATACCTACCGCTCTTCTCAGTTTGTTTTGAAACTGATGATAAGCCTGTTGCAGCAGCAACTAGGCCTAGAAATGTCACCATCAAAGGGAGAACACTCCTTGACCGTAACCGCGTACCGGTAGACCTAGGCCTAGGCCTATGGCTTCCTGACAATGCAACTTTCTTTCCTAACATGTGCGACGATGTTGAGACAAGTGAGTCAAAAGACGGCTGTTCTTCGTCGGCGGTCATGTTGACCTGGAAGCAAATGATGAGTTCTCCCAATGGCAAGCACGTAGGAGGACGCTCAGAGTACTGTTGACAAAAAATCAACTTCAGTGATCCGTGACAAGTTCACGTCAGCATGTTCCATAGGCCTATGTTCAGTTCCCTAGCGCACCAAGAACGTCACCTCTCTCAATCAGAAACAAACTGACGTTATGACGTTACGTTCCTGTTGGTGACGTCAATGAAGCGACAGTTACAGATCCATGACGTTGGTTGGGGACCACTGCGTCAAAGGACGACGTCATGTCACGTCAGCGGCGCCCACGACAAACTCTGTGGCGTGAAATTGCGAACTTTTGAGGCTCAAATGATTGAATTCCATGGTGATTGCGGCCAGGGCCCAGTTCCTGAAACAGCGTTAAATTTAACATGGCGTTAGGGATAACGCCACGTTAAGCCCGCCGCACACGGAGGGCAATTGCCTTCGCCAAAGCGCGGGCCCGCCACTTGGCGACGTCACTTTCCCCTCGTGTGCGGGCGATTTTCCAGAGGATTTTGGCCGTTCCTGCACGAAAGCCAAATATCCATCGTGTTTAATTATTTTTGCCGGGCCCGCCACTTTCCCCTCGTGTGCGCCGAACGAACGCCCAAAAATTGCCTTTCGTCTTTTCGATACTGGGCATGCGCGGAGATCACATGACATTGCAAAATGGCTGCGCCCACGGCCTTGCTTAGCAACCACCGTGTTATCAGCTGGTTATCGTGCATGTCGTGACATCATGACATGCATGTCCTGCTCATGCTGCTGCTGTCTCTCTGAGCATGCTGATCATGCTGATGGCAATGGATGGCTGTTTTGTGTCAGTCGGTGTCGCTGAGCAGCAGTGAAGAACATTAACAACTTGACCTACCGTCGCAAATGTTAGGCCTATTGAGACTTGATCGAGTTGGTGAGTTTTTAGGCCTACGCCCTACGCCACGGTAGGCCTGTAGGCCTAGGCCTACATGCCCTAGGGGGCCTAGCCTACGCCTAGGCCTAATAGGCTAGGCCTAAAGTGTGATCCGCCCGCGTACCCCGTAGGCCTAGGCCCCCACCAGCACAGACACAGCACAATGAGCAGCAGATAGCCTAACCACCTAGCCTAGGAGGTAGGCCTAGGCCTAGGCTAGGCCCTGGCCTACCTAGGCTCCTTAGCTGCTTAGCATGCTTAGGCCTAGGCCCTACATGGCTTAGGCCTACCGGCGTAGGCTAGGCTGGACCACAGGGACTTGAGGCGTGCACGGCAGGGGTGGTGGGTGTTTCCGAGGTCCAAAAGCACCCCCACGGACAGTGCCCTGCCCCCCGGGGGGCACACCCCAGAAATATGTACCGGTATATATAATAACAAGGGATCTAAATCCAACTCTCAGGCAGATCGGTGTTTTTAACTTCAAACCTCGCTCAAAAGAAAACCCTGACACTTATGAACGGGAAACACAGCTATTTCCACCCCTTTTCAAGGGGTCAAAAAACCAAAATATTTATGCGAAGGTGGTCAGACACGCGGTTAAGTTTTTTTTAGAAGCTGGAAGGGCCTAATATTGGAAAACCAAAGTGCCAGCAAGTTTAGGGTGTGCCAAACCCTTGCCAGCAAGACCCTTTTTAAGGGTAAAAAACCCAAAATATTAATATGCGAAGGTGGTCAGACACGGGGTTAAGTTTTTTAGAAGCTGCAAGGGCGTACTATTGGAAAACCAAAGTGCCAGCAAGTTTAGGGTGTGCCAAACCCCTGCCAGCAAGACCCTTTTTAAGGGGTCAAAAAACCAAAATATTTATGCGAAGGTGGTCAGACACGCGGTTAATTTTTTTTAGAAGCTGGAAGGGCGTACTATTGGAAAACCAAAGTGCCAGCAAGTTTAGGGTGTGCCAAACCCTTGCCAGCATGAGTCTTTCTAAAGGGTCCAAAAACCAAAAATATTCATGCGAAGGTGGTCAGACACACGGTTAGGCCTAAGTTTTTTTAGAAGCAGGAAGGGCATACTGTTGGAAAATCACAGTGCCAGCAAGTTTTGGGCGTGCCAAACCCTTGCCAGTACCGCCATTTATGACAGGTATGATTTCATTTCTTTCTCCGATTCTAAATATTGATTTCCTGGAATAACTGCAGGATTTTTGATTGGCCCATGCCTAACTATTTGAAGTGTTTCTGTGGGATGGAGGCCACAATGAACCACTTTTCCGGTTTAACCTAGCTTTGAGTCTAGTTCAACAGTTTGATCCACGTGCATCAACGTGGCTCGGTTAATCCGAGATTCAAACAGCGATCAGCATAAAAGACCCGAGGGGTAGGTTTAAACCCGGATCAAGTCACGCTCTCCACGGCAAGCTCTTTTTAGCACGAATTTTTGCATTTTCCTCATGCCTTTCAGTTGCTTCACACAGCCATCTGGCATGATTCCTGTAAAAGATGGACCGTGTGCACCAACGAAGTTCAAATCATGGCGTAAACTATGATCGGTAAATCCTTACTAATGCCCGCTGTACACGTAGGATTTTCTTGTACTAAAAATTATAAATGGGGCTTAAATGGGTGTTCACAATGCCTTTCAGCAGGCAATCAGTAGCCTATGACCGAAATCACCATTCATGAGCCTCATTTATAATTTGTAGTACAAAAAAATCCTACCGTGTACAACGGGCATTAGGTGGGACATAGGTACAACTGATTGGGATAGCCTGCACCAACCTCGCCGCACTAAAACCCCGACTAAAACTAAACCAAGATCAGTTGAGTCGAGTCCTGACCGTATCGTAACTTTAATAATTGCCTATTTTCGTGATATACAGGAAGTCAACTTCCAAAATCTTGCTAATTTTCGACCCTAACCCGGGTCTTACTCAGGCACTTTTCAGTAAGAAACTCCAGAAAAGTTTTTTGGAGTTTCTTACTGAAAAGTGCCTGAGGGAGACCCCGGTTGGGGTCGAAAATTTGCAAGATTTTGGAAGTTGACTTCCTGTATACCCGGCCTGTATATCATCATTTTGTGTGTCAGTTTTTGTGCTGTCGCTTTCTTTGGCCTATTTTACGTGGACATAAACACACTTTGCTTGTTCAGTGTCTGGATCCGTTGTCTGCTGAGGTACGATCAGTGGAATTGGCCGTCGTCCGTGCATTTCTGCGCTATTCCACGGCGGAAAATGGATGGCGAGCCAAAAAGAGGCAAAAAATTTTCGTATGTCAAAAAGAGTATCCTAACTGATCTCGCTGAGAAAAACACAGACGTAATAGAAGATAAGCGTATAACTGGCTCAATAAATGTCACAAAGTAATCATGTTGGGAAAAAATTGCGCTTCAGTTTAATCCCAAAAACGTGTGCAAAAGAAGTGTGAAGCAACTGAAGGGCATGTGGAAAAACGCCAAAAAATCGGGCTAAAAAGAGGTTGCCGTGGAGAAGCGTGATTTGATCCCTAAAGGGCTCCGCACACTGGCGACTAAAATAGGGGCGACTACCGATGCGACTACTACGTCGCCTGCAATAATTACCTTTGAGGTCGACCAGTGATGTTATCCACGACATCACTGATCTTCCAAATAAGCATTCGTCGCAAACGAGTCAACAAAAAGGGCACCGCAGACTGGCGATTTTTCGAGCGATTTTCTAGGCGACCGCCCTTGCGACCACAGAGGCGACTGAACATATTTTTAGTTTTTTTAGTTTTTGTTGACTCGTTTGCGACGAATGCTTATTTGGAAGATCAGTGATGTCGTGGATAACATCACTG
>NMRB01000284.1:73791-110532 GCA_002633025.1 Notospermus geniculatus
CTATAGCACGTGACGCAAAATTATCGCCGAAGTTTACATGTTTGGCCGATTTTTTTCGGCGACCTTGTCATGAAGTGCACAGATTTTTTCTTCACTTGTCAAATCACTGGCAGAATTGCACACACGTTAATGATCCTGAGTAAACATAGCATCTAAATAGCATGGTATTTCATATCAGCGAACTCTACTGTTCACAGATGCAGCCACCGAAAAACAGGAAAGTTTTTGCAAAGTTTGCACAAATGCTCGAGATGGCCATGTTCCGACGCCGTCATTGGTATTGTTATTGCGCATGACGTCAATGACGTTGGTGACGCCGCGAGTCTCGCCACCGGATGCGCTGAAAATCGGGTGTTCGAAAAACATGGACTATGGATCAATGGACTCTGGACTACTGGACTGTGGAAACCATGGACTGAACAGTCATAAATACCTCATTGACATACGCCGCCTGAAATAGAAACCTCTTCTCCGACAGGAAATTAGGAGCTGAGTCTTGAGTGATTGAGAAGCTGTCATCGCCGTGTGTTGTCGGGTCACATCGAATGTTCGTTTACATGTAGCTAACAAACTTCGAATTTTCATATAAATGTCTTTGAGTTTTGGTAGCGAGGTACATTTATAGAACCAAAGAAACGAGCAAATCCAAAATGTGATATTCATATCTATATATTACACTATATACACAGTACAAATGCTGCCGAAAACGTTTGTACTGTGTATATAGTGTAATATATAGATATGAATATCACATTTTGGATTTGCTCGTTTCTTTGGTTCTATAAATGTCTTTGTCTTCTCTGTTTGATTCACAAGGCTTCAGCAGCCTAGAATGATCTTGTTGGGCATAATATCGGTGTGCATGGAGAGTAGCCTGGCCTCTCTTCCCGAGCAAATTAAAGGCATTATTTTTTTATCAACCAGTAATGAAAATTCAGTAGCCTATTAGGCATGCGCAAGACTGGTGTGTCATTCGCGATGACGTCTTCGTACACAACCATGAAAACAGGGGCACGCGGCGCATGTCAGTGAGCGGGTATCCATGACTGGTCAGTCCATGGTTTGCACAGTCCAGTAGTCCAGAGTCCATTGATCCATAGTCCATGTTTTTCGAACACCCCTGAAAATCCTGGGCAAATTTCCGATTCAAACTGCAATTTCCAAGCACAGAGATCTTGAATCACTCTGATTCTTTGCCAGATCTTTGCTTTGATATCCAACTTTGTGAACAGCGGCATTCTCGGCTTCAGCAACAAAAATGACCCCATGTAATTTGTGTCTATTTTGGACATGTGTCATCCAGCGATAATTTATGGTAACGCACTATAGGTATCACCCAATACCATGGAGAATCGACACATGAAGAAACGAAAAAAATCTGTTGGGAAATGTTTGTGAAATGTGTGTTTTTCAAATTCATGTACATTTTCCTGTACATTTATGTATATACAAAGTAATTGACAAGTTCCTTCCCATAGTTTCCGTTTTCAGGACATTTTGCTGTCGATTTCACTTTTACAGGGTTCTCCATGGAGCACTAGGTGGAAATTACCGTAATTATTTCCAGCTGATTAAATATCAAATTGTTACTGGGGTTGTTTTAACCCCTTATTATTGGACTTAGGACCTAATATTGAAATTTAAGGGACAAACTACCCAATTTTGTGGTTTTGATATTTTATCTGTTAAAATATATCTGGGTGGTTTCTATCAAATGATCCATGGAGAATCCCATAAAAGTGTAATCTAATGTAAAATGTGCTGTAAATAGAAACTACGGGTAGGACTTTGCTATATACTTTGTATACACATAAATGTACAGGAAAATGTACATGAATTTGAAAAACACGTATTTCACAAAAATTTCCCAACCGATTTTTTTTTTCGTTTCTTCATGTGTCGATTCTCCATGGTATTGGGTGACACCTAGTATAAGTTTTATCACCTTAACTTTTTTTGCACTTTCTTACCGTTAAGGCCCACTGTGTGTAGACTCGGGACCCAGTCGTTGTGTCGCTCCGGCCGCCGCACTACACTCCACAAACGACTGGGAAAGCAAGCTGCAAAATCAGCAACAACAACAACAAAAATCAGCGGCTAGCGTACCGACAACAACAACGGATGTGAATGAGTTCAGCCAATCAGAAACTGCGGCTTCAACGGCCGTCGTCTGCTCGTTGCAAGATTCAAATCAGCTGATTATATCGGGAACTTTCTTCGAGGCCAAGAACGGTATCCTGGTATCTNTCTGACTACTGGAAAAAGGTTTTGTGGACAGACGAAACCAAAATTGAGCTTTTTGGTCAAAATGATAAACGTTACGTTTGGCGGAAACCAAATGCAGCCTTTGAGGAAAAAAACCTGATGCCTACGGTGAAGCATGGAGGCGGTAGCATTCTCGTCTGGGGATGCTTTGCTGCTTCAGGAACTGGCAGACTTGCCCACATCAATGGAATAATGAATTCCTTGGCCTACCAGGACATTTTGGGTGAAAACCTCACCCCATCAGTCAAGCACTTGAAACTTGGGCGCCGCTGGATCATGCAACAGGATAACGATCCAAAGCACACAAGCAAGTCAACTCGAGCCTGGTTCCAGAGAAAGAAAATCACCGTAATGGAATGGCCAAGTCAGAGTCCAGACCTCAATCCAATTGAGATGCTCTGGACTGACCTCAAGCGTGCCGTCCATAAGCGAAAACCATCAAACCTGAATGAACTACGCCAATTCTGCGATGAGGAATGGTCCAGGATTTCACCAGAAAGATGCCAGCATTTGATCTCCGATTACAGAAAACGTTTGGTTGCAGTCATTGCAGCCAAGGGAGGATCAACTAAATACTGACACTAGGGGTTCACATACTTGTGCACAGGCCCATTACCTGTATATCAAATTTCATTTGTGGAAGGACAGTTGTGAATGGCTCTTTTGACTAACAGGGAAGAGAATGTCCTGCAATGTACATGATTTATAGGCGAGCTTTACAATAAAACAACAATTCTTGGAATACACCATGATAATATGCATTCCGTGGTGGGGTTCACTAACTTTTGGGCACAACTGTACTTTGTATACACATAAATGTACAGGAAAATGTACATGAATTTAAAAAACACGTATTTCACAAAAATTTCCCAACCGATTTTTTTTTTCGTTTCTTCATGTGTCGATTCTCCATGGTATTGGGTGACACCTAGTATAAGTTTTATCACCTTAACTTTTTTTGCACTTTCTAACCGTTAAGGCCCACTGTGTGTGGTCATCTCCCCTGGCATATATTATCATCGGGCATGTCGCCTGACCACAAATAAAATAGGCCTACCACAGTATTTACCTAACGGGGCAGTTGTCATTCATTGCATCATCCAAAATAGGCTTGGTAAAAATTTGAAAAGGACACTCGGTCTCTTGGAAGGCCCAGGCCTATTTATCATGTTTATGACTAATCCTACCGTCACCTGTTTGTTATCAGGCTATTACTGGGTTTGAAATGGACATCATACAACCTGATCTCCAATTGGGCTCCCCATGTTGCGCTTTTTTTGGGCCACCCTGTAGTGTAAAGTCACCGTGGTTGGTATAATATCGTATTTTTCTTTCAGATTGGACTAATCGGCATTCTCCTGTCTGCATTATGTGCCTTCGGATGCAGCATTACCCTGATTTTCTTTCCAAGTCAGGTGACCTGCTGCAGGCCCACACCAACGACAACAACAACAACAACCACAACTGCGTACCCACAGAACCCGCCGGCATCGGTATACGCTCTCCCTCCGCCGCAGCAAACCCAACATATCATCCGAACCTACTAACGGCTCCCCGCGTGCAAGCACTAAACGAGGGAACGGCTGAAAATCTCAGAGAGTGCAGTGCGATGGACTCCTTCCCCGCATTACGAACTTTCCACGACACGGCGTTGTTTATGACGTCATTGGGCGCGACACCTGCGTCATGAATGTAGACTGTGTATTGGGCCTAAAATGTACACATGGTTTTAGAGAAAAGGCTGCAGCACCCAAGTTATGAAATAATTCCATGAAATTCACTTGGATTATGAAACTTTATATGTGTATGGACTTTGTAACTTGAAGAATATTACATTTCGGCAGACTTCACTCACTTCACTTTTTGATTTGAAGTTCCAACCTATTTGCCATCATCTTTAAATTCAAAAAGTGAAGTTCCTGGAAGCTTTCGAATGAATTTCTGTATTGACCCACATCGGGAAATCAATGTACCAATCAGAGAACGTACATATTCAAGGAAGTTTACACTATTAGAAAAAACAGAAGATTCTCCAGAATAGTCTGTGCAGCAGAGTTTCAAGCATTTTCTGTAAATTTACAGAAAGGATTCAGGGTCAATGGAATATTATGTCATTGCCCATGACCCTCAAATAAGCCAGCAAATAAGGTTGAACATCTTAACAGGCCAAAATCCGGCCAAAATAGTCCCACGGTCGGTCACGTGGGTTTGTTGATGAACAATATGGCTGCCTTGGACTTGTGTACGAGGTGAAATGCGCCGCCCAGTGGGCAGATAAGCAGTTCGCCTCAGGTCGTTCCGAATGGCTCAGGATGAGGACTGTACATCATTTTCAACAAAGCCTGTTCGCCTTGTATCACATAAGACTTTAGACAAACCACCAATGACCCGCATGTAGAAGGACACCAACTCGTCCTAAGTGAGGGTCATGCACGCCCCCAATGGGGAACCCGCATGACTGCAGATGGCGCAGTCAGTATAAGACCCGAATGACCTACTGACGTCACTTTTTTCGCTGTTGACGTTACGTCCTCAAAGCATGTGTAGGGGCCTACATTTTTCTACCCAATTTTCCGTGGAAATTTCCCCAAAAGACGTCGTCAGTATTGGCATCCTGTGGCATTTCTGACGAAACAAAGCAGAGTGATATATGGAGAACTTTGAACATGAAATAGGACAGTGCAATTTAATCAAAATTGAACCAAAGAGAGTGGTTTATTTTGGGGCAAGAAGTAAATGGAAATACTGTTAGAAAATAGGACTTCCGGGTCTTACACTGACAGCGCCACGTCGTGGCGTAGTTCTGCGGGTTCCTCATTAGTGTGTTTAAAAATCATTCTTATCTGATTGGGAACGTCTCATTCCCGGAACAATAAGAATGTTTTCCGGGGACTTCCCAGTCGTGGAAGCCAATCATCATAATCACACTCTATGGTTAAATCGCCCGTTCATGTCACTAGTGATAATTGTGGCAAGCTGCTGAATGGGAGGTTGCAGGATCGTTCCGATAAACCGCCTGGCATCTTTAATTGAAAAGTAAGGTACGTTATGTCGACCATAGACTTTGGGTGATATGAACAAAAATCAGTATCTACTAGCTAGTAGTTACTAGAAGTAAAAGTAACTACTTGCAAGCTTTTACTCCGAGTAGAAGTGAACACTTAAATTCATATGAATAAACAGTTGCATTTACTTCAAAGTAATTACTTCTGCCCTACTAGTTTTTACTCGTCTGATCCTGGGTTCACAGTACTGAAATTAATACTGTTGATTATTCATATCCTCGGCAGTCTTTACTGTTTTTGGAGTAACTACTGTACGAGTATTAAATAACACTTATCAGTAGTAGCTGCAAGTAATTACTTCTGTTTTATTCATATAGTCACCAGTAAATACTTCAAAAACTGAAGTACTGTAAAAGTTATTACTTATTTTTATTCATATCACCCATTGTATTGGTATCAATCGTGGCCAACTTCCCTGACACACTGTGCCAATGCGGTTTCAGATTCCAGTCTACTAACCATGTTATACTTGATTGCCCATTCCTGATCGACGCAATACGCATCCTCTTGAATGATCTTCAATCCATTCCTCAGCTCAACTTCAGAACCTTCAACGCGATAACTCGAACCGACCGTGTTAGTACCCTCCTTCATGGAAACTCTAATTTTTCGTCAGCAATTAATAAATCTATTATCTCGTCAACTGCCAACTTCCTTTATACTGCTACCAATATTTTTTCCTAGCCATCATTAAACTCTACCGTTCTCTCCTTTTCTCCCACATCCTTACCATTAAATAAAACCCCTTTCCTTCCTGCCCAGTCAAGCCTTACATTTACTAATTACATTCACTGTGGGGTTGAGCAACCAATTTTTGGGGCTTGGAATCTTTTCATTCCTTAATTGCTGACCCATCCTGTTTGGGTTGGACACTTCAGATCTACATTTGGGTTTCAGCTCAGTCTTTACTAGAGTTTCAGATTGTAAAGTTCCAGCCTGAAGAAGACCCCGGTTGGGGTCGAAAATTTTCAAATTTCTGGAAATTGACTTTATATTTATCATCTTAACATCCTTACCTTTAAACTTAGTTTGCTTCCATGCTTCCTTTACTCCAGCATTTTCTTCTGGTGTTTCCTTACACATTCACTTCTGCTTTCTGTTCCTCATTGGGTGATATGAATAAAAATAAGTAATAACTCTTACTCCAGTTTTTGAAGTATTTACTGGTGACTATATGAATAAAACAGGAGTAATTACTGTACGTAACTACTTGTAGCTACTACTAATAAGTATTAGTTAATACTAGTGCAGTAGTTACTCCAAAAACAGTAAATACTGCCGAGGATATGAATAATCAGAAGTATTAATTTCAGTACGGCGAACCCAGGATCAGATGAGTAAAAACTAGTAGGGCAGAAGTGATTACTTTGCAGTAAAAGCAACTGTTTATTCGTATGAATTCAAGTGTTGACTTCTACTTGGAGTAAAAACTTGGAACTAGTTACTTTTACTTCTAGTAACTACTAGCTAGTAGATACTGATTTTTATTCATATCATCTATTATGTTGCTTCCTTATCAACCGTTGCTTTGTATAATTGGGGAGGTTTCGAAATCAAACGATAAACCAAAACTTTACGACAACGTTATTTTTCATACTACACATTAACAAGATTTTGCATTGCATTTTCGGTACAAAAATAAAGTTGTCGTTAACGTTTACGTTTATCGTCTGATTTCGAAACCTCCCTACTTTTGAACTGAGTGTGCAACATTTCATCTGCTCATTTTTTTAAAAATAAAATTTGATGTCATCCTTTACATTTTTGGGATTGTAATTTTTTGCTTCTAATTTTCCTTTCGCAATTTCTACAGAGCTCAGTTCTATATTGTATGTGGTTTGCATCCAATTTATGTTCTGTGCTCTACGTTCTATGCTTTAGTTCTATATTGTCTAAGCCCAGTGGTCGAGTGGTTAGCGCGCTCGACTACTAAACTGTACAATGGGGTCGGCGCGGGTTCGACTCCGGGCGAAGGCATGTACAAAAAAAGTTGTGAAACATTAATGCAGGGTCCGTCGGATGGGACTAAAAGCCGTGGTCCCTTGTACCTGCCAGGGCAAGTAAAAGACCCCACACAGGTGGACAGTAGCCTGTCGTTGACTCCATACCTCCGGCAAAAATCCAACAGGGTTACGACGCCGCTAATGTACATACAATGAGTACTTAGTTAACTGGTTCTGACCCAATTTTGGTGGAATGTCACTACAGATCATTATAATATGCATTTGAGGCCCCATAAGGGTTGTCGTTGACTCCATACCTCCGGCAAAAATCCAACAGGGTTACGACGCCGCTAATGTACATACAATGAGTACTTAGTTAACTGGTTCTGACCCAATTTTGGTGGAATGTCACTACAGATCATTATAATATGCATTTGAGGCCCCATAAGGGTCTAAATTCATTCATGACAGCATGAATATGCTTTTCTGCTTGGTGTCCTCTGTTCAGACCATGACATGGTGTATTTCGTTTCAACATTGTTTTCAAAGTCACGGACTGGGACAGAAAGAGCCAATACACTCTAAACGTGAGGACCACAACTGGCAGAAATCAACATCATTCAATCTAACTTCCCAAATCAATGACCCTATTAATAGGATAAGCCACCACAAAATGACTTGGTCTAATTTGTCTTGTTCTTGGCCCCTTTCATGGACTTAGAAAATTTTTGAGCCAGAGCCAGTTAACTAAGTACTCACTGTAATTTGCTTCAAATTTTCGCTTCATTAGTTCTACATGTATACTCTTTTGCTATATATACATATTGTACATTATTTTGCTTCTAATTCGCTTTCCTAGTTTTAAGCCATTCAGTTGACATGTATACTCATTTTGTTTACTGCACCTTATCTATGTACTGCACCGCCTTCATTTGTATAGCACACTACTAAAGAGGGCCACTAATGCCCTGGCACTGGCCCTTTGTTATTTGTATTGCATTAGTATATAAACTACAATATATATTTATGTACTACGCAAAAAAAATAAAAAAATCGTGGTCTGTTTGGCCAATCGTAGATTCTCCACCTAATGTAGACCACCACCGACTGTGGACATACCACCAACGACTGTCGAACCGCCAACAACTGCAGACCCGCCAATTTACTGCGGACTCACCAACAACTGTAGACCCACCACCAACTGTTGACCTGGACCCACCATACCGACTGTAGACCGACCACCAATTGTCGACCCACCACCAACTGCAGATCCACCATTGATACTGCAGACTCACCAACAACTGCTTCGTAAGCCGTGGTGCCTTGTACCTTGTGTATTTGCAAGGGCAAGTAAAATACCCCATCCAAGTGAGGAACATGGGTAGCTTGTGATGGCCTCCTCCGTACCACCAGGGCCAATAATGCTATAGCGTCGGCCCTGACGGAAAAATGAAATACAAAATACTGCAGACCCACCACCAACTGTCGACCTGGACCCACCACACCAACTGTTGACCACCACCAACTGTCGACCTGGACCCACCACACCAACTGTCGACCACCAACAACTGTAGACCTGGACCCACCACCAACTGTAGGCCCACCACCAACTGCAGACCCATCACCAACTGTAGACCCACCACCAACTGCAGACCCACCACCAACTGCAGACCCACCCCCAATTTATAGACCCACCACCAAATGTCGACCCACAAACCAACTGTAGACCCTCCAGCAGCAACTGGGGTTGTCCCCAATTGAATACCTGTCAAATGACATCATATTACCCAACCGTCATGCCGTGTCAACATAAGTAGTTTACAGGTCAAGAGGATCTATCTATCATGTTCACAGTTAATCGATTCGTTACGGCCATATTTCTATCTGACCGATTAGGGCCACCTAGTACGTGGAGTTCGCGCCTGTCCTCATTTGTGTAGTATAGATGGGAAGTTCCCATTCGACACAACAACGACTTACGTGTCCTCATTTGTATAGTATAGATACATGGGAAGTTCCCATTCGACACAACAACGACTTACGTGTCCTCATTTGTGTAGTATAGATGGGAAGTCCCCATTCGACACAACAACGACTTACGTGTCCTCATTTGTATAGTATAGATAGATGGGAAGTCCCCATTCGACACAACAACGACTTACGTGTCCTCATTTGTATAGTATAGATAGATGGGAAGTCCCCATTCGACACAACAACGACTTACGTGTCCTCATTTGTATAGTATAGATAGATGGGAAGTCCCCATTCGACACAACAACGACTTATGTGTCCTCATTTGTGTAGTATAGATGGATGGTGGTGGATGATATTGTAGTAGCAGTAGCCAAAAACGTTCGCTTTTCTTATTAAAATCAAATTTTTGTTCGTGTATCATATAAACTGTTCTAGTCGTGTAACATGTAGCTTTTGCTGACAAAAGAGGAAGTTATCACCCACTAAAGTGTTTTTTCCTGTGAAAATGTTGGCTCTGTGAATGAGGAAGTGAGATAAACTGCATAATGAGGAGTGAAATCTGATGGACATAGATTCCTAACAATGAATGATTCAACGACATGTTTATAAGTGGATGGAGATGATAGTTTTGGGACACCCACACAGTTCCACCCGCACGAGCTAAATATCAGACTTTAGGCTGGTGCAGAAATGTTGATGGAATGTTTTTGGAAATACTCTAAAGGCCGCCGAACACGGTCAAATTTGTCATCAACATTTTCTGAATATGTTCAATAAAGGCCTACATACGGGTTAAAAAATTGAAACCCAAATAGGCCGTTAATCTGAATTTCCAAAAATTGGATCAAAAATTTGACTGTGTGGAGGACCATTACCAACACGTGTCCTAGAGACAAAAAATGCAATGCTGGGTACATGTATTTGTTTTGGAAAACTGGCAGTAAGCGCTGGGCCGTAGCGGACGCGTCTAGGCCTTGAGATTTCATGACTACAACCATTCAATTCCCAAAATGACCTTGAACCTTTCAGATCATGAACATCGAAACATTTCTTGACTGGATCCTGATGGTCCTGCTGGTCATTCTCTCCAAAATCGACAAGTGGAGAGCAGGTTTCTTGCACCAAGAATCCCCGGGTGAGTCTGTTAGTTCAGGGTTACCGAGGACAGCGCGGTGACACCCTAAAAATCCACCGAAAGACAAGTGTCTTGCTTCCCTTATGTCAAACTTAAGAAGGGACACCCTGTATATTATTAATCCAAAGAACGGGAAAGCACAAAAATTGACACACAAAATGATAAATATCAAGAAGTCAAGTTCCAGAATCTTGCAAATTTTCGACCCCAACCGGGGTCTTCCTCAGGCACTTTTCAGTTGGAAAGACCAGAATTTGGGATTTTGCTCAGGCTTTTCTGCACGACTGTTAGAAGTCAATGCATGTAGTGGAAAAGGTCCGGAACGAAATTTGATTGGTCGGTGCCCTATTTGGAATATAATAGGAATNCAAGGTCACAGAGGTCAAAGTTCAAAATTCACTGTTTGGTGGCACATTTCATTGCTATTTGACATAGAGTGTTGTGATTTGGTATGAAGATATATCTAGGCACCCTGCACGAATGCACCAAATTTCAACCCGATCGGACTTCAAATATGGCCGCCAGGAAGCCATCTTGAAAAATGGACTTTGACCCACATTTTATAAATAGGAGTAGGTAGGATGTTTTAACAATGTCAAAATATTTATCTAGGTACCATATAAATATATGGTAAATTTCAGTCAGATTCTACGTCAAATATGGCCGCCAGGGAGCCATCTTGAAAAATGGACTTCGACCCGCACCTCATAAATAGTGGGAGCTAGGATGCTTTAAGCGTGCCTAAATATGTGTCTTGGTACCGTCTACTTATATCAAATTTCGGTTCGATTGGACTTCAACATGGCTGCCAGGCGGCCATCTTGAAAAATTGACTTTGGCCATATCTCACCGGTAGTAAATGTTACAATGTTTCAATGTTGTCTAAATAATATCTATGCAAGTATCCTGTAGATTCCTGCTGAAATTTCAGTCCCAATGAACGTCACCTGTGGCCACCAGGTGGCCATCTTGAAAAATAGAATTTTTGACATCTGTGACCTAGACAGGAAAGCAGTTTGTTCACAAATACCACTTGTATTCATTGTATTCAGAAATTGTACTCCTTCTGGGTGCCATCACCTGAGTTTATGTCATTGACTGATAATACTGATCAGATCATAAAAATACTTCTTGGTGTGTTCAGCTTTATCTTTATCTGTACTGATCCTTCAACATTCACCATGAGAGTCATAGTTTCACACTTAACCATGGTGACTTGACACAGAGGTGAGCACAATGGCCCTGGCCATTTCATCTTATTAATATCAGATTTTTGTTCGTGTATCATATAAACTGTTCTAGTCGTGTAAGCTTTTGCTGACAAAAGAGGAAGTTATCACCCACTAAAGTGTGTTTTCCTGTGAAAGTGTTGGCTCTGTGAATGAGGAAGTGAGATTAAATGCATAATGAGGAGTGAAATCTGATGGACACCGAGTAGATTTCTAACAATGAATGATTCAACGACATGTTTATAAGTGGATGGAGACGATAGTTTTGGGACACCCACACAGTTCCACCCGCACGAGCTAAATATCAGACTTTAGGTTGGTGCAGAAATGTTGATGGAATGTTTTTGGAAATATTCTAAAGGCCGCCGAACACGGTCAAATTTGTCATCAACATTTTCTGAATATGCTCAATAAAGGCCTACATACAGGTTAAAAAATTGAAACCCAAATAGGCCG
This sequence comes from Notospermus geniculatus, assembly GCA_002633025.1. Classification (NCBI taxonomy): domain Eukaryota; kingdom Metazoa; phylum Nemertea; class Pilidiophora; order Heteronemertea; family Lineidae; genus Notospermus; species Notospermus geniculatus. Next base: position 85,859 of record NMRB01000284.1, read on the forward strand.
TTAATCTGAATTTCCAAAAATTGGATCAAAAATTTGACTGTGTGGAGGACCATTACCAACACGTGTCCTAGAGACAAAAAATGCCATGCTGGGTACATGTATGTGTTTTGGAAAACTTTGGCAGTAAGCGCTGGGCCGTAGCGGACGCGACTAGGCCTTGAGATTTCATGACTACAACCATTCAATTCCCAAAATGACCTTGAACCTTTCAGATCATGAACATCGAAACATTTCTTGACTGGATCCTGATGATCCTGCTGGTCATTCTGTCCAAAATCGACAAGTGGAGAACAGGTTTCTTGCACCAAGAATCCCCGGGTGAGTCTGTTAGTTCAGGGTTACCAAGGACAGCGCGGTGACACCCTAAAAAACCACCGAAAGACAAGTGTCTTGCTTCCCTTATGTCAAACTCAAGAAGGGACACCCTGTATATTATTAACCCAAAGAACGGGAAAGCACAAAAATTGACACACAAAATGATAAATATCAAGAAGTCAAGTTCCAGAATCTTGCAAATTTTCGACCCCAATCGGGGTCTTACTCAGGCCTTTTTCAGTTGGAAAGACCAGAAATGACTGAGCATTTGGGATTTAGCTCAGTCTTTTCCATCTGGTGCTCACCAGTCTATCTGGCCTGACGGCCATCTAGCCTGGTTCGAATCCATCGCATTTCCCGTTTCTGAGGGGGCGAGAGCCTCAGCCAATCATCGGGGCGCGAAGGAAAATCGACGTGCCAATCAAAATCCATGTTACAAATGCGAGCGCGAAGAGCAAAGACAGTGTCCAACGGTGATTTGTTTCGCGAGTTCTGATTGGCTCGGAGGCGGGGTCAAGTAGGGGTCAGGTTCATTAATAATTTATGCATTAACGGAAAAGATGACAGGATTCGGACAAGGCTAAAGACGGAGTCGATAACCTTGTTTGGACAAGATGGTCTTTTCTGGTCTCTCCAACTGAAAAGTGCCTGAGGAAGTCCCCGATTGGGGTCGAAAATTTGCAAGATTCTGTATATTATTAAGACCACCGGACTATTGAAAGCCTGTACGAAGGACGACAGCGCGGTGACACCCTAAAAAGCCACCGAAAGACAAGTGTCTTCTTCACTTGCCAACTGTAAATCATAATGTCACACTCAAGAGACACCCTGTATATTGTTAAGACCACATTGAAAGCTGTGCTCAGCAGACGACTGATTTTCTTATTCTTCCTGATAGGACCACTGACTTTCATGTACAAACCTCACGACACTCTGGCAAGGATTGGGGACGAGGTTATACTGACATGTGGAACGATGGAGAAGACTTCTGTAAACTGGTAAAGATGGTTGGTGCAATCCATCCAAAATGAACTTTGAAAAACGTAATATATATCCTTTTCCCGTCGAACTCGTCCCAGACATGTGGGTCGCACAAACTGGGTCGGGGATTCAGCCAATCAGAGTCGGGGACACACAATGCACAGCGCTGACTGTTTGGCATGTTTGGGACGGGTTCGATGGGAAAGGAGATTACGGTCTTCAAAGTTCATTTTGGATGGATTATTTTCGAATATTGTTGATACGAACCAAATTATCTTGTTAATACATTCCAGAAGGACCATTTGACCAGTTTTGAGATTCTTGTGCAAATTCTAAATAGGATAATTTAGACGAAAAAGAGGTCGGTGTCTTTTCGGTTGATCAGCCTTTCTCTACTATTATGAGCCAGAACAATAGACTAGTAGAAGAGACCAATTTTTTCCCAAAACCTGGAAAAAATTAAGGGGTGAACGATTTTTATGTCATTTTATGCATATGACTCTGATGCATGTTTGGGACGGGTTCGATGGGAAAGGAGATAACGGTCTTCAAAGTTCATTTTGGATGGATAATTTTCGAATATTGTTGATACGAACCAAATTATCTTGTTAATACATTCCAGAAGGACCATTTGACCAGTTTTGAGATTCTTGTGCAGATTCTAAATAGGATACTTTAGACGAAAAAGAGGTCGGTGTCTTTTCGGTTGATCAGCCTTTCTCTACTATTATGAGCCAGAACAACCTAAGTGCATTTTTTAAATTTTACAGGAAAAGCAAAAAAACAGTTTTTTGCACACAGGTCTTTCTGGCTCTGAAGAAATTATTTTTGTTTTATTTTATCCAAATGCTAAGATATAGGCATTTTATGCTGATTTGATAAGAACAAGAAATATTTTTGCTCCTTCAAATCACTCTTAGTTACCGTTTACAGCTTCTAGGGAGCATGCAAAACAAAAGACTGTTGGGACCCACATAGGCTATTCTGGCTCGCAGCCTTTTTTGACTCCAATTTCACCCAAAAGGGGGCAGTACTTCCACATGAAGCTGTGCTTGTTGAACAGAGCTCTTTTCAAGCTTCATTTTGATATATCAGTTCCAAAACATTCCAAGTGGCTCATAGGTTGTTCTGGCTAAGGGGTCAGAGCCAGAACAACGTATGTGCCACTTCGGTTATTTTGGAACTGATACATTAAAATGAAGCTTGAAAAGAGCTCTATTCAACAAGCACAGCTTCATGAGGAAGTACTGCCCCCTTTTGGGTGAAATTGGAGTCAAAAAGACTGAGAGCCAGAACAGCCTATGTGCGTCCCGATGGTCTTTTGTCTTTTGCATGCTCCCTAGAAACTCTAAACGGTAACTAAGAGTGATTTGAAGGAGCAAAAATATTTCTTGTTCTTATCAAATCAGCATGACATGCCTATATCTTAGCATTTGGCAAAAATTCATGAAAAATATTTTTTTACCTGTGTTGCCTACAATAGGCCTAGCTGATCCGTTACGAGTCAGGGCTTAAGTTTAAGTTGAGAAATAACTCAAATGAACTGCGAGCTTAACAGTGAAACCTGTTACGCGTCAAGGCTTAAGTTATAGCTATACTAATCGTAAGTTAAGAAATAACTCAAATGCGCTGCGGCTCAAGTTGGGATAAGCGGAATTTCAGCTTAAGTTAAAGATCGGCTTAGCTGGGGTTAAGATGAAACTTAGCCTGAACTGGTGCATACGGGCCTCTGGGCCAAGCTGTTCCTGAGTTCTGCCACTTCGATGATTTTACAGGTTACGCCATCTGGCGGCCATATTGGATGTTTGATCAGGCAAAAAACTTGAACAGGCACATACAGATCATCTAGAGGGAGGCACGTATCAAAGTTGAGCGCTCTGTGTGAAGTGGTTCTTGAGTTATAGTACTTTGATGATTTTCGGGTTACGCCACTTGGTGGCCATATTGAAAGTCAAGTCACGCCGAAATTTGATGTGCATGTAAAGGTCATCTAGAGGGAGGTACATATCAAGGTTGAGCAATATGGGCCAAGCCGTTCCCGAGTTATGGCACTTCGATGATTTTCAGGTTACGCCACCTGGCGGCCATATTGGATGTTCTATCGGGCTGAGACTCGGTATTTTTGAGGGTACCCCTCTAATACACGTTTATGCAAGATATAAAGTCGCTTGGTGAAATAGGGAATTGGGCCTGTGGCGCCCTTTCACGAGTAGGCTCCTCATCCGCTGTCTTCTTCCAGCCTACACATCATACAACACGAAATGTTGTCTACCAGGATGTGCTTTAAAGTAACTCCGCCATAAGGCAACAGTGCACTTAGAGTACACACCCGTAATAATAATAATAATAATAATTTATTTAAATTAAAGTGCTACATTAATGATTAAAACATTTTCTAAGCACTGTACATAATTTAAGACAAATCATAAAACAATGGAAAGGGTCGAATTAAAAGGAGCGAGAACAGAAAATGTAGATTTATCACTGGGAGCCAGGGCTCCCAGTGATCGGTCCCCATACTGCCCACTTGTACGAGGGATGGCCAGAAGCCAGGGGTCAGCAGAGGACCGAAGACTGCGGGCCGGGCTCCGCAGCCTGAGGAAGTCCTGAAGATAGCTCGGACTGCTCTCCCGGTGAAGCACATTGTGCGTCACAAGGAGAGCCTTGTATTCAATGCGCAGTCCCACAGGCAACCAGTGGAGATTTCTTAAAATAGGCGTAATGTGCTCCCTTCTCTTGGTTCCGGTGAGAAGTCTCGCTGCAGAATTCTGAGCCTTCTGCAAGCGGGACATCTCACAATCAGGCAGACCCAAGAGGAGGGAGTTTTGAAAGTCCAACCTAGAAGTGATTAGGGCGTTTATTACCCGAGCACAAGTCTCAAAGGTAAGGTATCTGCGAACTTTTGCCAGTCTCGAAATTTGAAAATAGATGGACCGAACAGTGTTGGAAACTTGAGGGGCCATAGTGTGCATCAAATTGTGCCCCAAGGTTTCGGACCTGAGTAGAGGTTTGAACAGTAGATGTTCCGTGCAAATCCGTGCCTAAGCATGTGGTGTTGGTCAATTATGCGTCCAAGTGGCTGAATATACAATGAAAACAGCAATGGCCCCAATACGGAGCCCTGTGGCACGCCACACACCAATGGCCTAGGCGCGGATTTGCGGCCGTCAATCACAACTGTCTGGGTACGAAGGCTTAAATAAGACTGGAACCAGTTCAGGGCATTGCCAGTGATACCATTAACTACAGTTTTGTACAGGGTCTATAGGCCTAGCTGGTATACAAAAAGCAGACTGTTACATCATCATTACCTGGAGTCACCAAAATAATAAAGTTACGTCTTCAGACATGGTCGTCTGAAAAGAGAATGCATAATCGAGCTTGCGGGAAACCGCAAAACGCGTTTTCGACCGCTGATCAATGAAGGTTAACGCCATACCTCTTATCCCTATTATTGGGTATGAAAGTTGACATCGTCGTTGGACTTAGAAAATTTTCTGATCGGGTTTTGGGCCACGGCGGGGTATACGGGGAACTACTGTATGTGCCACTTCGGTTATTTTGGAACTGATATATTAAAATGAAGCTTGAAAAGAGCTCTATTCAACAAGCACAGCTGCCCCCTTTTGGGTGAAATTGGAGTCAAAAAAAGACTGAGAGCCAGAACAGCCTATGTGCGTCGCGATGGTCTTTTGTCTTTTGCATGCTCCCTAGAAACTCTAAACGGTAACTAAGAGTGATTTGAAGGAGCAAAAATATTTCTTGTTCTTATCAAATCAGCATAACATGCCTATATCTTAGCATTTGGCAAAAATTCATCAAAAAATATTTTTTTTAGAGCCAGAACGACCTATGTGCAAAAAAGTGTCTGTAAAATTTAAAAAATGCACTTAGGTTGTTCTGGCTCTGGCCGCGTATTCATAAAGCTACTAAGTCAAAGTATGACACTTATCTTTTGTGTTGAACAAAGGATAAGTGTCATACTTAGACTTAAGTAGTTTTATGAATACGGGGTCTGACCCCTTCTTGTACACCCAATGCATTGTGTATCTATGGTGTGTCCCAAAAAACTGTCACACACGTTATAACAGGGGCCTGTGGACACCAGCGGTGAAGTACACCAACCAGTGAAGAGCTTGTTTATTTCCATATCTTAGGTACCATGATGGCGTCAAGGTGAACCCTGGCATTAGTGCGACCCCTAAAAACGACCTCATTATGATCGAGAACATGAACGAAATGAGTCGCCTGACGATCCGTCGACTCACTCCAGACTTGGCCGGACGATATCACTGCAAGGCATACAACGATCAGGTTGCGATCCGGAAGGGTAGCTGGCTCAACATCACGGGAGACTGTCAGGGTATGTAAACAACCAATCTGAACAGTCATGACCTCTCTAGCTGTCTATTGTCAACATGTTCAAAATACAAATGACTAGGGAACATTGAAAAACAAGGAACATTGGCCGATGTTACACGGACATTTTGACAGGACGGGAAAGCTGATTGTTTGGTGTCTTATTACAGACGTTTCAACCCACGGCGACCAAAAATATGTGAATAAATCAGGTGAGGGTATCTCGATTCATGCCACCGAGCGAGACATTCAGACCATCTTCTGGACCAAGTCCTACTCTAGAAATCCCTACAAACTGATGTTCTTTAACAAGACGATGAAACCTGGTCAGAGAGATCACGTGCATGTCACCCCTGACGGCACACTCACTATCGCTTCCCTGAACATCTTGGATGAGGGAACGTTTACACGGATTGTCGCCGATAGCCGGGGTTGTGTGGAGAAAACATCCTATCGTTTGGAGATTGAAAATTCGCAGGCGGAAGGTGAGTATTGTATCGGGTGGGCCAAAAAAAACGCATCGAACTTCTAATCTTGATTTCTCAACAACTGTCCATTGTAATTCAATGAAATTTGGTACCGTATAATGTAAAGATGTTTTTTTTCACGTGAAAATTTTTGCATTGATACCTTTGGTATTAGCACCGTATCACTCAATTTAAAAATCATTGTAAAAATGTGTGATTCCGGAATCCAAAAAGATAGGAAAAACCCGTCCCGAATTTCAAATTTCTATTTCTCAATAACTATTCATTATAACCCAATGGAAATTCACTCAATACTGTTCCGTGGCTATGTTTCTAAAATGTGAAAGTTTCAACACATTATCTTTGGTATTAAGATTGTGGTGCCAAATGTAAAAACCATAGTAATCATTCATCATATTTTAGGAGACAATGGTGAAACTTCGAAACGCTCGGTTCCAATATGGCGTTATAGTAATGAGCGCCACAGCGTAGATATTAAAGTTATTGGTTTAATACTTTCACATATTAAGGGCAATATCATGGAGCAGTGTGAGGCAAAATTTCATTGAGTTGTAGTGAAGCTTTTATGAGAAATTAAAATTTAAAGTTTGGGAATTTTTCATCCACCCGTATTTTACCGGATTCCGGAATCACATTTTTTTATAATGATTTTTAAATTGAATGATATGGTCCAAATACCAAAGCGATCAATGCAAAAATTTCACACGTTCAACAAAACATCTTTAAATGATACGGTACCAAATTTCATTGAATTATAATGGACAGTTGTCGAGAAATCAAGATTTGAAGTTCGATGCGTTTTTTTTGGCCCACCCGATATATAGTATTTATTATGGTTCCCGATCATCAAGGTCGGGAACCATATTGTTTTTGGTCATGGTGTGTGTGTGCGTGCGTGCATGCGTGCGTCTGTGTGCATGTGCGTGTGCTTCTGCGTGCGTGCGTGCGTGCGTGCGTGCGTGTGTGTGTCCGTCTGTCACGCCTTCATATCTTATCTCTTTCAACAGCTACAGTCCTGGTAACACATCCTAACCCTAGGTTTGTCAACCTGGGCAATCCAATGATCTAATCATTTTCAACATCAGATGCCTCCATCATGATGTAATCAACATATCAGACTTGATATTTTGTCCGTCACGCTTTTACCATAATAGAGAGGTTAAGATCTTGAACGCGAACGACAAACGTGAACGGGAATGACGTCATTGCCGTTCCCGTGAAAAATTCGCGTATATGAACGTGAAAGCCATCTATTGTTTAAGTAATAGGGCATGCATTGTACGTGTGTTGCGAACAATGGTAGTTTATATTGGTACAATCTCCGACGCTGAGGTCAGACGGTTTCATCTTACTGACTCTGCCACCTGTGCAGGTCCGGACTATTTCAGCGGAGGATCGTATATATAGGTCACAGTGGTTTCCAGTAATGCAAACGGAACTGAAGTATTTCATGGTTTTATCCATAAACGAAACCCATGAGACCCAATTTAATTCTCGTTCGTATGCCACGTTCAAACGACAAATCGCCTGTTTCTACGTTCACCTCTTCCGAGAACGCAATGGGGTGGCGAAAAGCAGTGACGCAATGCCAGCCTTTATTGGCCACGGTTGGTAGTTATGCAATGGGAACAGTGTTGCTGGCATAAGCCGTGTTTACACCCATGCAATTTTTCCAGGCCCGGGTTCGAATTTAACCCGGATCCATTGAATTTTCTGTCCACACCTATTATTCGTCTTACGATACTGAACGCTGGCCATGCTATTTATAGACACACCAGCCATTCAATTTTAGCAGACCGACACCTGTCGGTGGGCTCAGTAAACGTTTAAGCCCGGCATTTTTAGCTCACCTGGGGTGAGCTCTTGTCGTGGGTCTGCGTCCGTCGTCCGTCGTCGTCCGTCGTCGTCGTCGTCGTCGTCCGTCGTGTTCCGTTAGCAGGGCACGTTTTGTAACCGCTGGAGCTATTNGGTCCGGCAATTTCCTCAGGTGTAAACACGGCTATAATTGAGTATGGCCGAACTCACCCCTCTACAAACATTACGTCATGCCTATTGGATTGATTCCTTGAATATGGGGTTCACAGCCAAGACCTCCATAAGAAGATCTGTCTAGGCTATTCATTCGGATCACCTGAGCTCAACACCTCCTTCAGGACAATAGATTTAGGAAGAGGAATTCCTGTACAAGAAACGGCGTTCAAACGCGAGTGGGTTTGTCACGTGGCTGCCTACTGAAGTCACTCGCGTTCATGTTTGTTGTTCGCGTTCAGGATCTTAACCTCACTAATGTCATAACTCGGCTCCTTTAACACCTAGCATGCCTAGAGCAACAGAAACAAGTTCTACCCTTAGGTTTTCATACCCTAGGAATCGAATGGACTGATTACTTTTGATCTGAGATGTAGGGGTCATGGTGATATCGATATCACAAATTTGATATATTGAGATAACTTGCCATATTGTCAACTAAGCAACATGAAACAAGTCTTAGTTCATGCCTGCTTATCCAAGGACTGGACTGTGTTAAAATTCTCAGCCTCACATGTCCGGGTGATTGAAATATCATGAGATTTTGATATATCAAACTTGATTATTTGACATATCTCTGCCTGTGGTTGAGATAGAGGCATGATATCACCCATACTTACGTTATTGATGATGCCCATTTCGATTATGCAATGACCTTGAAGATCAAGGTCAAGGTCAATTACGGGATGAGTTATTGACATGAGGTCAAATTCTATGGGCCTCATCATAATCCATCAGTCAATGTACCCTGATCTCTGGATATAAATGTATCCTGATCTCTATCATCCTATCTTGATCTCTGTCAATGTACCATTCATGTACCGGTACCGAAGAAGAACCTGTGCATCTCGGGAACCATACGACATTTACAATGTCATCTTGTTCCTTCAGAAAAAATCTGTGATCAGACGACGAGCAACATAAAACCTGTCTTCACCACGTGCTCGTTCGTCTTTTCAGTTTGCGGCCATGTTGACGACTACGTCAAGGAAATGGATGATGAAACTATCGGGGCCGACTTTGGTAAGAAAGACCAGGTGGCTGGTGGTCGGAATGGATCCGCCTCGTGGTACGCCGGATTGTGTAAACGGGTACGTGATCCACCCTTGAACTGGTAGGTTATTCTTTTTCCAGAACAAACTCTTGGATGCTGTGGTCCAAGAAGCATATTATCCCAAAGTGACCGTATATGGCTAAAGACGCCAACAGTTCGGATTGTGTTACAATAGGAAACTATTGTGACTCGGACATTGCATTCCTAGGAGCACCATTCCTTTCACACCGTCTCCCCTCCCTGATCGAGCGTCAGATGCTGACGTCGTTCACACCCTTTCTTCCAGGGAAATCCTAGAGTATTTTGTGGAGGAACGCTCGTCGGCAGTAGATGGGTTGTCACGGCAGCTCACTGTCTGTACGATAGTTCGTTCGATGAGATACCAGAAGGTGACCTGTCAGTAAAACTCGGGAGTCTATCGCCAGACTGCAGTGAAGAGACAAACCGTTACAAAGTCCGCCGCCTGATTAAACATAAGGATGAAAATATAAAAACTAGTAAGGGCTCATCCGCATATGATTTGCATGAATGTCACAGTGGAGAATCAGCAGCAACCTCGCCGATTTTTCCCTGTGGCAGCTGCACTCGCCGGTCCGCATTTTACTCCTCACCGATTCAAAATGGCGGACGTGGATAAGATGCCCATAAAAACAGGTAAAAAGATGATGATTAAAGTGTTCTAATCGAGACGAGACATCGCAGAGTCTATTTCTTCGATACCAACGATTCGATTGATGTATACTTTGTCTTAATATGTGATCTAACAGTGACGTTTGAACCAAAAAAGTTACGCTATATGTAATTTCTTCACAATAACGCCGGCTTCTTTCTGCACCTATCGGGTGCCGTTTTCGCAACTTTTTTGGTTCAAACGTCACTGCTAGATCACATATCAAGACAAAATATACATCAATCGAATCGTTGTTATCGTAGAAATAGACTCGGCGATGTCTCGTCTCGATTAGAACACTTTAATCATCATCTTTTTACCTGTTTTTAGGGGCATCTTCTCCAAATCGGCCATTTAAAATCGGTGAGGAGTAAAATGCGAACCGGCGAGTGCAGCTGCCAGGGGGGAAAATCAGCGAGATTGCTGCTGATTCTCCACGGTGAATGTGTTTACGGTGAATGTGTTCAGTTAGAGAAGAGCCCCTTCAACACATCCTCCAACAGCAGGGGTTTTTGTCTCGCCCTTCTTCATGCACTCATGGTTGGAGAGTGGAGAAAGAGGAACGAGGCGAAAATCCTGCTGTGGCAGGATCGATGTCCGTCATATCCTAAACAATGGATAGCCCTCTGTTTTTTGACTTCAGCAAGCAGACGGTAGCGGAGATCCTAAAGGCCTGTCTACACCATCAGCATTTTCAAAACATTTCTGTAACACAACGTTTTGAAAACTGTTTTGGAAATGTTGCGGCTTGTTTCGGGGTTGGTCTACACTCTGCAACATTATCAAAACATGTTTCAAATTGTTTTGCAAAGGTTGCAGTTGCAGTCCACATTGTGGAACAAACCGAAAACAACGGTGTTTTGGAAATGCTGCTGCTCGATGTTTCTGAAATGTGTTGGAAATGTTGATGGTGTAGACAGGACTTTACTTTTGTGTTTTTCTACTCACTCTCTCAAGAAAATTACGACAATGACATAGCCGTGTTTGAGTTAGAGGTAGGCCCGGGGATGGAGGTGTACAATGCCGACAGCATCAGACCTGCTTGCTTGGAGGGAGAGGAGTTCTACAGTAAGATGGGCGTGTATGACCCCGGGAGGATGGCCACGGTCGCAGGTCTGGGGAAACAGAAAGAAAAAGCGAAACAGGGGGCTTCGACACTTCAGGTAGGCCTGAGTCATCGTCCGTCTTTCGTTGTGGCATTACTAAAGTAAGGTTCATTAGCACACGGATCCTGTCCGATTCAGGTCCGTAAAAATAGCTCAAATTGACATTTGCGTTGTCGTATCCGGAAAACTAGGGGCAAACGGACTGAAAACGGATCGGATCCGTGTGCCAATGAGCCCTGCTTAATGCGGGATTCATTGGCGCACGGGTCCGGTGCGTTTTCAGTCCGTTTGCCCCTAGTTTTCCGGATACAACCTCAAAAGTTAATTTGATCTATTTTTACTGACCTGAATCGGACAGAATGCGTGCGCCAATGGCGACATTGACGCTTTGGAATACCTTTCTATCCGGGTGGCCTTTTAGCTTATAAATTTCTGACTTTTGATTCCTGTTTCTAGGTGTTGGAAGTACCCATCGTCTCTCGACCAATATGCGTGGATGCAACTGTCTACTCAGTGCACAAAATCTTCATGTGTTGCCACCAGATGTCTCTCACTGCCTGAATTTTGGCTTTACGCAATAGGCAGGAGCTTCAACTTTTTTTGTGGTGAAAGGGTAGATGAACCTGTCAACTTGATGCTTTGAATTCCATTTCTGAGGATAACAGAGCTATTTTCAGCACAGTTAGTGTTCCACGTGCAGATGTACGTCAGCCTATTCAAATGTACACAGATGACCCTGCGCTCACATCGTTCGTGGGGTTCTCATTAATTCAGTCCTTTTGTATCATAAGATCAACTTGTCGGAATTCAACAAAATTTGCAGTAAACATGCAGAAGGGTCTTGCCTATCATATGGAAGAGTCAGAATACGAATCTGGTGAGGTTTAAAGGGATACTGTCCACATTCATAAAATGCTAAATTTGTAAGTTGAACCTTTATGGTTGATTCCTTTATGATTCAAGTTAACTCGTCGAGTCAATTTCTGTTTGGCTCTCGAATTTCAGGGTGGCAGAGATTCTTGCGAGGGTGATAGCGGAGGTCCGTTAACCGTGGAGATTCAGGGGAGGACGTTCCTGATTGGCGTGGTAAGCTGGGGAATCGGTTGTGCCAGGCCAGGGAAATATGGTTACTACGTGGATGTCGGCAAATATTACGATTGGATTTGGATGGTGAAGGATTTGATGGAGACGGCACCCAAATGCACAACTCCTGAAACACATCCCGCAACCCTGGAACCGAACGTAGCAATTGAAGACTACGACTACGGTACTTACGAGAATGACGAAGACGACAAAATGTGTTGAGTCTTTGTAAAAAGATTGGTTGTGATGTGTCTAGAAAGCAAAGACTCAAGACCTAAGACCTCTAGCAACATAAGACCCGGATACTAGAAACATAAGACCCTACTAGAGACATAATACCCTGGATACTAGAAACATAACACCCTAGAAACATAAGACCCTGGATACTAGAAACATAAGACCCTACTAGAAACATGAGACCCTGGATACTAGAAACATAAGACCCTACTAGAAACATAATACCCTGGATACTAGATCCCTCTGTAACTTAGTCCCCCTTCAGATCCATAGGATCCGAAAGCTAGATTCTACTCAGAAACAAATGTGCTTCAAGATGGCATAGGTGATCACCAACAAATCACGAATAAAAATCACTTTTTTTGATGAAAATTCAAACTTCACAAAAATATCAGTTCAAAGGACAGCAAGATAATTTTGGTGTAAAAAGGTGCCAAAGCAATTGTTATCAATGGAAATAAAAAGAAAAACTCTGGCAGATCATTTTCTGACTCCAGACGGTGAGGTTGACTGCGAGTCAGTCAAAGTAATGTAAATATTGATGTACAACTACAGAGAATGACACTGTGCTCTTGTGGAGATAGAAAAGAAAATCCATTCGAGATACTTTAATGTAGGTTTCAATATTTCTTACAGAAGTTACATCAAGAATTCATAAGGGACCTTATGAATAATTTTTGGTAACATGTATTCATTCTTATATGTGACCCGGTGTAACGTTTTTTAGTGAGGCCCGTGAGCCAGTGTGACAATACAATAGATTGACGGAATAAGCGGCGACTGGACAAAGAGCGACACACAGAGAAACAGCGAGTTCGTTTCCCAGTGTGTTCCGAACAATGGGAATCGCATGCACTGAAAAACGGCCACACTGAAAAACGTTACAAGTTCTGTATGACAAAATGAGTCGGAATGCGCACATAAGAAGACCCAACATGTCCATAGTGACACCAACGGTTCGCTGATTTCAGGATTGTCTGCCCATTGTGAAATTTGACTTGGTCGATTTCTGTGGTTGCTGTCTGGTTCCACCTTCGGTCTTCTTCTGTGCGAATTCCGACTCATTTTGCTGTGCCGGTGTAATGTTTTTCACTGCCCCCCGTTTGCCAGTGCCTCCCAACAAAAGATTGACGGAATAAGCCACGACGTGACAATGAGGGAGGCACTGATAAGCATGTCTTTCTGTACTTGAGTGTCCGCCGAACAATAAAGCGGGCATTGTCATATTACAAAAATTACTACATATTACAAAAATTACTTATTAGAATTGTACAAATTTCCATCTGCACTGTACAAGATTGTTATGTTTGCACTCGTGCATAAATTTAGCTTTGTAATTCTAATTCTGTCGAACATCATTGCTCTTGTATCTTGTATCTATCTAAGTATTTTATTTTGCATACATGTATCTGTCTATGTATTTCATTTTGCACTACCTTATTTACATCTATTATTTTGTCTTGGGGCAAAGCCGTAAGCGACCCTATTAGGATCTTGGCTTTGTCCCTGACCACAATTCTTCCCATGTGTATGAAATTTTTGGTACTGCTTGTGTCGGTCAAAATAAATACCAAATATCAAATATCATACGGGGGGGGGCATTCTCACACATTACACCTGGTCACATAGGTGAATTCTGTGTTAACTACATCAACAGATAGGGGGAGGTTCGAACTTGTATCCTCTGTTCAATATGAAATAGAAATCGGGTTTCTAAGGTGAAAGACATTGCTTTTCTGTATCCTCTGTTCCGGGATTTATTTGAGGGATGGGTATTTGAACTGTGAACGGTTGGGTTTGGGGGTAGGGTAGGACAACTGTGGCTGATGAAGCATTAAATGCGAAGCAGTCGCCTTCTTGCATAAACTCATCTTGTATTTCCAATGCCATCCATTCAATCTTAGACACTAATACCTCAGCCCACATAGAAATGGGATTTTTAGAGGCTGGAGGCGGTGGAGGAGGAGGATTTGGCTTTTCAGACACAATGAAACTTGTTAATTTTTCCATGACGTGCCCTCTTTTTTCCATTATTTCCTCCAGACTTTTCTGTTTACTATGAGTTTTCGCCTTCTGGGTGTTTCGTTTAACCCTTTCCGTTTCTACTCTCTGCACGACCGTTTGAACGTAGTGCTTCGTGTACATGTCTTTCTCTTGTAGCGCGATGACCATATGGCACACGTTGTGGTTAGTGTGCGGTTTGAGGTCGAAAAACGCGAGCACTAAATTAGAAGTACACAAACGAGTATTCTCCCAGCAGATTCAACCTTGATTAGGTAAGAAGTAACGTTAAAAAGTTACAGAAGCTTTTCTTGATCCGTCAAGAATAAACGGTGATTTTTTACTTTAACCTGTTTTCAATAGAAATTCATTCCTCTTTTGGCATTGTTCGTCCTTTATAATTTTTGTGAATGGGAGGTATGTTGTATTGTATTTCCTTGTAGGCCTACTCGAAACGGGTGCCGATAATTAGAAATATTCGCAAACTGATTCTTCATGAAGCAATCGACTTTAGCTTAGTGAGAGATCCCTGTTCACCACTACAGAACGATTTTTTAAGATAGTCTTCTACTGTCCCAAAAATGGCATGAAACTTTGATATGGGCGTACACATGGATTTACGGCCTAATTGTAAGTTCATGCTAAATACATGTAGGTATAAAGAGGAAGGGCATGGCGCCTTATTTCTAGTTGTTACCGCTTGGTGTCAGCAGCGCATGGGACCTCACAGCGTACTTCAGCGACGGCGACCCGTTATGAAATGACTCAAGTAATAACAGCCTCGCGATCGGACGCCGACCAAATCGCACGACGGGGTCGGCGACGAACGCAAGATAAGCCTAGTTTATACTTCGACGCAAGACCATCGGGTCCGACGCCCGATCAAATCTGGACGCCGACTTCGCGGAATTGATTCAGAGTCCACCGTACTTTAGCGACGGCGATCTTTTATGAAATGACTGATGTAATTATACAGCTTCGCGATCGGACGCCGACCAAATCGTACGACGGGGTCGGCGTCGAACGCAAGAACGCGCGTCGGTCGCCGGCGATGGTCGTGCGTCGAAGTATAAACTAGGCTTATCACTCACGACTGTTAGAAGTCAATGCATATAGTGGAAAAGGTCCGGAACGAAATTTGATTGGTTGGAGCCCTAATTTGGAATATAATAGGAATTCCCTTAAAAATTAAGCCATGCACGTCGACATGGTCGAGGCCTACAAAAGGAAACCAAAGTAACGAGACGCGTGCACGTACAATACAACTATTGGTTCCTACCAAATATGGCAAACAATGGTTTGAATACAAAGAAGTTAACATAGATATTTTGGGCGAAAGGATTTTTTGTAAAATCTCCGACAGCGACCGGCAATGTTTATATGCAGCGGGAATTCCCTTCTTCATGATAACGTTATTATTTTTCCGCGATCTTATTCCAAGATTCAAGGAATTGCATCGACTCTCATGCGACTAGCATGCGTTAGCTGAAATGCCGGAATTTTGTGCCGAAGTTTGCGTTTTTCTCAGCTGCGTATTATAAAAATCAAGATAATGTCAACGTCTTGCAATAGATAAACATGTTTAGAACAAGTTGAGCATATTGGTAATCTGAAGTTCGATCTGACGACTTCAAAAAATGCATTTGAAAGTGTGATAAATTCACAGTAGAGGCCTCCTGCGCATGTCCAGATTGACTACTTCCGGTCTTCAATAATATTCTATTGGCTCTGCTGTGGAGGTAGGCGTCGACTGAACCGATTTAGCGACGTCACCGTACTATTTTTAGGATGGCTTTCTCCATGTTGTGGCCGTTCTCCGAAAGGTGTCGCCTCTATAGCAAATTCCCTTCCTACCAGTCGTGCACTCTTGGGAGGGTCTGAGCGGGACTCGAACCCGGTGAACCAGCACATTTCAATAGCTGAAACCTTTTAACAGATAAAAAGTAGTATCAATGTATATGCAATCTGACAGCCCTTTTTGATCATTCCGCGACATCCAAACGAGTTTTCCTTGATCACTCAAAATTATTACTGCATATGAGGTCGTTAGTTGAATGAATCGGAATCAAAATCATTTTGAATGCACATTATGCAGTAATAGGCATAGATCTACTATGGAATAAAAATCCACTTTATACGTGGGCAATGCCACTAGGAAGTACACCGAGTATGCGTGAATGCCCTTTTGTACACCAGTATACTAGGCCTTCAAAATTAGGTACTTACCTCTGAAAAGTCTCTTCCTTCTTGCCTCTTCTAGCATATCCCGGTGTAACGTCGATCAGTGTTCCCCGTATTTCTGTGTTTTTCTTATTGTTTCCCTCCTGACGGATTAAGCGGCAGCTAACCCAACAATAACTATTCTAGGTGGTGTCTATTCTTGGGGAACACTGAGCTACAAAAACACTCACAGATGTTACACCTGGGCAGTGGCATCGTAACGCTGGAGTGTCCCTATAAAGTTCTATTAATTTCGCAATCTTTTCCTTTGGCCACTCATCTTCAGCAAAATTCACACCAGGATTCGCTTTCCCCCGAACCATACTTCGTACCATATGTGATGAAGTCACGTGAAGAAATTGCTTGCTCTGATTGGATGAAAAACTGAAGCGAGGCCTACGGCGAGCTTGCGGCTGCGACAAAATCAAACATGTTTGATATCACCGCAGGCCAACGCCGGCAAGGATAGCCGCAAGGGAATTTTGGCGCAATCCTGCCTGCGATAATGCCGCAAGACCTGATCGACTGCGGCGTCTTCACTGCCTCTTTACCTGCGGTCGACCGGAAGTGACTGCCGCAACCTCAGCACAAGACCCATACTGTGCACAATCGGTATCAACTTCCGCTGCGCTGGTGATACCATTGCCACCAAATGGCCGCATCACCAACTTTCCGTTTGCCAGGATTTTGGGCATTTTTATTCAGGCACAAACTTACAAAATTTAATTATACCTTTCATACTCTTAAATGTTGCAACAATTACAAAAACATAATGTTACTGTAAGGGAATTTTGGCGCAATCCTGCCTGCGATAATGCCGCAAGACCTGATCGACTGCGGCGTCTTCACTGCCTCTTTACCTGCGGTCGGCCGGAAGTGACTGCCACAACCTCAGCACAAGACCCATACTGCGCACAATCGGTATCAACTTCCGCTGCGATGGTGATACCATTGCCACCAAATGGCCGCATCACCAACTTTCCATTTGCCAGGATTTTTGGCATTTTTATTCAGGCACAAACTTACAAAATTTAATTATACCTTTCATACTCTTAAATGTTGCAACAATTACAAAAACATAATGTTACTGTGAAATAAACGATGATAAGATAGTAGTTGTTGATATTTTCATACGCACTATTTTTCTTGCTGCGGAAGGAGAGTAAGTAATCCGGCGTTTGGTGGCAGAGATTGTAAGCGCCAGCGTGAAGACAATCGATGCCTGGAGATAGCGCAAGACCGTCGCCGACGTGCCGCTGACCAAAATCGCAACAGTGGATCACCGGCTTTAGGGTCTCTAGGTCATTGCGGACTTGAACGAACATGGTACATCGCACTCACTCTACCTCCTCAGTTTAACAACGCGAAATTATTCAAACGTATTGGAATCATATATTAAACATATATGATTATCTACTCAATGAATTCAGTCAACAACTGTGAATGGCTTTAAAATGACAAGTAAAGTGGAGCCCAATGCCGTATTTGTGTCAATGGTTACCATTTCCTGTTCATAACCATGATTATTTAATACACTGAAGTGGAATTTTTAAGTGTTTTACTTCTCATCCACAGGTCTGCCGGCTAAGTGGTCACCGGAAAATCCGACGGCACCCGCATTTCGGGTCCACTTAGTGGCTGACTGGTGCAACCCGGTGTAACGTTTTTGAGCGTTCCCCATCTGCGAGTGTTCCCCTGCTATTATCTGACGGAATAAGCCGCGACTTGACAATGGAGGACACACAGAGAAACGTGTCGATCTATCTGCCAGTGTTTTCAGAACAATAGGGGGAACACTGACACACGGAAACACTGAAAAACGTTACGCCTGTCTTGGTCTCAACCTGCCAAGCTGAGAGCGACATGCGACTGGTTTGGTGGTGGAGGGTCACATTTTTGAATGACGAATTGATAAAATTTGACCGTGTATCCGGAACCCGTGGTAAAACCCAAATGGCCCATATTTGTTTTGGCAGTGGCATTCTTATCGTCACCTCGACTGCGAAAGCCTCAGACACCGCGCTATGGCTATTGTAATAGGCGAGTCCATCGAGTCCACTGTGTTCTAATTTTAGAATCGAATGACTTCAGTGATCTAAGAATAGATCAGCTCCGCGTGAAACTTCTTGTAATGGCTTCGTGTCCATCAGTCAATGTATCCACATCTCTGTCAATGTATCCTGATCTCTATCAATGTATCCTGATCTCTATCAATGCATCTGACCTCTATCAATGTATCCTGATCTCTATCAATGTATATTCATCTCTGTCAATGTAAAAGTTCATGTAAAAGTACCTAATCGGGAACCATACGACATTTACAATGTCATCTTGTTGTTTGTTTTTGCAAACTGTCCGCCAAAGCCTCAGAATGACAGAGGTACATGGAAAACATAGCAAGTGCTCCACTCGGTCATAGCTTCCCAAAGTAAAACCTAGTAAGAGCACACTTATGGCAAGCGGATTGTCCAGTTATTCAAAAACCTATATTTTTGCACTAGTTTTATGCTCATAAAACATAGTTTTATAGATCATTATGTTGACATCACGGGTTATATTGAGAATGGGTTATTCGTAGTCACGTGGGTGCTAAATGTAATCGAACAGGCGGAATGGCAACACCGAGGAAGTTTCTTGATGGTAATGTTTGTATGTGTTGCAGATCTGTAACAAAAGCTCAAAATCATCGCCGTTTTTTATACAGGTGTGACAGGAATCAACGTCCTAGCAATGGTCATGGTCTCTCTAGCCATATACTCTAATCCCTCGCTGAACAATAAGACCGGACTTAGAGCGGTCTACTAATGACGGGTAGTTATCATCCTGGGACCGGAATAGTTATTTTTGCCGGAACGGAACAGAAATGAAAATGCAGAATGATCCTAAAACAGGAATGGCGGAGCCGATTTAAATAGGCCTATCCCAAAAATTATAAATAGCAACGGAGCACGTGAGCGAACGAGTTTTGTCAACGACGACTTCCCCTTCGGTTCTCCTCGCCCTCTGCCATTACGCACGTCTATCGTAATGCCCGTGTCACACTGTCCCGAAATTAGACACCCGATGGCCACACGAATATGGAATTTTGAATTTTGCGTGAAGATGGCCCCGAAGTCAACTTCCAGAATCTTGCAAATTTTCGATCCCAACCGGGGTCTTCTTCAGGCTGGCGTTCATCAGTAAGATTTCCAAAAGTTTCCATTAATTCGTGTGGCCATCGGGTGTCAACTTCAGGACAGTGTGACACGGGCATAAACATTTTCAACGCGACTCCAGGTTTCAAAAGTATGGTGGAGAACGGAAAGGGTGGTCATCGTCGACCATTTAAGCCGCGGCGGTCATTTTAGTAATGTGTGGATGTAATTATGCCGTTATTCATCAAATCTATAAATTAGATCATTTATTTAATAATTCTCGAATATATTTTCAAAAAGCTGAAAGCTTCATTGCCGATAATTTCACCATTTTATACTTCATTCTATGGTTTCGTTCCGGTTTGAGGATCATTCGTCATTTTCATTTCTGTTTCGTTCCGTCAAAAATAACTATTCCGTTCCGGGATAATAACTACCCACTAATAACAGACCTTCTCTGTATATACTCTAAACTCCCACTTACCTGTCCCATTCCTGAACTCGGAAAAAATGACTAAATCCTGAGTTGAAGATAATGGGGTGGGGTATGATCAGAAACAGTAATGTCCTGTCCACTTACTTGTCCCACTCCCGAGCCTGGCAAAGAATGACAGCGGGCGATATCTTCAACTTAGGATTTGGTAATTTTTTCCGAGTTCAGAAATGGGACAGGTAAGTGGGAATTTAGAGTACAAGTCTTCTCGCCTTGTTTCTGTTCAACTCTTTTTTCAACCTAAATTTTTCACACCTTCCTGTTTTTTTTTCAGGGTTTCTCTATTATATATAACTTCTATCACTTTATGCGACTCCAGGTTTCAAAAGTATGGTGGAGAACGGAAAGGGTGGTCATCGTCGACCATTTAAGCCGCGGCGGTCATTTTAGTAATGTGTGGATGTACTTATGCCGTTATTCATCAAATCTATAAATTAGATCATTTATTTAATAATTCTCGAATATATTTTCAAAAAGCTGAAAGCTTCATTGCCGATAATTTCACCATTTTATACTTCATTCTATGGTTTCGTTCCGGTTTGAGGATCATTCGTCATTTTCATTTCTGTTCCGTTCCGTCAAAAATAACTATTCCGTTCCGGGATAATAACTACCCACTAATAACAGACCTTCTCTGTAAATACTCTAAACTCCCACTTACCTGTCCCATTCCTGAACTCGGAAAAAATGACTAAATCCTGAGTTGAAGATAATGGGGTGGGGTATGATCAGAAACAGTAATGTCCTGTCCACTTACTTGTCCCACTCCCGAGCCTGGCAAAGAATGACAGCGGGCAATATCTTCAACTTAGGATTTGGTCATTTTTTCCGAGTTCAGAAATGGGACAGGTAAGTGGGAATTTAGAGTACAAGTCTTCTCGCCTTGTTTCTGTTCAACTCTTTTTTCAACCTAAATTTTTCACACCTTCCTGTTTTATTTTTCAGGGTTTCTCTATTATATATAACTTCTATCACTTTATGATCCAGCTCATTCACTTCTGGGATCTCTACCAGTAAGTGCCTGAGGAAGACCCCGGTTGGGTCGAAAATTTGCGAAATTCGGAGACGACTTATGTTTACTATCATTCTGTGTGTTCTTTCTTGTGCTCTATGTTGGATATCTCAAAATTGTACAATGTTTATGCCATCTTGCAATACAGCCTTATGGCTCACCACATATGCCAGTCACTATGGCATTCAGAAGAGACACACACATACGGTGGCCCATTGAACTCATTCATGAAGAATATTTGCATTTGCATTTTTTTCCGAGCTTTGATTATTTTTCTTGGGGGTTGTAAAATCTTTAGAAGTTCTCAACGCGGTGAAAATCCTTCCCACCGTGGTGGGAATGTTTTCACCGCGGTGAAAACATTCTCACCACGGTGGAAAGGGTTTTCACCGCAGTGGAATGTTTTCACTGCGGTAAAATGTTTTCACTGCGGTGGGAAAGGTTTTCACCGCGGTGAAAACGTTTTCACCACGGTGAGAACTTCTAAAGATTTTACAAACCCCCAAGAAAAATAATCAAACCTCGGAAAAAAATGCAAATGCAAATATTTTATATCAATGAGCTCTCTGTGCCACCGTACAAACACCAAAAACCACGCTCACATTTCCGCCCTAAACGTTGAGGGAGGCGAGTCAGCACTGACCGTTGGCACGACCATACTTACCTAACATACCTGATAAGTGTAATATAACGATGCCTGTCCGGTCGTTACATCTGGTGGTAGTACTTGCGACTTTTAACTTTGCAATTCACAATAATTTAATTCAGTAATGTGATTTTAAACTTAAAACAAACTTCTTTGCTTGATACGTACCAGTAGTCTTTGGTTTTATTGGTGTATTTTCGGAGGTTGGAGAGAGAGAAGTCGTTGCTCGAGGCGGAATAATCGTAGTTGTTGGCGTGGAAATCGTAGATAAAGGCGTGGCAGTCATAGTTGCAGGCGTGGTAGTGGTAGTTGTAGGTGTGGTAGTCATAGTTGTAGGTGTGGTAGTCGTAGTTGTCGTCATGGAAGTCTTAGTTGTTGGCTTGGAAATTGCAGGTGTCGTAATCGTAGTTGTAGGTGTGGTAGTTGTAGATATAGGCATGGTGGTAGTAGTTGTAGGCGTGGTAGTCGTGGTCGTCGGCTTGGTAATCGTAGCTGTCGGCGTGGTAATCGTAGTTGTCGGCGTGGTAATCGTAGTTTCCGGCGTGGTAATCGTAGTTGCCGGAGTGGTAATCGTAGTTGTCGGCGTGGTAGCCGTAGTTGTCGGCTTGGTAATCGTAGTTGTCGGCGTGGTAATCGTAGTTGTCGGCGTGGTAATCGTAGTAATCGGCTTGGTAATCGTAGTTGTAGACGTGGTGATCGTAGCTGTAGGCCGGGGAGTCGTTGCAGCCGTTGATGCCGTCGGGCATGGGTAGATGCTGCAGTATTCCCATCTTTTGTTGCTTACTGTCGTAAAGCACCATGGTCTGCTCCCAAGTTTGCCAGGATTCGGATCCTTTGGATTACGGCAGTAGTTTTGTGCATCCGCAATTGTTTCGTCTGGGAAATCGGAGGAATCAGTGTATCTTTAAAACGAAAATTGACATAAGTTATTTTAAACCTTTCATTAAAGCAAATCGCTCGCGGGGTTGGTTTTGATTTTTGAGCGGCCCTCTCATAGCGAGTGAATCTAGCCTTTGCAAAGCCGTGCTCCAGCCATATGCAAAACCAGTGCAAATATGCGAACGTGCACCTGGGGACGAGGTTTCATTAAAAATTTGTTAAAATGGATTAATGACATTTTCAAACTCAGTCGGTCAAAATGTACAGATTTTACAATTCACATTGATTTCGAAGCGGCAGATTTTGCAGAATACGCCTCCAAAGTTTGGCTGTCTAATGCATTTGCCATTAAACTAAATCCTTCTTTCGCCTTTTTCTGAAAATGGCGCTTGATATTGAGGACCAACTGTCATGGCGCCCCAATTAAATCAAAACAAACCCCGCGAGCGATGTGTACTTTGTCCCCAGGGTATGGAACACTCCACAACTTCAGCTGTCGCTCACCAATCCCTGGAATCACAATCGTGAAATTTCCAGACTGTTGAAATTCACGTAAATTGCAGGAAGCTTTTTTGATGAATTCGATAAATATTTGGAATCCATTATTTCTTAAATCATGCCTTCATTCAATGATTAATTAATCAACCTCTTAACCATTTTTTACAACGTCAGAAAATGTTTTCTTCGTCATCTTGCATTTTTTTCATTTTGGCGCTGCTGAACCCGCGAAGCAGAGAATTGTGGTACTAGTCTAGCCAGTTAATAATTCCTGGTTTTATGACATTGCTTCCGCTCAGTTCGGCGACCAATCCAATCACATATCAAAATTCTGTTATGATGCCGTGAGGGGCTGGTAAGCGACAGTCGAGGTTGTGGAGTGTACCGTACCGAGGTTGAAATGTGTAGGCTTAGGGTAGATTCATACTTCTCCGCTTTGCGTTTTGCGCTTGTCCGTTCCCTATGCTTGTGTTTGGTACCAATAATAAAATTACTTTTTCTACCACGCACTCACATAGGAAACGGACAAGCGCAAAGCGCACTTAACGCAAGGTATGAATTGACCTTTAAGGTCTCGGGCCACTTGTGCGTTTCGCGCTGCGTGATGCGTCAAATCGTTTGTTGTTTTCCGCCGTTCTGCTTCCTAACAAAAGATTTGACGCATCATGCAGCGCAAAACGCACAAGTGGCCCGAGACCTTTAAGCCAAGCGCACATTTGCGACAAAACTCAATGCGTTAGGGGTGTTTTTAAAAACCGACTGACCCGGCTGAATGACGAGTCGATAGCGTTGGTTCAGTTGACTTTAAAAATACCCCCAACGCATTGAGTTTTGCCGCAAATGTGCGCCAGGCTTTAGGGCCAATTCATACTTCTGCGGCGACCCGATTGCGGAACGGAAAATCTGGTCGCCGCACCAGCAACGGACATGGTTATGCAAGAATCGAGTCCGTATATCGCAGGCCGGAGTGGACACAATTCATATTTAATGTCCACATTAATTCCAATTTATATCCACATTAAATCAAGAATTTATATCCACACTAAATCAACCAATCGCAGCTGAGTTTTTAATGTGGATATAAAATCGCACTACTTATTTAATGTCGCAGCTACTTATTTAATGTCCATATAAATTCGTATTTTATGTCCGCATTAAATCACGAATTAATATCCACATAAAATCGACCAATCACGGATAAGGACTTTTGGACGGATGTGAGTGTTCTCGATCGCTTCCGTCCACAATTCCATCGCGGATTTTTGGACGGAAGCGATCGAGAACACTCACATCCGTCCAAAAGTCCTTATCCGTGATTGGTCGATTTTATGTGGATATTAATTCGTGATTTATTGGGGACATAAAATACGAATTTATATGGACATTAAATAAGTAGCTGCGACATTAAATAAGTAGTGCGATTTTATATCCACATTAAAAACTCAGCTGCGATTGGTTGATTTAGTGTGG